>JAJJMB010010320.1:88788-154134 GCA_023531105.1 Papaver atlanticum
CACGTAAGTGTGACGCATTTTCACCCCATAACTACATTATCTAGGACTCATTTTATTTATAATAAAGTTGTTTTAAGTCTTTTCTAGGGAATAAGCTCTTGCGGCAAAATTGGCTCGAAAAGTGGTGTTCTACACCCAAGGATAGAGTACTAAAGGCACCCCAGAAATGCACCGGAAGCACCCCAAAAATGTGTCGGAGGAACCCCGGAAAAATTACTATCTACGCCCAAAAATTACTATTTGCACCCCATAAGACAAGTGCTAAAGGGACACCCGTGCAGGATTAGGGGGAGGACATCTTCTTCTCAAATTCAAAAAATGAATTTTGGCGGGAAAACGTTTCTCTTCACTGGCAGAATTTCGATCGGATGTTTGGACGTGATTTAGTGAGATTCAATCCCTTAAACTTAGTGGGTAGACGTGATATGACTATAGAAAGCTAGTATGGGTGATTTTATCGATCAAATTTGGCTGGATAACTTGGTTTAATCCAAACAGGGAGTTGGAGGAAAAACATGAGCTTGCACGAGTTGTGAGAAATTTAAACGTGTACTGCACGTGCTTGGAAGACTTAATCGATATCCTGGAGCGTGAAGAAGGTATAGAAGGAAAGAAATACAGCTTCAGATGCGTGAAAATCAAAATCAATGATAAAAATGGAAAAAATATACCCGAGTAAAAGAAGATTGTTTGTAGTTAATTGAGGAGATTCAATGTCGAAATGATGTATAAATAGGTTCCTAGGATCACATAGAAGGGGTGTCGAGAGTTTGGGGAGCTTAGGAGAGCCAGAGAAGAAGAAATCACGAGTTGCACAAACTCGGGTTCTTCTTCTGCTGCTGTTGCAGAACTGCAGAACACGAAGAACAAAAGCATGTAAAGGAAAGTCGTTGAAAACTATCGCTTAAATGCGACAGTTCCCAACTCCTTTCCAGCGACCGCGGAACAGAGTCTATAGCACTTCTCTTGTATCGTTCATTTTGTGACGATTTTTGTGCGTCGCAAATTACTATTTTTCACTATTTTCTCTGTTTTCACCATTGTAAACAATTTTTGAGCAAATATTAAATATTTTGAGAGTGTCTATAATATGAGGTGCTAAACCCCAACACTGGGACGACGGAGGAGGCCGAACTTCATACATGGGTAAATTTGTTTTATTCTTTTTTATTACTTTTGCACTAAAATTAATTGAAATATGATTTGATTAAATTGGTTGTCATTTGATTAGATGGGTCATGCTTAGCTTAGGTGATTTGATGTCCCATGCTTAACATTTACAATCAATGTTTTGAGAATCTACCTTGGCAAAAATAGAGTCTATGTTTATATTTCTTGAGATAAAATTGTTGAGAATAAATAAGTGAACCTTATGTTATGAAGATTGGCTAAATCCTTAGTACCAGTACCTCTTGCACCAATTGTAATATTATTGTATATTTTTATTAAATTTAAAAACTCGAATCTTCATAAGTCTCAATGAACCTTTTACTACAACAAAGTTGAAATCACATCAATTAGCTTCTCTAACTCTTATCATTTTATTTTGTATATGAAACTTCTTATGAGAATTTATTCTTGTGTTTTAAGAAGGATAACTAGGGTTTGAAATAGCAAATATTGTGATTTCACATAGCTATTGCCAGCGATTTTCATCTTGCAATGTTTTAGATTTATTTATTTAAATTCTAAGTTATTTGGAAGATGATTTTGTAGTATTAATCTTTATGGTTATATATATTGCAAAAATATTATGGGATATTTTTGTTTACGTCTGTGAACTATGATTATCTCATATGCTCAAAAGTTAAGTCTATTATGTCTTTATGCAAATATTGATAAAAGATATAATGAACTTTTGAATATTCCGCAGTATTGATCTTTCCCTGATCCACTTCTATGTGAAAATACTGTATGGCTCCGTAAGTTTTCTTATGTTGAGCATTTCCGATTAAATTAATCATTAAGGTCTTCTTGTGGTTAATTTATTCGAGTTTTCTGGATACAAATTCATGTTTCATGTGATTTGATAATGTCCAAAGAAATCCTTCTTTTCTCGTAAAAGTAAGGTCGCTCTTTTTGTTCTTTCGGGAATGACATTTTATGGGGGAGAGTTCTTAATTGAATTTGTGCTCAATTGCCAAATCTTTGTGGGGAGTGCGGATGTGGAATATTGTAGGAGTTATCTTGTATCTTTATAAACTCCTTGATGAATACACTAAGTTTCGACTATGTGAAATCATCGAAACCAAGTTGATATGTTCTCTTTGAGAATTTCATTATGATCCCGTTAGTTTTCACACTACATACATATGGTTTACAGATCATTATGTAAGGGGGAGTGGTTTTCATTGTGAGATGAAGTATTGACTAAGGGGGAGTGATATATTTCACCGTAGTATTATTGTCAAAGTTGTGATACAATTGAAGTTTGATGCTGTGTAATAATACTATGACACTGTATAACAATAATTGAGAACACTGTTTTCTTATTGTTATGGCCACAGATCTTCAACAACTATGATACTGAGTTGAACACTTTTCAGAATCGCTGGAGTACTTGGAGTGACGAAGAATTCAAGGAATGTTGAACCAAGGAAATCAAGCATGTTGGATGAGAAGCTACAAAGTTTATTTATTTTGTAATCCATATGTATTGATATTTTTGTCACTAAAATTGACAAAGGGGGAGATTGTTAGAGCACTGCTAGGTCGAACTCGCAAGCGTTGCTATCTCAAGCTTGTTTGTCAAGTTTAGGTGATCAAAACTATAAGTCTTGATTTCTAGTCTACTTATAGCTATGTCTCGGATTAGGATAGAATGTGTAGTTGATCTTTAGACTTCACGATGTTCATCGATTGAAGACGAAGATCTACTGAGGGGAGCTTGGAGGAACTTAATCAACAAAAGGTATGTGGAGAGTAAAAGTTATCTATCACTCAAAAGTTTATTCTATTTTATCTCCTAATGAGACTAAGTCGTATAGCTATATAGACTTTTACCTTATACACATTTGATATTTCGAGCTGAGTTTAACTCGCTTATATATTTCTCGAAATATGTGTTGGAAGTTTTTTGCTTTAACTACGTTCATCATTATTTTTGACGAGTTTAGTTGGAAGAAATTTATTTGTTGAAAACTAAATAATAAGTCAAAAGATGATCATGTGGAAATTGCCTTGGAACATCTTACATGATTTGTGTGACATGTCATTTGATGTCGACTCGGAATGTTTCATATTGATCATTCGATCACTTGAAAATGACTTATAAGCTAATAGTTTGTATGAGACAGCTATTGTCTTATTCATAGGATGTTTCAATGATTGAAATGGGAGTTTAGAACAATTAACCTTTGTCTGGATATAACACAGAATGCATACCATTATGCAAACTGTTGTGGTATGATTCAGGTCCGGAAACCTAGTTTGCATACCAGTATGCGAACGGTTTTAACTGTTAAAGTCCGGGAACCAAGTATGCATACCAGTATGCGAACGGTTCTACCTTAGTTACGTTCTGGGACGGCAGTATGCATACCGGTTTGCGAACTGTCGGACAAGACCAAAGTCCGGAACTTTAGTTTGCGTACCCGTTTGCAAACTTAGTTGGTTAAGTTATAAAATCGGTTTAGTATGATTTTATACTCATAAAAAAATACATTTATAAATTAAGGAATGCAATCTTTGCAAGCCGTGGCTAAATGTTCATGAATTGATTCTCATGAATCAATCCGATTTTTGCTTCAATTGTTTCTTGTATACTTCTATGAGATATAAGCAATTGAACAACTATATGAGTAACACAATTAGATTCATTTGATTATCATTCATGTTTGATTGATCATCATATTTTATCTAGAAGTGTTAGATGAATGTGGTTAATATAAAAGTGTTTATATGGCTAACTTCGGTTAACTATTGTTGAGCCAACTCAATATACACGTTTAGGTACGGTTACCCATATCTAAATGAAGGTATATGTCATTTGTGTGTAACAAGCTAAGACCATCTAACGGTGGAGAGATATTTCTTTGGTTTTAAGCAAACTTAGCTTGAAACTTAAATCAGGTTTTCATCTAACGGTGAATATTGATTGCTTTATTTCTAAGCTATCAAACCCTAATTTGAAGACTATATAAGGGAGAACTCTAGCAACTGGAAAACCTAATCCCCACACCTTCTGTGTTATACTAGTTGCAGCTAGAGTCGATTCTCCTTTAACCTGGGTTTTTCCTAAAACCATTATAGGTTAACGACTTAAAGATTTCATTGGGATTCTGAAGCCATACCCAACTGTTTTCTTTGTCGTTGCGTGTTCTGATCTTACTTGTGCTATCATATTGAGTACTATATTCTTTAAGATTTGCTCGAGATTTATCTCCTATAGGTAAGATATAAAAAGTAATCACAAAGCTCTTCATCTCATTCTTTGTGATTCCACAATAACTTTTTCTACTACCATATGATGTAATTTTAAAGTTGTTGTAGTAATGGTAAATAGGATTCGAACTCTAAGACTTGTGAAGATTCGAGTTTTTAAATTTAATAAAAATATATACAAAAATATTACAAAGGGTGCGAGAGTTACTGGGACTCAGTATTCCACCGAATTCAAAACATAAGGTTCAATTATTAATTCTTTGACCATTTTAGATCAAGAAAAACATGGACTCTATTTTTGCCAAGGTAGATTCTCAAAACATTGATTGTAAATCCTAAGCATGATGTATCAAAACACCTAAGCTAAGCATACATCATCAAATTAAATGACAACCAATTAATTCAAATCATAATTTCAATTAAAATTAATGCAAAAGTCTTAAAAAGAATTAATAAAATTACCCCAAGTATGATATTCGTCTTCCTCCGTCATCCCAGTGTTGGGGTTTAGCTCCTCATGGTAAAAACATGCTCAAAAGATAGAAACATGGCTCAAAAGGTGTTTTTATTGAAGGAGAATAATAATACAGCGAATCTGCAACGCTTTATAGTTGTTACAGAAGTCACCGTTACAATTGAAGTGCTGTTTATAAACGATAACTGTGTTCTGCTGTTGAAGAACGATACTTCTTTGCGACTGTTCTGTGTGGGTCAATGTTCTTCGTGTTCTTCAGCAGCAGCAGCAGAACCCGGTTTCCTACACCTTTGATTTCTCGGCTCTGTCGTGTTCTAAACTTTCCCTAACTTTCGACCCTCCTTCTATATGACCCAACCAATCTATTTATATCAAAAAGAGCGATTAAATCTCTCCAAAATCTCTTCCTTTCTCTTCACGGCAAAGTTGCGGCAATTTCTTGTTTTAGAATTTATACGCCTTTCTGAGCTTTCCTTTTGATTCTAAACTCTTCCTTAGATAGATACCAATATTTGGGAAGGTTTATAGCACTTTAATCTCTCTAAAATTTCCTAAAATCGGTCATACACGTGACTTTCCGTATTTTGCTGTTGAGATAAAAATCCGTCGATTTAGCCCAGTTTAATCGATTTCAACACCCATGTTAGATTCCTAGACCCATAAGGAGTCTACCCTATGAAAATCAGAGGTTTAGTCGACCTCAAACTCCTCCAAATCACGATCACCAAAACTGCCAGGAATGTGTTTATATTTTCCCGCCCAAATTCAGAATTTGAACGTGAAGGGGAAAGGTTACCCCTTATCCGTTGCTAGAGTCCGCATAACACTCGTCCCTTGGGTTGCATTTATCAACTTTTCGAGCCAATTTCGCCGCAAAATCTTATTTCTCCAAAAACACCTACAAAGAGATAAAATAACAAAATAAGTACAAAAATGGGTACTAACAATATACACAATAGAGATGAAAATAGACACATAAATGCGTCTATCACCATATAATTAAGTTATTGTGAGGTGATTGATATTTCTAGGCTGTTCTTTGTGAATATAAGACCGATTATCAATTTGTTTCTGTTCACCTTGATTTATCAGAAGACGGAAAAAAATTTCATAAGTACTTCTGTGGAAGACAGATTTATCTATTAGAATAGACTTACCTATGGGAGACATATTTGTTTATAAGTCTTCGACTTTGGGTCGTAGCAACTCTTAGTTGTGGGTGAGATCAGCTAAAGGAATCAAGTACGTACAGTCTTGCTGGGATTCAGAGGCGTAAGGAACGCGATTGTACCTTAATCTGTGTAAGACTTGGTTAGGGATCAACTACATTCCAGTCTGAAGTTAACTTGTAGTAGTCTAGAGTATGCAGCGGATTAATACAGTGTGGTGTTCAAATCTGGACTAGGTCCAGGGGGTAATCTGCATTTGCGGTTTCCTCGTTAACAAAACTTCTGGTGTCTGCGTTATTTCTTTTCTGCATTATATTTGTTTATATAATTGAAATATCACAGGTTGTGCGTAGTTCAATCAATTGGTTAATCCGACCTTTGGTCTTTGCGTATAAATTGATTGACACTTGGACATTGGTCTTTGGTACCTTCCAAGTTATTTCTCATATCAATCGGGCTCACAGATTTCTATCTGTTTTATTGAGGATTGTATTGAGAAATTGAGATATAACTCTGTGATATATTTCTTGGTTGAGCTCTCTTTATTAGTTGGTGCTCTCAGAATTATATTGGAGCTAGTCCATACAGATTGCCGAACGAAATATTGGGTGTGGTTGTTGTACCCCCGCTTTTTCAAATCCAATTTTGAGTTAAATTCTTCATCTTCTGTAGTTCGTGTTTGGGGTTGAATTTTAGATGCGGAGAAATTAGCCTTTACAGGAGACAAACTTGAATTTAAAAAATTCGACGGTAAAGACGTTGAACCATCAATTCTTGTTTTTGAACTCGAGGATACATCATTCGGTTTAGTAGTTACTGGATCGTGTCTTGCCGGGTCTAAATCCGCACCCGGGTTACACCAACCCGATGAACCTGTTAATCTCGAAGAAATATCCAACGTACCAGCTTCACTTGGATCATGAACAGGCCTGAGTGGAGCACGATTACACGATCCACCAAACACCATCGAGCCCATGTAGCGATCCGCATTAAGTGAGTGGAGTGAGTCATGGGCAGGCCTGAATGGAGCTCTCTTACCCTAGTTATAACTCGATGGGCCTCCAAACACCTTCTCGCCCATATAACGACTCACACCCGAGTTCAAATTTGCCTTACTGGCAAAAAGAGCTGACGAACCGGCCGTTTTTATTGCTGAGTCAGTATTGAAGAGGGGATTCTCCAACCAAACTGAGTTGACTCCAACATGTGACCGATTCGAGGGCTGAATTTGAAAATTTTGAACTTGGTCATGCAATAATTCCGTATGGGAGACCATTTCAAACGTGATATTTTCCAAATTCTTAGCACCTGCCAGCTCCGAAGATAATTGTGCATCATTCTCTGCATTATACTTGCTCGGGATAACCACCAACGATTTTAGTTTTGGTTTGAATGGTGATTGGACCCTTGGCAGTATCGGAATTTGATCATCAGCATCATGATTCCCATGATGAGATCATCAGTTAAGCGTGACTTCAGACGATAAGCCACATTCTTTTGATGCTGATCAAAATGCACAATTCTTTTAGGATGTAACTCAGATAATCATTCAACAGTCAATAACAAATTATTGAATTTAACGACTGCTGGAACCTTTGCAAGATCACAAATAACTTTGAGCTTGCAACAGTTCAATTTCGAATGGTTAAAGTATCTGAATGAATATCTTCCAGTACACCCCATGGTGAGCAGATCCTTTTAAAGATAGATTCCTCCCAAAGATGAAAAGGGAGACCTTTAATTCCTAACCAGTGAATAGTTTTGTTTAAAGAATTTGAATCAAAAAAAATGTCTTCAGTGAGCCATTGTTTCAACATCATCTTGGATCTTCCCACATATATAATAACAGGCTGCTTCAAAGCACTATGAAACTCCGCAGATGGAGCTTCCAGAAAACCTTTCTTTCCTGTAATATGACGGATTACAACTTCCCATGACCATTTAAAATGTTTCTGGATCCCTCTTGGGATACCCTTCCATCCATTGTGAAAATTCAAGACTTCAACTGCAACTCCATTTGCCGTAAAATTAATCTTATTCGTAGACTGCGCAACCGATCCTTGAAGAGGTGGAAAATCAACTTCTTGTAGCTGCACCTATGTTAACTGTTGAAACTCAGGTTTAGAAGGACATAAACGAGACTTGAAATTCTTCCAAATAGATCCTTTATCTCCAGCTGGGATACAAAACGTGATTTCATGTCTTTTGTACACTCCACCTTCGAGATTTTCAGAAAAAAAAACTTTAGAATTGGATAACAACTCTATCAGCAAAACAACTTGATTGAATCTTTGTGACCAACGTTTCTATGGATTAGGAAAAGTGCATACTGCTTCGATAGCCCCTGATAAAACACCATCCAACCAGTCGATTGAATCCTCCGGAAAAAATACCCAATTCACCAATCCTTACCTTTCCAGAATTTTGAACTCACTTATTCTTCCCTTAGTGAACCAAGAAAACTCGAAAGTTTTAGAACGTAAGATCATGGGTTGAGTTTTAACCATGACATAAAAGAAAGAACTCTTTTAAACTATGAAAGAAAAAACAATGGCGGAAAGAAACTCCACTAGCCAATAAATCCCGGCCCCAAGGGGAAGGATCAAAGATCCGTCCTTGGACGGCGGAGAAGTTCAACTAGCACAATCCTAAACTGAATCATTCACAGAGGATTGATACGAGAAGGAGGCTGAGTTCTTCGAGAAGAAAATCGCCATGAAAAAAAAAACTCAAAAAACGCAAAGGAGAGAGAAACGTAAACTGATCCAAAGGTGTGATTTTAATGACTGAATTAAAAGGACAGAGTTATTAATCATGCATGGATGATTTGAAAAAATTTCATCAACCACAGTAAGATCAGGGTCCTAGACACCTGGTGAATGTGGGGTAAAGCATAAAATATGAATAAGTGTTGTCCCGGCAGGGCTCAAACCCGCAAAGACAGATTGTTGGATCTTATAGTGTTTGCCTACCCCGATACTAAATGAAATAACGAGGGAACCAAGAACATCACAATCTTTTAGATATCAACCTATACAAGACACACCTTGTGTAATCTAATACACACAAGTAATGTCAAGAAGATTATAACAACAAGATGTAAACTTGGTATATAGATTAAGTTCGAAATCCGCACCAAACTATGGATCAAACAAAGTATTGGATTAATATACATTGTTATTACTTTTATTATTTTTTATTATTTTTTTTTATAAGAAAAGAGGTGAACCTCAAACATTACAACTGAGACAGGCTGTTACAAGATTGGTTTTTAAGATTTCAACAGAGTTTAATCTAACACCATTAGCACTTGGATATCTCCATAGTTCAGAGTATTCAATCAACTCAGCAGTACAAGTATCCAAATAAGGGTTAAATGGTCATGTTTGGGCTGTGGAAATCAAACCCAAACAATCTAAAAAAACTGCACAAGGCAGAGATGTCAGGATCAACAATTGATCCTTCTATTTTCAAGGATTTTCATATGAAAGTTAAATGGAAATGTTTGGCCTATTGAAGACAACACCAAACAATTTAACACCAGTACACTAGGCAATAGTGTTAGGATCTGCAAATGATCTATCCATTTATTAAGATTTTTCCTTATACAACAACTAATATAACACACTAAATCTAAACTGGAGTAACATTTGGTAAGTAGCTTGGTATGGATCGGTCTGAAACGGTTGGAATAAGTCTGCATCTGTGTCTAAGTAAGCATCTGAATCGATGGCTTGGTGATTTGAAACTTGATAACCATATTTGTTGCAAAAGATGTCTTGGTGTCTTACTTTAATTATAACTATAACAACAATTATAATGAGGAAAATAAAGTAAAGACACACAACATGATTTTGTTAACGAGAAAACCACAAATACAGGAAAACCCCGGGAACTAATCCAGTTTTGAATACTTTCAGAATTAAGCCGCTATACAAAGACTACTACAACCTCGTACAGTTGAGACCAAGTAAACTAACTCCAAGTTACTCAGCTCATTCAGTATCCCTGTGCCTATAGCCGATCTGGCCTGCGCACGTGAATCATAAGATAGAATCCACTATATTTAGTCGCTACACCTGCTGTGAAGACTTCTAACACTCAACTCCTTTGGATCGTATTCCGAAACAGTAAAGGACTAATTTGTTTCAGTAACCGCTCTATCAATCTCAAGAAATTAATCAGAGATGTTGATGAGTTACAAAGGATCTTCCGTATAATCAAATATAAACTCATTTATTCGGTTAGATCAACTAAGATAAAGATTACCTGTAATCAATCTTAGTTCGCTAACTTACCATAGTATATCCCAAAGAAGAACACTTAGATAAATCACCAAGCTATACAACAAGCTATTAAAAAGTCTATTCGAGATAACCAAGCTTGTCGAATCCCAGTCAATCAAGTGTGCACGAAGTTATCACAACCAGAAAAACAAAAAGTAAATCTTCTAGTATTCAAATCTTCAATCTTCAAAGTACCTGCATAAACAATTTGATTCCTCTTCAAATCTAGATGTAATAAATCGTATATGAAATCATCGATCCTTGAACTAGTTTGAGTGACCTTATATCAGAAGAGAAGGATCACAGAATAAACAAACTAGATCTATCAAGTTTCAACACACCGTAAGTCAAACAAATCAATAATTAAAAACTAAATAACAATATAATCTAGTTTCCCACCAACGGTACTACTAGAAGCTTCTTGATCTAAAATAAGTATTTAAACGAAATGCAGGTAAGAGATTTCACCTAAGTTGGGTACTCTCCTCTCCAGTGAGTATTACGAGAATGCTGCTAGTGGGCTTTCTCACACAAACATAAAGTTTCGTATATTCCATGATCAGTTTGCAATAATGATAAACTTCACTATTTATAATGACCAAGGAAGTTTGGACAACAAGGAATTACCAAATCCGAAAATAAAAAAGATATGCAATAATTGCCTATTTTCGGTTTTGTAAATATTCCAACTGTAATCCAACCAATATACTAAAATCTCTCTAGGATGACAACTAAATATTATCTAGCATATAACATATGCTTTACTAATATAACATATGGATTTTTTTAGGTTGTTCTCCTGAGGTGGTAGTGATATAAGATTCTCTTTGATAAGAGCGCAAGTGTTACAGATCTTTGAGTTTTTCAAGAAATTGTCTATTGCAAACAGTTTCCAATCCTTGACAGGAATATATATGAAGGGAATAATATAGGTGTCATGCTAGAGGCAAGTTGGCACTAGTTTTCACGAACAATTGTGGAGCATCTTCTAAAGAGAACTTGTGTTTTGCTAGAAGATTTACAAGACAAATTATAAAGAGAAATGAGTTCTTGCTAGGGTTTTTTCATGGTTTTGGATACTACTGAAGTAAAGAAATTTATGGGTGTACTTTATCTCTATTACATCTAGTCTGAGTCTGATAGTAAGCAGGAGGTGTAACATCTTAAATCAGTGTGTGTTCAGAACCAGACTAGGTCCTGGGGTTTTTTGCACATTGCAGTTTTCATTGTTAACATAATTTATGGAGTTTGTGTTATTTATTTTCCTCATTACATTGTTTTATCTTTATAATTGATATATCACAGGTTGTATATTTTTAAACCTAGATAGTATTAACTCATCTGTAAAAAACCTACAAGACTCGTTCTTGTTGATTTTATGTCTTGAAATATAGATTACAAAAACTTATTCTTTTTGGAATTTGGTTCATGTTCAGTTCGGGTACATACTATGTTTATCTTTTAAAAATCTTTTATATAGTTTCGTAACCGAACGTATAGCTTGTATAAGGATTGTCCATATAGGTTCCCTAATGAAAAAGTTGGTGGTGTACAAGGTTCACCATACCTAAGATAACAATCTTGAAGAAAATTATTTTCACATATTGTGCTAAGATAACCTTCTTTAAGAACACAATATGATATATCAGATAACAGTACCGGATGGACAAGGCATGTGCAACCAACAAATTGTCCCATTACATTAAATTTGAGTAAATCATAATCGAATAAATCCGATTAAGATTAAAAATAAAGAATGATAATATTCTTCAATATTAAATTTTATTTTGGATCATTAATACAAGGCAACATAGAGAACAATACCATGATCATGGAGATTTTGGCAACAACAAAAAATGCTTTTAAAGCTAAAAACATTGTAAAGAAAATATTTACATTTCGAGCTTGAATGAAAATCTTATTGACAGTAAGTGTATATTGTACTATCCACGGTACTCAAACTAAAGAAATAAAGTATGATGAATATTATCTTCATGCATGCAAAAACTTGAAAAAGAGAAATAAATATAGAAATGATGAAAGTACTCATAGATGAATGTCAATTCAAAGGATGAAAATTGCAGAAACAAACTGCATCTCCCCATAGAATCATGATAAAAAATGGTAATTATTCTCGAATTTTCATAAAGGAGATAACACCATTGATTTTTACAAAGAGAATCAAGGCAAAGTTAAGGAATAATGATATCCATGCAAGGATGATATTAACTCGGTGATATCAGATATCGATAAACCAGACCTCGATAAGATGTAGAATAAAACAACATTCTGACAAACAAATCAAAATGTTGAAATTAAAAAATATAAATGAAGGGAAAATGCCATTTATCTATGTTCACTGTTAACACATAAGATTGATATCCATATACAACCACTATTAGATCGACAATTGGTTCCACCATAGATTTATGGCACAAAAAATGACAAATTAACAAAAGCTTTTTAATTTTTTTTAAGTATGAGTAAAAATTTGTAACCTTACACCAAAAATCAATCAAAAGATTCAGCGGACCCTTGTAAGTTAAATTCTAAGTATTCATGCATCAAATCGATGCAATGATGAAAAAATTCATCTGGCTTGCTCGTATATATGATCATGGACAAGTGAGAGAATTGAATGAATGACTCGTTATATCAATAAATAAGATTATAGAATTGATAGTTTCAATTCAACCAATGATTTATGTAGATCAAATATTAACATTCTAAGAAGACATTGTTGAGAAGAAACAAAATATCCCGATTTTTCCACGAGATTGGACACAAAAGTAGAACTTAAACATCATCATATTCCTTTCTTTTATAACTCAAAAATCATAGCTGGACAATAATTAGATTCGTTTAACATAATCTAGGAAAAATAATTTCCGTGACTGATTAATCGGTGTGAAAGAAAGCACATGATTGCAAGAAAACACATGTTTTACTTGTGTGAATGATTAGTTGCAAAAAGTGCAAAAAAAAAACTACGACATAGCATATTCGTATCAATATGAATATATGGAAACAATATTTTGAATGAAAAATAACATCTTCATAATAAGAAAGATTTGATTATATCACATGGAAAATTTATATCAAAACCAATAACAAATGGAAAGATTGCAAAGGTCTTGATAAAATCTTGACATGTTAATTACGATTGACATACGAATTGAAACTTATGCTGAAAAGGCATTAAAAAAATAAAGAAGGTCCGGAACTACTAGAACTACCTTCATCACCGTCTTCCTGAACTGGAGAACAAATACTTCCACATGACGTATGATGTATTCAAAAAGTAAATTAATCGTCCTCGAGAATGCATCCTCCATGGTTCTTTAGAGTTTGTCTTCTGACCGGTATATCTAATTTAATAAATTATATAGGTCAGAACGTTTTTCTCTTGTTGGGTCTTGGCCCCATAAAATCCTTTCTAGTAGCTCTAGTTGAGATCAGCACGGTCCAGAAATTAGACCATTAGATATATCTAAAGCCAATTTTCCACTTTATAATTGACAAGGTTTGTCAACCTCACCGCCAATTTGTACAATACTCGCTAGCATATAAAATAGTTTTTTTTTTTTTGTAAGAAAAATAAATTCCATACAGTCTCTTTTGAAGTGATCCAAATGGAACCGTCAAACTATTAATTTGCCATTTGTTACTCTATTATATATATATATATGTGTGTGTGTGTGTGAAATAAACTACCAAACTTGAAAGTTTGTAATCTGTGGCCATGGATCAACTGTGCGACTAATCCTGGCACGTTCGGTTACTCCATCGCATCTGGGTGTTTCTTTGTTAATTGAGCGACTAAGCCTTATCCGTTCTGCTTTATCTAGGCCTGTAATGGCTAATTTATTCATGACTTTCATTTGATCTCTTATATATATCCATCCATTACCCAGTTTCAAATCATACCTCTTTTACACTTCTAATGTCCCACAAATCTCTTCTAATTCCACACCAATTTCTCATGAAATATGGCCCAACCCAACGTTCATTTTTCCTAGGTATAATGTAGAAGAAGATTTATCAATTTGTGTAAACGTAATATTATAACAACTTCTTCCTCTTTGTGGTGATGAACAACAACCGAATGTTATGTTTTGCAAATCATTCATGAAAAGTCTCGCGAAAACTCCGGAAACTCTAATTTGCGTGATATTAATGGGTTGTATCATCATTTTAACATAATCATCAAAAAAAGTAAACCAATTTATAGATTTAACCATGCAGATGAATAGATTCAGAAGGATGTTGATGTGGTAGGATCAAATTCGAAAATTCTGATTTTGAATATGTTGGTTATGATGTTTAACTTATTTTGTTATGCGAATTGTAGGAATAAAGAACTCGAAAAGAACAAAATGGTATAAAAGACACAAAAAATTCTTGCGAAGCATGTTTCAACACCCTTAAGGGTTATTTAGAATTTGATAGTTAATTCAATCATATGTTAATAGATTTGATTTTAGATCAGTTCTACTTAAATGTAATGGTTACATTTCATTTCATTTCAATTTCAATTAAAAATAAAAATCCATTCATTTTACATAATTATAACTGAAAAACGAGGGTACCGAGTGCACCCATAATTCTTTTTCATTTAACCTATATCAGACACCCTTTGATATAGACCAGACTACTAGTATTTTTATTTTTATTATAAAGATAGACAATGCAATAAAGTAAACAACAAAACACACAAGATTTTGTTAACAAGGAAAATTGCATGGCAGAAAAATCCCAGGACCTAGTTCAGGTTTGAATGCTCTTAGAATTAAGCCATTATACTCTTTCTATAATGCGACTTTGTATAGTTGAGATAGAATAATCACACCCCTAATTACTAGGTTTCCTCAATATCTTTGCGCCTACGACCAATCTGGTCTATGCACTTGAATCAATTAATAAGTATGTTAATGTCATGAGTTGCTCCATCGCCCATCATAAAGACGATCGCTACCCGGCTGCAACCGGATGATTAAGATTTCCCTTAGGATGTTTTAGTTGCTGAAAAACTAACAATCACACCCAAGTGGAGATAAACTCAATATAAGCTAAAACGTAAGTAAATAGACATAAAAGAAAGAACTTGCACTTCATTGATAGAATCTTCAAGTTGGGATTCTTATTTTTGATGTTAAAGTTACATATTTATAAGATTGAAAGAGCGCCTCCTCAATAATTTGGTACTCCTCAGGGGAGTATATTTGCTAAGTTACATACGTTCTAGAGTATTCCTAGTTTTCAATGGGCTTAACACCTACAAATATAATGACCCAACCCTTCACCGATACTATTCCCACTTAGCCATTATGATCATCTAGCAGTGTGGGATTTTTAATGGCCACCACTAGTCATCCAATATCATCTTCCTGGGAGGTCATCCATCTCTAAATTACTTATACTCCATTATACTGTTTTGAAAATGCCCCGGTGTTTATTTAGGTCAAACCATTATTTATATTCCACTCGGAGAATCATGTCTGTCATATTGAGGTATTACAATACCATCACTTTAAATTGGAGTCGTCTTCGGCTCCGCAATATATAAAGCAGATCTCAGACGTTCCCTGCCACTTATGAGACAATATATACCTCACCCTATCCGTCCAGCGTATTCTCTCATACCCGACAGGTGACCCTTCATAGGCCCTAATACCATTTGTAATAACCCGACCCTCCACCAATAATTTCCTCACTTGGCTATTGCGGTCATCCAAGCAGTGTGGGTTTTTCAACCGGCAAGCGCTATAGTCATCCAAGAGCATCCTACCAGAAGGTCACCCATCACTAGATTTCTACCACCCGAGGACGGTTAACTTTAGGTCAAACCATTATATTCCAGTCTGCGGACCCACTTGCTGGATCGGGATATTACAATATCAGCGCTTTAAATTAAAAACCTTCATCGGCTCCGGAATATATAACACATATTTCTGATATTCCCTGCCCCTTATAAAATCAGTACCTGACCCAACTGTCCATCGTATGGTTGGACTTGCTTGACGCATACAATAACGCTATCCCTTTGGGATTATGAGATCATATGAAATATGTGATCCATAGTTTGCATATTTTTTATTACCTCTAAAGGGAATTCAGAGTAAGAATATTAAGCGCTAAGAGAAAACTTTGCATAACATTATATTGGGAAACAGCCTACGAAACTATCTTAGAGAAAATAGGTGAACTTTTACTTCACACGGATCCTCAAGTTAAATCTTTCAAAGTCTTATTTTCATTCTCTAAGAACTATCGGTATGGAGAAAAAACTTTGTAGCAAGATACACACCGTGAAGAGGATTGAGTTTTCTATGTTGCTGATGGCTAGCTCTAATATATAATAATCAATCAAGGTTAGGTTTCTTAAGATGTAAGCAATATTTTTTTGAAGCTCAAGTTGTTTCTCAAACTGCGAAGTCTAGGTTCTTTCCTAATATACAGGGAACCCGTTTCTTTAGTTAGAACAGACTTATGTTTGAGGTTCATTCCATAGTTTGAAGTAATAAACATGTCTAGCGTTGAGTAAATTCCATAATTGAAAATGTGCACACATTGTATCAATTTCCTTCAAGATATAAAAACTTGGTTCACAAGTTAGATTAATTCTTGGACATTCCTCACAAAGGAATTAACTAAGAATAACAGTTTGTAAGGCGCGTAAAAGGTTTTCCTTGAAAAATAAAGAAGGAAAATGCATGGATTCAATAATAGAAAATTTTCGATTATACTTTTAGGTTCGTGAACTCAAGTGAGTTACGGAGTTAAGGAACTTAAAAATATCACTAGGTTTGCGAACTCACCAAAGTAGATTTGCGAACTCAAAGTGATTTTGGGCTCACGAACTTCAAAATCTTACTAGGTTTGATGGTAAATTTTTTATGTGGGTTGTTGATTGATACGGCGTTAGAACATTGCTCGGCCGAACTTACCAATCATTGGTATGCCAAGTTTAGTTGTCATATTTTAGTTCCAAAACTCGAAGCTTCTCGATTTGATTACTAGAGTCAACCTCGTTAGGTTAGACTAGGAACATAGAAATGTTGAGACTCGCTCTTGTTACTCATGAAGAACCTGAAGACGTATCGGCATCAATGAATGCATCATCCTTCAGCTCGAGGTTAACAACACAGATTTGACTTGTTCCATTTCCGCCATAGTTCTTTCAAGTCAGTATTTGTTGAAAACATAACATACAAATATATAGTTTGTTTACTTGTTTCTAGTATCGATGGAAAAATATACTAGTTATTTTATACAACTTTGGTATATAAAGTTAGGATGTATATATAGTTTATCTATAGTCTTCGTGAATCGACGTAACACTAGTTGATAACATTTTGTTATTTAGTGTGTTTTCCGTAATAAATTCTACACCTGGGATTATATACGAAGAAATGTCATATTCATAATCTAAGGAGGTAGACTTGCGAAATATATTTGTAATCGAAAGAGAGTTCAGGATCAATCCATTTGCAAGACTGATCCCAGGACTGATCCTTTGTGGCAAGGACCGACCCTGGACCGATCTCGGATACATGACCGATCCTTGACCAATCTTGTATAGAGTTTAATTTTTATTTAGCATTTTCGATATGTTTGGTGATCTTAGTGTTTGTACAACCATCGAGGTGTATAGAAATTGAACTTGGAATTTTCACGTAATGTCAACACAGTGATTTGAACATGTTCTAAACTTTTATTACTTAATGTTCAAGTATTTTCCTTTGATTACATATTCAGATTTGAATGTTTTCCACATCCCAGAGGGTTGCATTGCTCATGTTGCTATATTAGTAAATTATATATATATGCTAGCAAAATTAGTTGTCAACTACGAGTGATTTCGATATATGAGTTGGATTACAATTGGAATTTGTCAAATGATCCTCTCAACACAAATAACTGATTGCCTGGCTAAAATTTCAGCGAGAATGTGCGCATATGAGAAATGAGTGATTAGTGTTGTTGTTATGAACATAATCATTTTGAAGAATCCATCGAAAATTAGCAAAAATAAAACGGCATAATAAGTAAGAAAAGAAGAGTGAGTAATGGAAAGAGATCATGGTGAGTTTCTGACTATTAATTTCGTCGTATTTTTGCTTTATTCTCGACAGACTGTTCCAGAACAACAACACTAATCATCTATTTCTCATCTGACATAATTTGGCTGAAATTTTATCCTGCAATTAGTTCTTTAGGTTAGGAGAGATTTGACATAGTTTGACGCTATAAAATTCTTCCTCAAACTCTTTAGTATAAGAATAACTTATACTAGTGATGATACCAATGACTTGAGTGCAAAACTCGCCAGCATCAGATTCTTTACCGATCAAAAAAATAATAACTTACATGTCATAATATTCCATTTTCCTTCTAGCGCGTTAGTTTTTTACAACAAAATCCTATTTGTACATAACGGCTAGAATTCAAATATTTAATCCGTGTTGTCAACCTTGGTACCAAGTTCCGGCTCTACCATACGATTACCTTAGTTATTGTCGTCGTGATCCAATACATTACCGCACTTATCAAGTTTCCCATTACTCAACTGACCTCCATCCCTGGACTCATGGAGGCATCAGGCATATAAAACAATATGTACTTATGTTGGAGTTATAAATTAAAGTGAGTAATGGATTTATCAAGATAACATACCATAACTTATAAGGTTTGACCATGGGCTAAACTGTTAATAGAAACTGTGAGAAAAATTGAGGGAATCTGATTATTATTACTTTATGGGGTGTATCCCATATATCTCCAAGGTCATCTTAATGATCTTGGAGAATCCATGTTGGGCTACAAATTTGAGGAATACCAGCATGCTGCTTTTTGTATAATAGCATGGTGTTACTCCCCGACCTTGTTACAACTTGGATAGTGGGGGCTAGTCCAGGTATGGGACATGATGTGTCATAATCTTAATGGTGAAGAGGGGAATGACTCTAGTATTTGGATTGGTAATGGGGTGAAGATGGAAATGATTAAAGGTCTGGATTGATTGTCCCATATCTGGCCTATGTTAGTTGTCCGAGTTATAGAGTTTTCAGTTATTCCTTGTCTAAGGTTACATGATACAGTAAGTTATGAATAGTCGACTGCTAAATAAGAAAAGTGGATCATACGTACATTTTATGACTAGTCGACTGCTAAATAAGAATGTGATATATGTCGTATCACAGGCTAGGAGATTTCTTGAAGAATTTTTTTTAATAGAGAACAGGTCCTTTCCGATAATTTTTATTTACTTAAATGATTCCTATTTACTTTAATATATATCCTTTTTTTCCTGGAAAAAAAAAAATCATATTTACTTAAATGATTTGCATATGTAAAACATTTTAGGATAAGTTAAAAAGTTAGACTTGTTTTAAGATTCCTAATGCAACCTGACGTTATAAAGTTCTATCACATAAAAAGAGAGATCAAATCCCCTTCTTAATCATAATGGAACACCCCAGCATTGATTGGAATTGCTTGTTGGTTGATAGGTGTCAAAACGTGTGAAAGTAAAATATGACACAAAAAGTTTGTTTGCCAACAAATTGTCACTCGATGAATATTGGTCTAGCTTGGTAGAGTCCCCTCATATTATTGGTGATGACCTGAGCTTGAAGTATTTGTGGCCATCTTTTGAGAACTAATTCACTGATAGAATAATCTGAAGAAGATCTGATCTTCTCTGTGGTAGAAATAAAGAGTAAGATGACACTTTTGAAAAATCATACTCCCTCTGTCCTACTTTAGATGAAGGGGAAGGTTTTTTTTCCAAGTTCCAAATTACACGAAGGTTTTGATATTTTCTCTCCAAATCTTCCTGATTTGTCCATGCTTTGGAATCATATATAAACATAAAGTATAATATAAGTTCAATTTTCTAAATGAAATTTTTAAATAATCCATTAGATTCCAAATCCACACTAAAATCTAAGAATTAAAAACTAAAAATTTAAATATTTTAGGAGATATTAATAAGGATAGATTTGAAAAATATTTAGTCGCTTTCTTTTTTCTTAATATGTGTGAAAACACTTACCCCTTCATCTAAAATCGGACGGAAGGAATATATATTTAAGCTTTGTACGATGGACTCATCATTTCACGGAAAATGAAGCTGTTCAAGTTGGTTAGAAATTAAATTGTAACTAGTAGCAAAAACATTTTATAGACAAGTAGGAACTATAGTTAATTAAGTTGAGAGGTAAACTGCACCGCGTACAAATAATTCCTTACAAAATACGTACAACGAGCTTCGGAATTAAATCCTTCTCTCTGTGCATCAAAGGCATGCGCATGTACATATATATAGATACATACTCAAAATACATTATACACCAGGGGGGAAATGAGGATTTCTATTTCTGTGATTTGGGAAGCTGAACTCCATAGTCAGTGTCGTCAACAATGGTCGTTGCAGCAATGGTTTTAGTTCCGTTGGTTGTGGAAATTGGCAATTCAAGGTCATCTCCTTTTCCAGTGCTATCCAAAGATAATGGCGAGGGATTGTAATCTTTGCTTTTGCCCCATATAACAGAATACAAGCCGATCACGATAATTATCGCACCAATAACACTGCAATAGCCACCACAATAAATAAATATTGGCGTTATATATTAAGTATTCTGGTATTGGTGTACGTAAGAGAAACATTTGATGATATTGTGATATTATATATACCTTCCAAGGTGAATTTGTTCAGCTAGAATCAAAGAACCCAGAACTGCAACTATGATCATGCATAGAGGATTGAAGGCAGTGACAAAAACCGGTCCTCTTTCCTTTATTACCACTGATTGTAAGTAGTACGCGAGCGCTGAGCAAACCACTCCCTACGAAAAAAGAACGATGCCAAAGAATGGTGAATTAGCGTGCGAAACTATTCGTACGTCTAGTGGTAACCAGTTCAACCTTTTGATGAAAAGTTATTTCACTTACGGAATATATTGGAGCAAGGGTCCTTGAATCCATGCCCAAAGCCCATTCACTAGTATGATGCTCCATCACAACTGCTACTGCTCCACCTTCAATCATTCCCATGAAGCATATCAGAGTAGTGAGAGACAGCTCTGCTGGGTAATCTCTTAGAGTGAACGACTGCAACAATTATTTTGATTAGCGATTTTGACGATGTAGATTAAAAGCCCGTATACATAAAACTACGTTAATTTAAAATAAAAAAAGAGGTACGATCGACTCACTTGTAATATGAAGAAGGCAGACCAACCAACACAACTGGCCATGACCATCAGGGTTCCAACAACCCATTTATGATCACCAGAAGAAGAGGCTGAAGAAGAAGAAGAAGAACCAGTTCCTGTGTGGGCTGAGCTCGTTCCAAACATGTTCATGACAGGTCCCTTGTACAATGTCATCAACGTGGCTCCACCCAAAGTGACAACGGTTCCAACAATCTTAGCTATGCTGTGTATATTCTTAATCTTTACTTTCTCTAACCTAATCAGCCAAATCACAAAAAGAAAAAATGAAATAAAATTAGATACTGGATTCGCTTTTACTTACTTTTGGAATTATTGTTAGCCTTTTAAAAAGAAAAAAAATCCTTTCATTTAAGTTCAGCAATAGTACGTCCCAACAACTGGAGATTATAATAGAATAGGTGGTTTTAATCTGTGTATACGTACCGAAATAAAATTGCCATGATGAAGGTGACCGCAGGAAGAATGTTAACAATTGCAGAAGCAAAAGTTGCTGATGTGTACTTCATCCCAAGATAATATAAGTTCTGATCAAACACTGGCCTGTAAATTAAAATTGATTCAATATTAATTAAAACTTTATAACAATTAATATTATATTGTACTAAAATGATACACTTTATATTAAAAAAAAAAGTGCCTATGAATTGTGTTCGATCATATATTCAAATAAACCAAAAGGATATAGAGTGAGAGGAAGCGAGTGATCTATATAGAGTCACAGACCAAGACGGCAAGGAGATATATAATGGAAACAAGCGTAGTTTTTGACTCCAACAATTTCTAACTTAAAACTCTAGATGCAAGAAGAGATGGTTCAAGTGAGTCATTTTAAAGACAAAATAACAACTTTTGTGACAGTCACGGTATAGTCTTTTGCTTGAAACGTGATGATGTTCAAACAAAATAAGTCATAGACATCTTTCATCTATTCAAAAGATCTTCTTAACTAGCGAATTTGCAGTTTCAATATCAAATACGATATTTTATAAAATTGCATGGTAAAAAATTGGTATCCAGGAAAATATATGCGGTGGAGTATATAGTGCGAAGTAGAGCTGATTTTCAGAGCTTTCCGTCCTCGGCCAGTTTGGATGAACATGCATCAAATTGTGTGTTTTTGAGCCGTATATACTAACTTATAAGAAAAGGTATAAATTAGAGAGCAGAGCATTACTCTAAGAAGCCAAGCAACATTATCTTGAAGAAAATAGGGAGCGTCAACTTTGGCCTTGTTTTCCTGTCAAAATAAGGAGCAGATAAATTTAGATGCAGAATTGGCAGTTAGCATAATATATCTCATTATACTTCATCAAGCTGCATAATGGGGATGAGAGTGAGAGAGCAACCTTTCGAAATACAACGCAAAAGGAGCAATGGCAATTGTGGCAGCTGCATGACGGTAAACAACCAGTACGTAGGTACTCATACCACGTTTCAAACAAAGCATGGTAATAATATACATTCCAGCATAACCAAATGACAAAGAAACCATAGCCAAGTATGGTTTAATCTTATTGAAGGCTTTACAAAAAACCTCGAACATTTTTTGGACTTCCATCTTATAAAGCTCTCTGTAGAAGGTATAAACTAGCTAGCTACTCACTCACTCTTCCAAATATGTGATGAACTTAAACCTAAAACTTCTCTTTTTATTTATATCCAAGGGAAAAGAGCATGCAAATAAAAAGATAAAAAAGAAACTAATAATTAAATTAATAAAAAATTAAACGAAAGCAAAACCATTTCAGCAAACCACTTCTATATGTCTAAGCAGGCACTCACACAAAAACCCTTGACAGATTCCCTTATCCATTAACTTATTTCACCCATGTCACAAGCAACAAGAATCCCTACTTTGATGATAATCTCTAAGAAAAAAAATGTTGGAGAAAAATGAGTTTTAATAAAATGTATTTTTGGTCTTGGTGTGGTTTGATCTTAGGATCTAAGGGTTCTATGGATACTCACTCATTTTCTTTGAGTGAATGAATTTCTTTAGTCCCACATTGGGTATACTAAAGAAGAAGCTCCACTATATACCCATATTCCTATGGATGTATTGTAGAACGAGGGTGGAGCGGGTGGGGCGAAATATATATTTTTTGACCCATGGATATGCGCGTATACCATGCACCAAGTCCCGTTTTTAATAGATTTTATTTTTACGAGTTTTTCTTTAAGAAACAATTTCCAAAATTAATTTCTCTAAAGTGTTTTATTTATGAGAGAATTCCTTTTCCGATTTTAATTGTTTTTGAAGAAAACTAAAACCTAACTTGATTCGCAAGTATCTTCTCCTATAAATACAACTCGAAAATCTGTTTTCAAAATACATTAGAAGCAATTCTTTTTATTGTCTCCTTTCTTTGTTTTCACGGCGTTTTTACTTCCATCCCTGTTGCTGAGTTTAAGAGTGGGTAACTTGCGTTGTGCTAACTCAAGTTATATCGGGCAGTCTTATCCTGGACACATCTTCGCTGTGAGGGGTTTAGCATTACTCATCTCGAGTATACCCGCGAACTAATGTGTTAAGGACAACTTGTTGAACCTGTGATTCTGCTCTCGTCAAGTTGTTTCGGTAAAGTTGTTCCGGATTAGTTCTTTACATATTATTTTTGATACATCTAACGTGTTGTTCATTGTTGCAAGATCCCAACAAAGAAAACATTGTTGAGATTCATATTTTTGAAAGATCTTTTATTTTCTTTATTAAGAAAGATCTAGAGAAAGAGAGGGGATACATCTATTTCTCTTCTTTGTTAAGTGGGGAAGAAGAAAGTTTTGATCCATTTGACAACGTACCTAATGAAATTAAGTTTTAGTGCTCTATGATGGTGTTAATTTAATGGTTTTGTTTGTGGTTTAATTTTAGCTCATGCAAAGTTTGGTGGTTGTAATCAGTGTTTCATCTAACTATCTAAGTACTGATAAAATGACATTAATGGATAAGATATTGAGGCAAGTACTCATTATTTACGCATAGGTCATGGTCTTTGGTGCTATCATCTTTGGACTCCAACGTACTTAAAGGTCCTAGCTTAGCTAACTACTGAACTTGGCCATGGTTATTTTCAATACCTTGTGGTTGGAGAAATGAGATATATAGGAGGAGTTCTAGCTTGTTTGACATTGATGTGGTAAAATGAGAATCATCTTGTTGGGTCCAAAATAATATGAATGTTACTGAAGGAAGATTGTTCGAGTGATTTGACCCCAATGATTCATCTTGTTAGGTCCAAAATAATATGCATGCCACTTGTCAGTCATGAAGCTGTGAAGCATCAAAGTCAGATAACACCAAAAGAGAAGATTGGATTTGAGATTGAGACAATGTGTTCGTTCACCCAGCAAGCACCAGAAATTACACAATAGGAAAGCACACAATTGTGGTGGACGTAAAAGAAATACTTGTTTATGGGATAGTTGTTTTTGTGGACGGAAAATTTAAACATCCACAGGTTCTTTTCCTCTCGCTACCCTACGTGTATGCCAATGACATTAGTCACCAATGACGAGCAACACACTACTAAATAATACTCCTCTATTAGTGAAGAGAGAGATTAGCACCTTGCTTTCTCACCTAAAAAAATTCATATAATTTTTGTAATCTCAATTATATATGTTTGCATTAGTCTTATCGTTTCCTGTATTAGTAACTAGACGTACGTACGGCACAAGTATAGAACATAAAAAGTTCGAGTATCATTTAGAATCAGCAAAGCGTTGATACTTATTCGCTTTCACTAATCTTAGATTATAGGGGTATTATCATATTAGTTAATAAGTTGTTCAGTGGATGGCTACTTTCTTAATTCTTTTGGAATTTCACCAGAAACATTCAGTGGTAGCATCCCATACTTCTCTAGAATAAATGCTCTATGTAGCCATTCAGGCTTCATCTCGGAAAAAATGTGATTCTAAGCCATCCGGGTACGAAGGACATGACTTCATCTTAGACAAGTGATTCTAAGCATCCGAGTTGTACCAAACAAATCATCGGATAAAATAGCTGCTTGTTGTATCTCTAATGTCCAACTGATAAGTTATTTCAAACGATTTCATGCATAAGCAAGGCCTAGACTCCACA
This sequence comes from Papaver atlanticum, assembly GCA_023531105.1. Classification (NCBI taxonomy): domain Eukaryota; kingdom Viridiplantae; phylum Streptophyta; class Magnoliopsida; order Ranunculales; family Papaveraceae; genus Papaver; species Papaver atlanticum. Next base: position 114,429 of record JAJJMB010010320.1, read on the forward strand.
ACTATTTACGGCAACGGTCCCTACTTTGACTTGCAGTTCATTGGAGCAATCTATATTGGATGCTTTGGTGTATGACTGTTCGATCATTAGATTAAATAAAATAAACTAAACATCGTAATTTCTTTGAGAAACAAAAGCAGAAAGTCTAGTACAAATAGTTATAATATCAGCCTAAACATTTCGTTGTCAATATTAAAACATCGAGAGGTCGAGAGTTTTACTTTCTTTGTTTTCCTGTTTTTGAATAAGCAGAAAAGTATGAGATATCAAGTACACAGTCAAAATTTAGATAAGCTTTTTCTTCTGGAAAAAATTCTTCAAATGCCACAGTTGTAAAGCCGAAACTCCAATGCAAACACCGAGAGACATGACGCTAAACCAAGCCACCCGTGCGTTTGTTATTTCACTCACTTCCCTCATCTCCGCTTCCCTGTTTGTCAATAAAGAGAGGTATTTATCAACAAATGAAAGGCTTCTGCTATAAAATGTAACTTTTACAAAGGGAAGCAGGTACAGTCAAACACTTAGACAAAAACTTACTTGGTTCTAAGATAAAGCAAATTCTCATGGATGGCCTCCACTGCACCTTCCAGTTTTCTTAGTTCAAGTTCAACACCCTAAATATCACAAGGACAGAATATTTTCAAATTAGATAAATATTTTCAACACCCCTACCACAGTACCACTACATTATATATAAACTACCTAAAAACCATTTATAAACATTACTTACTCAACCAATAATTTGAAGGTAAGGATTAACAAGGGTACAGATTTTTCAGGTCTAACATAACAAATACGAAAACAAAGGAGGCATCACTGAATAGTTTATACGAATTAAATCTAAACTTCAAGCAGTTACCTCGATCTTTTCTTTTCGTGCTACTGATTCCCAATCCTTTGCTGCAATACCGATCTTCCAGTCCAGGTTGACACTTACCCCAGCTACTGCTTTATGATGGTCATCCACCCAGAAACATGCCAGATAGTTACCTGCCTCGCTGGTTGTGAATGCAAACTGACCGTTGGTTACATTACCCTTAGAATGGAGTGTGTTCCCATATGGTGAAGTAACCTAGAAAAGTTAAAAAAAATAATGTTTAAGTTAATTCATTTGTTTACATGGCAGGATGATTGCAGGTTCCCTGTTATAAGTCGATATATCCTAACAAAAAAGATATATGCTAAAAGTGGATTATCTTAATATAGTAGCACTCACAAAGAAGATACTCAAATGCTGCAAACCTCCTACACAGTATGACGGCGTAATTTTTTTTTATTTTTTTTGGTTGTTTAATACAGGCCAGTCATCGCGTATTTTACTGTTAGCATGTTAAGTTGTATGTCAGTTCTAAAGCCAGATCAAGTATTCACCACCAACAACTTACCTAGCTTGCAATAATTTTAATTTTTATCAACAGCAAGAATGCAACTATAAAAGCATACATCACCTCACGTGACGAATACATGCAAGAACATGCCCTACAGCTTATTTAGGCATAAAGAATGATTAATCAATTACGTCTAGCAAAAATAATAAAGTGTAAACCAAAGTTTCTGGTTATCCTGTGCAGTGAGATATGTGGAAGTAAAGCCTGGAACCATAACTAACTAGCATCTTTATAGCTGTATCTCTGATCCACCATTGTAATGTCAAAGTTTTTGACAAGGTTCTCCCACGGACTATGCAAGCTAGGAACAGCATTAACATGATAATATCAAGGAACCATCTTTTGGGTCAACTGTAAATCCTGTTACTCGTATCCCAATAAATCAAAACCTAAGATATTACTCATAGAGAAATAGTTTTCGACTTTTACATAAAACTAGAAACGTGTTGCTAACTAATTACTGAGGAGATATATTGCTCGTAGAATTACTTCTTTTCATATGGTCCACCTTAACTTTCAAGCATCAGTTTTATTTTGAAATGATCAACGACCATATGGATATTTCGTTAATTTTTTTAGATATGGGTCAAATTGCTAACCTGGGTTTGTCTTCGTATGTCATAAGCTATTTAATTTATCCTATTAATCTATTATAGAATTTTTTTTTGTCTTTGTATAGCAAAAAAAGTTTGCATTATAGGGATGAAATTATGGGATAAATATGTGCTTGCTAAAAATTGGAAAGTTTTAAGTTATGAACCTCGTTTAGATCAGTATTTCATTGGGGACCAAATCGCGTATTTATAAGTTATCCACATGCAAGCTGCCCTACATTACCAACTACTATGACAATTTTAACAAGCAAGAAACAATTTATCACTGGATAAAATTGGACTTGGTGATTAAGTATTAAAGGTGAGTTCTTCGTGAGTACTAGGTGAGAAACTACAAATCTCTAGGCAAAGAGTTGTGAAAGAAAATCGTCAACAGCCAATTAAATCGCCTACAAACTTCTCCTTGATATTCCTATAATAAAAACTTGAACCTTACCTAGTCCTCTCCCCACAGACGTACACTGAAATTCAGACAAATAATTCCATATGACTAAATTGCACTCCCATGATATCTACCATGAAGTACTAGAATATATTCACCACAATCGCAGCACAAACCATAACAATTTAACTTCAAATAAAATTAAATATGCATTTCACTGCTCAAAATTATGATCAAAGTATTATCCCCTGAGCTCATCGCACCTGAGACCTTTCTAAAGGTCACACCTTTCATAAAAATTAACACAAGGAAAGACATCTAATCCTGTTCCCATCCTCAAACAAAAGGTATTTCTATCTCAATTGTACAATCCCAATTTAAGCATATTAAATCAAATAAACAAGTACGTCTTCCAAATAAACAGATAAATATGAAATAACCCTATCTCCTAACATCTACCAACACCCAATCTCCGTAAATCTATCAAAACAGCTCATAAATCTATTTATCAACTGTAATTGACAATTTAAAATCAAACCATAAAAATTAACCCTAAACCCTAACCAATAAAGACAAATCAAGGATGATAATAAATTCAAATAGAGATTTGGGAAATAGATAAAAAATTGTAACTACCTTGGTGGAGATTGTTTGCATATTCTGATGATCTTCAGATATGACGGTATAATCAGCCAATACAACAACGTTAGTTTGAATTTCTTCAGATACACATTTTGTTCCTGAAGCTGGTAGATTCAACCATATTCCTTGCCCTAATTGTAAAATACTCAAACAACATAACAAGAAAAACAATACAGTTTTGTTCTCCATTCTCTGAAGCACCAAAAATCGAACCCTCTTTCGACAATTCTCTTCTCTCTATCGGTTGATAATCTGGTTGATGAAACAAAACCAAGGGAAAATCAAAGAGAAGACTTTAGATCTCTTCTGATGAGTGCGAGGAGGACCTCTTCTGTGCACGTTTTATTTTTATTAGCCTTGACTTTGACTTTGGTTTATCTTTGGTCTAATAGAGGCCACCATTGACATTATTGGGCCGACCGACCGGAATCTGAAGTGTGGATTCCTTTTTATGGCCAGTTGTCTGTAAATAAGACTGCACAAGAACTCGACTCACCCGGCCGAACCGACTAAAAAAAAACCAAACCAACCCGAACCCGAAACATCCAATGTTCCTGGTCGGTTACTGTGTTATAAAACCGATCTGTTTCTGGTGCTACGCGGTTGTACATGTATACCGACCGACCCTATCAACAACCGACCGATCACCAAGTCAATCTATAATCAATACTACCCGTTGATCTAGGTTATAACCCTAAATATCTCTTTACTCGGAGTGAAGACTTCTTTTCTAAATTTTTTTCCCTCTCAAACAGAGGAGGCGAGCGGCAGACAGAGATACTCATCCATCTTCTTCTTAATTAAGTTCTACTTCTTCATTTTTTTTTTCTGATATACCACTACCCCTGCATCAGCCCCGACAACGTTCAACGACACCATCATCTTGTACTCGAGTAGCACAACAATGACAACACCGCACCTTCTTCTTCTTCTTTCAACTCTTGCTGATTTCAGTCGTAACTTGAATGGATGTGTATTGAAAAATTTAGATATTGTGATGCATTGGGTTTAGTTTAATTTTGTATTTTGTTAGTATCGGTTTGTATTTTAGTTAATTAGGATTTCTAATTGTCGAAATTTTGGGTTTTTTAATTTCGCAGCTCTTGTTAATGTAAATTACGTATAGTCAATTAGGCATTCATTGATGTGTATTATCATAGTTACTGTGTAAAATTTTATATTCTGTGTTCAATCGAATTTTGTTGAATCAAATTGTGTCGTAGTTTTGTTGTTTCAGCAGGAACAACAAACACCATTTAATAAAGTTCGGGTAAACCGATAACCGACATGATCCGGCCAATAAACAATCGGGTGGTTTATAACTGACCCGACATTGAACTCATTTCCTAGTTGGGGCCCTCCCTGAAAAACCCGACCTGGACGGTGTGTTGATAGGTAGGTCTGAAACCCGACATAACCCGACCGTTGTGCACCCCTATCTGTAAATTGTCTGGGTAACGGAATGTGCAATTTGATAAAAAGATTGGAAATCTTTGGTGTCCATGGTTAGTTTTTTTTTGCGCCCAAAATACCCCTCCTTTTTAGTGGTCTGATTACTATATATCATATTTTTTCAAGGGTATAGTCGGCAATTAAACTAGAATGTAGCATATCTAAAAATCCGTGCCTTGGAATTTTACAAATTTTATCTCGTTGGAATGATTTTTAAGAGGTATACACACTGAGTACAAACAACAATATCAAATTTAGAGTTTTTACGAAATATTCAGAGGTGTTTATCCTTTTAGGCAAAGTTTTCAAAAATTGAATGTATACAAACCACCACAAAAGATACATAACACATTATGCAGCCATATTTTGGTTTATGAATCAAATAATTTTTCATTGCAACTAACAAAACGAAAAAGATGAAAGTATCACTTTTTCTGAAACAAAGGGAGTATATACCTAAAAATATCATTCCAACAGAAAAAACGATATCTTCTGATGAGTGACAAAGAGGGAGGACCTCTTCTTTGCACGTTTTATTTTTAGGGTCAGGATCGGGTAACAAAGGGATTTGACAAATCTTTTAGACCATCGTATTAAAGATATCTAGCAGTCCCTGTTCATAGTGACATGGAAAATAATTAGTTCTCTTTTTATTCGGCTCAGGGTAGAAGTTAGCCGAGCTAAAACAAAAATTAGAAGGTAAATAAAATAAAATAAAATAAAATACGGCCTCTAGTTTCTCCAGCTACTTTTGCATGACCCATCCGGGTTTTCTTAGAGGCATGCTCTGCCCTGCAATTTGCATCCCTTCTTCTACTGGTAAGAATTGACGTACGTAATTGTAAATAAAATACGGCCTCTAGTTTCTCCAGTTCCTTTTGCACGACCCATCCGAGTTTTCTTCGAGGCATGCTCTGCTCTGCAATCTGCATCCCTTCTGCTACTAGTAAGAATTGACGTACATAATTTTGTTCATTTTATAATACTCCCTTTGTTTTTTAAAAAGAGGTACTATCATTTTTGTCATCTTAGCCGAAAAATATAATAAGCCGAATTGAAAAAGCGATAACATCTCTTTTCCAAAAACGGAGGAGGTACTATGATCATTTGTTTTTATGTTCATTCTCCATTTATATATGAATGTAAAATTATAAAAACAGAATTAGGAATCACAATCACAACTTATACCATAAGCGTAGTTGAGACGAATTTGGATTTCATGTCAGATCAGTCCATCACCAGTTTACTACAAGAAAGAGTAGAAAGAATAAAAGAGGAGCAGTTTGTTTAAAATCAACATTTTGAGAAAATTGAATTATGATCCGGTAACTCCAACATGTTCAACTATGATAGATTAATTTTTGATTAATTGAATACCATGCATGATCATCAATAGATATCAAACACCTAGTATTGCATACTTGCACATTGTGTCTACGTTAACCATTAGTCCCGATTGTTTTGAATTAATCATTACAAATACAGCAACATCCACTGTATGTATGGGTGTACTGGAATCATGACTTACCTTTACTTTGATTTGGTTTAGATCATATGACAATTTGTTACATATATGAGTCTCAATCTCAACATTATAATTGATAGTATTTTAGATGTGACTGCACTGTTTCTTGTATAATCAGAAGAAGGATTAAGTGAAGGAGTGGGCAAACCTAAACAAAAAACACCTTATGGGTCGTGCGTAGAAAATTAACACAAACAATCCATATATTATCAAAGCATAATGTAACCATTACAATTACAAAATATTGTATGTGTAAAAAAATTGAATTAAGTTTCGCACCATGACACATCTTCACATGGAGGAATTCATATATAAACTTGTCTGCAGTGGATATCCTAGCCATATATTTTTGGATACTTGTATGCAACTAATATGCATATGAATGTTCTGCGAAACGATTGAAAAACATATATGTTAATATGACAGTGGATATGAAACAAATGGAATGCATATTGTCAAGTGAAAATATACTCCATACGGCGTAGAATAAAGTACTTTAGGTGATCCGGGAGAGGTTTCAATTCTAACTTCGAAGATTTAACAATAGAAGGAACAAGCTTTTCATCATTGCAAGGTAAAGAAACATGTGAAATATTCATGATTGCTGATTTTTCCGTTAACGAGTTAAGAGAACCAATGGTGTCCTTAATCTCATATGAAATATTCATAATTGCGTAGAATAAAGTACTTTAGGTGATCCGTAAGAGGTTTCAATCCTACTTAACGAAGGATAAGTAGCCACCGTGTCTTGTGTATTGACCTTCGAGACTTAGGGTTCTCTATTTATATGAACATATCTTCTTCTGCTCCTGTGTATTATCAGAAGAAATTTTGATCACGATCATACCTCTCATCATTATGTCTGATAGCAGTGCCTCTTCTCAAAATGAATCTTTGGCAAGGCATGGAGTTGGAGCATCCATCTTGGTAGGCTACATACTTTTCTTTTATCTTCATGTAATCAGAATGACTGATTAAAGAAAGTAATTTGTTGCAGAATAATCAGGAAGATCGACTTTCTTCTTCTCCTTACAGCTTGAGACCCAAGCAGACTGTTAAGGCTCTTGCTCTTTATAGACCTGCTCGTGCTGATGCTGGAACATCCGTGAGTTTCCAATCAGAGGTTTCCTTCGAATGAGCATTTCTCCAATTTTACTGAAATTGAGTATTTCGTTGTCGCAGGTTGATGTTCACGTCGTTGTTAACGCTAGGAAGAGAAAGAATTGAAAGTCTGTAGTTGTAGATGATGGTGATGGTGACAACCGTGCTGACGACAATTCAATCAACTCTATAGTAGATGCTGATTCTAGGGTTTCTGTGCATGAGTACCCAACGGCTGGGCTCCCATTCGATACTCACATGGTGAACATTTGCCCGGAAAATCAACTCGTCGGCGGCTTCATTGTCCCCAAGTGTTACGCATCTCTCTATACTAAGATCTGGAAGAAGTATGGCCATATTGCCACCATTGAAGTATGGAGAAACTTCTTGCCAACTCTTCTGACTACTGTTGCTGTACTGTTGCCAATGATCGATGAGATGAAAAAGAAGAACTTTCGTGATGTTGAGAACAAAGAGATTTATCGATGGGATGACATGATCTCGAACTGTGAGACTTTGAGATTCAACGTAGGCTGGCTCCGTCATCGGATTTATGTCATCAAGATTGATAGAGCGGCTACTGCTGCTAATATGATTTCTTCTACAACTGCTATCATGGAGGAGGAGAAAGCGCTCGCACTGGAGTCGATTAGGGTTGAGAAAGCTGTCCAGGACTTGAAAGTGAAGACTGAAAACTTTCAAAAGAGGCTTGAAATGGCCTTTAGTAAAAATTATTTGTTGTTGGATGGTTTGCTCTGAGTGAGCGTGTGAGAGAGATTTTTTGTTGTTGTAGGTTTAAGACTTGTTTTTGAATAAAGTAGGATGGTTGATTGATGGAAGAAGTTTTCTGTTAGATTAATGGAATCTATTTTGAATTTCGAACGAATGAGCATATTGCATACTCTTTGAAGGAATAGAAATTACATTTTGAAATTAAAATAATTGTTTACTGATCGTTCAGGCATAATATGCTTTGAGCCACTTGCCATTAATGATGTTTCCTTCCACCCCTCCATTAACAACCAAGATTTTGTAATATCCGCTGGATACTGCCTTGATGATTACATACGGCCCTTCCCATTTTGGAGAGAACTTGGGAGCGGACATGTCTTGTTGAATATGCTTTGCTGTTTTTAGAACCAAATCTCATACTTGAAATGTTCGAGGTCTTACCATTTTGTTGTATGCCCTGGAAATCCTTTGTTTGTAAGCTTCCACATATTTTTCTACCTTGGCACTCCTTGACTCGAGCATGTCCAATTCAGCAATCCTTGAATTTGACACTTCGGATTTATCCCATTGCACTCCGCTGGCTGTTGCAATCCTTGCAGAAGGGATCTTGATCTCGGATGGGAGAATAGCATCGGCACCATAAACGAGGGAATATGGTGAAGTTCTGATTGAGCTTCTTGGTGCGGTTCTGTAGGCCCACAGAGCCATGGGTAGTTGTTCATGCCATGTTCGAGGGTTATAATGAGCTGTTCGACTGAGAATCCTGATCAAAGTCTTGTTGGTACTCTCCTCTTGTCCGTTTCCTTAGGGATAGTACGGTGTAGAGAAAATATGTTTGATACTGTATTCTTCGAGCAACTCCCTCACATGTTTGTTGGCAAAAGGAGTTCCATTATCTGTGATGAGATGTTTAGGAACACCAAATCTGCATATGATGTATTCTTTGATGAAGGCTGCAATAGTGACTCCAGTAGTGTTTCGAAGGGGAATAACTTCAACCCATTTGGTGAAATACTCAGTTGCTGTGATGATGTATTCATGTTTCTTTGAAGACGCTGGATTGATTTTTCCAATGATGTCCAGTCCCCAGCTATAGAAAAGCCATGGACTGCTCACAGAATATAATGGGAGACAAGGAGTGTGAATGAGGTTACCGTGGACTTGGCATTGATGGCATTTCTGAACGTATATTGCTGCATCATCTTCCATGGTTGGCCAATAATATTTATCATGGATCTGAAGAAATAATTTCCTCTTTCCTTGGTGTTCTCCTTCGTGCATTTCTCTCATAATTTTTGGAATTTCGTGCTCGGCCAATGATGTAGTTTGTAGTTGAAGTGGTAAAAAGATTCGTTGCTCGAACTTGTGAAGGATTTTTTTAGACTTAAATTTTAAAGATAAAATAGCAAACTCACTAAAAATTATAACAAACTCAGACAAAAGATGTTATCAATATTAAAAGAACACTGAGGCCAAGATTCCACTATTTTCCAAGTTCAAAGTGATTAAATCCAATATTTATATTTATTCAATTTTTGCGTTTAATTTGATTCTAAACTATTGCAACATGTAGATTTTCAAAATAACAAGTGTAAATCCAAAGTATAGAGCATCAAGAACCTATGGCTAAGCATGCTCTATCAAAAGAAATAACAATTGCTTAACAAAAATCATTCAAACAATTATCAATCAAGGCAGAATAATCATAAAAATAATTGAAATAAATAAATATACCACTTTTTGTTGGAAAAATAACTTCCTCTATCGCCTCAACAATGGGGTTTAACTCCTCATATTAATCATGTTCTCAAAATACATGTTTATAGCTCAAAAATTGATTAAAAGGGAGAAAGGAGTATACTGTAGTCGCTGAAAGTCTAAAACAGACGACTGAATCGTTGCTGAAAGGCTTCGGTGACTGCAGGCAGGAACGATAGAAACTCGTTATCACTGAAAATAAGTCTGCCTCTGTGATTGTTGTATGTGCGTCTTATGTTCTTCGTTCCTTCTTCGCAGCAGCAACATAAAACAATTTCGTCTCTGATGTTCTGGCTTTCTCTAAGGCTCTAAACTTCCCCCAAAGTGTTCATAACCCTTCTTAGAACTCTCACCACCCTATATATACTCAACAGGCGCAACTTTCTCGATTAAATCTTCCCCAAAAATAAATTGTTTTCTTCGCTGCCAAGTTTTGAATAATCCCTTTTATTTCTCTTATACACAATCTTCTGTTTATTGAAACTTCCTAAGCTTGATAAGAACAAACTTGTAGGAGAATATATCTTCCCATAATCTTCACTTATCTGCCGAATATAAACTCAGAATTGCCAAAAATACTCCTTTCCCTGTTTAATCATAACAACAGGATATCTTTCCTTTTTCTTAGCTCCAACACACGTCACAATCCCTGTTTAATCATAACAAGCCCATAATGATCCATATCCGTGAAAAAAGTCCAACAAAATTGCACCCAAATCGCTGCAAAAAGTTACGCAGCGTGAAGTCTTGTCTTCCCGCTAAAAATGAATTTTCAAACGAAGGGGATGACCTCCCCTTATCCGGACCAGGGGTGCGAATAGCAAGTGGATACCCCTTAGTAATTTGGGTGCCCCTTAGTAATTTTCTCCCATGAGCGCAAAAACCACTTTTCGAGCCAATTTCGCCGCAAAAGCCCATTTTCCCAAAAACACCTACAAGGGATAAAATACCAAAATTAGTACAAAAATGGGTACTAACACTATACATAAAAGAGATGAAAATAGACACATAAATGCGTCTATCAGCCAAGCATCTTAGTAGGTTCCCACCAAAGCTTTTGCGATACAAAATCCCTTCCAGATAGACAAACCACTTGGCTCTCTGGGTGAGTTTACTTCTTTCTTTTCTGATGGTAAATCATTGTCGTGCAGGTATTTGATGTAAGGCTCTCTCCAGTCCCTAGTATGATGGACTGTTAGAGCTTCCAAATGATGAGGTGGTGTCTGACAATTGGGACAAGATCCTTGCAACATTCTCGACTGAGCTTCCTGTAAAGTGTAACCACCAACGTTTGTCCGCATATTTCCTCATGTATGCGCTTGAGTTGCTCGCTCGCTTCTTCATCTCTGAGGCATCGTGACAAAGATCCATCAGGATTACGGTAATATAACGCTCCGTGTAGCAGAAAAAACTTCTTCAATTCCTTGAGGCTAATTTTCCCTTCTGTAAGGGAACTGCTCAATTCATGAATGATAGGTGCTCACCAGTCGATCATTTGAGCATCTTCAACTTGAGTGAGCCAGGTTGATGACACAGAACGCCTTTGTACAGTGATGGACTTCTCTGATCCTTCAAATTGCAGTTTGGATGCAAGAGTTGCTAAACAATCAGCATGTCTGTTGTTGGTACAACCGGTATGGACGATCGTTTCCTTAGAGAAATAAGCTAATAGACGTTGTGCTTCCGCTCTGAATGGAGCCAGTGTTACTTCTTTGAGAGAGTACACGCCATTCATCTAATTAACTAACAACTTTGAGTGTCCTCTTATCTCCAGGTGCATCGCTCCTGCTTGCTTGGCCAAGGATAATCCCAGCAGGAAGGCTTCATATTCTACTGAGTTGTTGGTGCAGTGGAAATCTAACTTGAATGAATGAGAGAAGACTTCACCGGAAGGGGATACTAGCACGACGCCCACTCCACCAGTATCATTGCTAGGAGTGGCTGATCCATCAAAGTATAACAACCATATTTCCTCTTTAATAACTGAAATTTCAGGAAATCCACCCGGCACATCTTCATGTAGCATTGTGATGTCTTCCCCAGGAAACACAACGAGCAAGTCCGCAACTGCTTGTCCCTTGATTGCTTTGGGTGAGACACATGCTATATCAAACTCTGACATCTGTAGTAACCATTTTGCAGATCTTCCTATCAAAGCTGGTTTCGACAGTAATAATTTTACAGGATCAACTTTAGCAACAAGTACGACTCTGTTTTATAGTAAATAGTGTCTGAATTTTTGGATCGCATGAACCAATGCTAAACATGCTCTTTCAGCTTTAGGGTACTGGAGTTCAGCATCTCTCATTATACGGCTATAGTAGTAGATCGGACGCTCGACGCATTCTTCGTCCTCTTGAGCGAGAAGAGTCCCAATAGAAACATCACTAGAGGCCGTGTAGAGTATCAATGGTCGTCATTGCACCGGGGATTTCATAATGGCGGGTGATAACAGTATCTGCTAGATCTTTTGAAATGCATCTTGTTGGACAGTCGTCCATGCAAAATTGGCTCCCTTCTTAAGTAGAGGAGTGAATGAAGCAATAAGTTGAGCTAATCCAGGAATGAAACGTCGGATGTAGTTTACCTTTCCCATAAAGCTCTGGAGCTCTTTCATAGTGCGTGGAGGAGGCATGGTGGTAATAGATTTGGTCTTGTCTGGGTCAACTTTGATTCCTTCTGCCGTGACCTGGAACCTTAGAAACTTCCCAGAAGAAACACCAAATGCACATTTCATGGGATTCATCTTCAATTTGTATTCTCTGCATCTTTCGAAGACTTGTCTCAAAACATCTAGATGGGATGATCGAGTTTTTGATTTGACTACCACATCGTCACACATAGTCTTCCACTTATTTGTGCATCATATCATGAAAGATAGCGGTCATCGCTCATTGATAGGTAGCATCAACATTCTTCAATTCAAAAGGCATCACCGTGTAATGAAAGTTCCCGATGGGCGTTCGGAATTCAGTCTTGTTAGCATCATGCTCATGCATATTGATCTGGTTGTAGACGCTGTAACCATCCATAAATGAGAACATGCCATGGCCACTGGTTGCATCAACGAGCATGTCGATATTTGGCAAAGGAAAGTCGTCTTTCGGACAGCATTTGTTCATGTTTATGAAATCTACACAGCATCGGATCTGACCATTTTTATTCTTGACTAGTACAACGTTTGCTAGCCACGTCGAATGTTGAATGGGATTGATGAATCCTGCTGCCAGTAACTTCTGAATTTTAACTTTAATTTGTTCCTCAACTTCATGTCTGAACTGCCTGGGCGGTTGCTTGAAAATCTTGGAGCTAGGAGTTATGTGCAAGTGATGCGTGACTAACTTGTCATCAAGACCGGGCATTTCCTCGTACGTCCAAGCAAAAATATCTTGATACTCCTTCAACAGGTTTATTAATACTGTTCGTTCCTCTGGTGACAGTGCAGAACTGATCAAGATTGGTCTTGGATTTTCCTCTGTTCCAATGTTGATTGTTCCAAGATCATCGATGGTGGAATCTGTGTCATCCTGTAACTGCCGTGGGGCATCTTGGATTTCTTCATAAGGCGATTGCTCGCTTGATAGGATTCTGGAAGAACCCTATATGTGATAACCGCAATTGCACGGTGTCTAACTAGTAGACAACATCAAGTACGGGTCAAACCCACAGGGAGCGGTGGAAATACTATAACCAATATCTAAAATGAACTAACTAGAAATTATGTTTTTGGATTTTTAGAAAAGAATATAAAAAAAAAACGAAGAAAATGAACCAAACTAATAGAATGAATCCAAAGGAAATATCGGTAACCAGGGATGTGAAGTGTTAAGGATCCAGGAATTTGTTGTAGGAAAATTAATCGCGTTCAATCACAAAGGGTCTCAAATATACTCATGTAGAGCGGCAAACCTAACTACTCATACATGGAAGATATTGCATTTACGAATTGTCGACGAGAATCATCAAAAATGAATTATTTGTTCTCACCTGAAAGTAGAATTTCTAAGCACTAATCATACATGGCATGAAGAGTCAAGGAATATTCATAAATCAATTATTACTTAGGTTCAATGAGTTTTTCTACTAATCCAACAATGAACTATACATGGCATAGCACATGAAAAATCTAGCTAGAAAATAAACATTGATAGAGATACAAAATTATTAAAATTAAGCTTAATCGGTAGAAAACCCTTTGTTCATGAAAACAAATAAATCCTAAAAATTCATCCTTTCACCCTAACATGGAATTAGCTAGCCATGATTTTCTGAAAAAACCATAAATCAATATAAATAAATAAAACTCTAGCTAATAAAAAACCAATAATCGAAAATAAAACTTCAAAACCCTTCTCTAGTTGCGGCACTGTGGCCGACCTCCCCCCTTCAGAACTCCTACTCATACATCCCCTTTATCGTTCTTCCAATTGTTCTCTTCCGTTTTTGGCTTCCTCCCAAAATGGAAATGATTTTATTGTTTTTATTCTCCTAATGGAAATATGGAAAGAATAATTTATGAATGATGTGGCAATATCATTTGTTGCCAAAACAAACCACATTTATGCTCCACCCAATCTAAATTCATTTACTGCCACAATATTATCATATCCCATGAGACGTGGAGGACAAATAGCCCAAGTTAACTTCAAAGTCGTCTTCATTCACGTCTTCAAACATTGCCCATATAGCCAGCACACTAAACGCCCAAATGCTCCATCTCTCTCGAACACAGTCCACTAAAATCCAATCACTTGACCCATTTATTATGTCTATCCAAAACTGGCATCCACCGGCTGCATAGGCTCTCCATCTTGGCTACACCATCATCCAACTCGTCTGAGATTACAAACCCATGAATATCTTCATTATGCTGGCGGACAGAATCCATCACCACTAGCTGTTCCAACCTTCTCGAGATTCGATTTCGATCAATAGCTCCATCTCCAAGTTCACTGAGTTCAGATGTTACATTGGATGCAATTATTGTTGCAGTGAACATCATCTCCATAAGCATTCAAAATCCTTCCTCATCTTCGCATCTATATCTTCGCCTTGGCTATGGCAGCAACTTTCGAATTTAGATTCCAGCAACACTTTCTACTCCATGGCCAGCTTAACACCTTTCTTCACTGACTACAATAGCTCAATCAATTACTTGCGTATTCACCACTGCTAGCAGATTCAATCCACCATTCACGACTAATCCAAGCTTCCCATACAGCACCGATTTCTAATTTCTTTTAGGCCTTCTTCCAAACAGGATGCAGGCAGTTTTCTGTGCGTGGAGAGCTTCCTTTGTGTTTGATTTCGACTACCTTTTTTAGCTTCCTTCCACCTGCAAACACGATAATCATCCACACCACATATTCATAATCATTTGCATACCCCGATAAATACCAAATCTTCTCCGTACATCACCACAAAACTACTGGGAAGGTGAGTACTCAGTGCTGTTCTCTTAACAGCTCTTGAATCTCGCCCCTCAATCACCTACTCGAACGGCGGCAATACCAGTCAGTTCTATGCTCTTCTCGTCTTATCACCCCTCTGCAACTTTAAGGCACAAACAATCATCAGTTCCTGTGTATCGAGAACAATCGGCACCTTCAACAACAGTACCCTCCATGAACAATCGGTTACAGCTGCTGCATGGATAAATGAAACTCTCTTCTGCTTTGAAAGACAAGTTTATGCTTTCGCATTCCACTAAGAAGATGAGATAGAGCTGGAGCTGGACACGTCTCCCATTTCTTTGTTTTTCACCCTTTAGTGGACCACATGTGCTCCAAGAATAAACAAAAGAAGTTTGTTCCCTGCATTGGTTTCTGCCGTGGTATATAAGTGCTGCTGATATATGGAAATACAAGGCCAGCCACAGTTGGTCCTTTCGGTTGCGAACACCATTTAGCTTGAAATTTAGCCAATTATTCTCCGAGTGATTGAATGTGCTAGTACTTTCTACAAAAGCACTAAAATAGTGTCATTAGCCAAAATACCGAGTCCTAGCTAATATAAATATGGGTGTAAAATGTGGCACTTATGTGCTTATCATCGCTCTGACATGATTCTTCAGGGAAGGGAGACTTTTCATCGACCTCCCCTATTAATTGCTAATCTTTGCATCGGAGATAAATGACTCTTCCTTCTGCATCATAGCTGGTTATAAAGTTGGATTTCTTATATATGAGTCGTAGCTTGATCCTGGTGACGCTTGAGCGGTGTGGCATATGGCTTGATCAATTTAGCACCTGAAGATGATGGCCTGTCAGCAGCTTTCTCAATAGACTTCCAACCTGGGAGTGGAGTACTGTAGATCTTGCTTGGAGTTTGGGGGATTCTTTTTGGTAGTTCTAGGAACTCAACATCATAAACCGGAGCATAAGGAGAAGCTGAGGCTGTAATGCGAACGATCTTGTTGTTGAGCAAAGATTTCATACATTGATGGTATGTTGAGGGAACAACCTTGTTATCATAGAGCCATGGTCCCCCGAGTATCATATGGTAGTCAGGCTCCTTCTCAATCACATGAAATTTGATCGTCCATTGAATAGGTCCCACTTTCAGATCCACATAGGCGTACCCATATGTGTGGCTCTGGATTTCTTAAAAACCCGTCATCAATATGGGATGATGAACGATTTTGCTTTGTGGGACTTTGGCCGCCTTGAGAGTCTTCATAGAGATGAGATTCATAGAAGCGCATGTATCAACAAGAGCTCTCCTGAATTCAGAGTCTTTGATAAAAGCAGTCACGTACAGGGCCCGGTTATGTCCTTCTTCTGCCATTCAATCTTCCTCAGTGAAAGTGATGTTGTTTATCGAATGTTCAGATGCCATGGACACTTCCTCAACTACTAGAACCGATGGAACTATTTGGACGTCAGATGATATTTGGTTAAGTACAGCAAACGTGTTCGTACGCTGATCTATGAAAAGTGCAAGAGTTCACATAGATTCTCGATAAAATGTGTAACTTCTTGATCCACCGGATTCTCATAAGTAGTGAAACTGTTAGCTTGAGGATGATCAGCATTTGAAGAGTTGGCCCTCATTGCCGGAATTTCTGGAGCAGAGGTGCTGCTTAAATCTGATGTCAACATTATGAGGAAATTAAGTATGTTGTTTATTGTCTCTTTCATCAGGTCCATGTTCCTTGTGTGGATCTCCTATACATGTGCCAACTCGATCAAGGTTGGGATCTCTCCATTGACCGTGCCATCAGATAGAGTGAAGAAAGAACATTACCATTTGAAAGATTCTGACTGGAGTTTGTAGTAGCTGAATTAATCCTAAGACCTACCATCTTTGTGAAAATTGGGATTGCAACTGAGAGATTAATCTCCCACGGTGGTCGCCAATCTGTTGATGGGGAAAAATGATTTGCTGGTTTTCTAGGAAATGGAGAGACAACCGTGCGGAAGGAGACTCCT
The DNA here is from genome assembly GCA_023531105.1 of Papaver atlanticum. Lineage (NCBI taxonomy): Eukaryota > Viridiplantae > Streptophyta > Magnoliopsida > Ranunculales > Papaveraceae > Papaver > Papaver atlanticum. Next base: position 131,456 of record JAJJMB010010320.1, read on the forward strand.
CAACCGAGCAAACTGCCTAACCTCAAACAGATGCACTGCACGGGAGTGCTTTGAGTTCGAGAGATCAATCTGTAGGACTCCGGCCTAAACCAAGAAATGGCAGTTCCAGAGTCAATTCGGTCACAAAGAGGGAAGAGGGTTGATCTGTAGGAGGGAAGCTGAGAAGTGTGTGAGATCAATGGTGATCAGGGATTGTGAATGTGTTTAAGGTTTCTGCAAGTTTTCTGTGAACTGTTGAGTTCGAATAAGTTCTGGTTGATTGATTGAATTCTTGAGAGTGATTGCTCAGATCAGAATTCTTCTGTTGTTCAATCATGGATTCAGAGACTTATTTATATTGCCAGAATAATAGACACGTTGATCTCCAGTAAGTGTGATGGTTGCTCGAGTGAAAGAGTGGGAAAGTGGGAAATCGTGGTTAGACCAGTTCCATCGTGCGGAGACTTGGTTAACTGTCCACCCACTACTTTGCTAACTCCCTCAACTGCTTACACGGCTTACTCACGTTTCTCATCGTGGATGAACACACGTGTCGTAGGATTCCAGACCAAAACCCCAATTAATATCTCCCATGTGATGTAATTGATGTCTCATGATTTGTGGAGTCTGCAAGGAAGACATGTATTTAATTAGTTGGTTGTTGACTTGATTAGACGATGAGTTTAAGTATCGTTCAGTTGAGCATGATTGATGAATGCTCTATGATTCATGGATTGAACATGTCTGCTGGGACGATAGTTCTCGAATAAATGTTGATAATTGGATCAACATGATGAATATTGATAGTCTGAGAAAATATTGCTCGTATGATGAATTGTCGAGTTACTAAATATTGATAGTTGAATCAATATTCCTCTGGGAAAATATTGCTCTTTTGATGAATTACTGAATATTGATAGTTGTATCAATATTGCTCGTCTGAGCAAATATTGCTCATTTGATGAATTACTGAATATTGATAGTTGAATCAATATTCCTTGTCTGAGCAAATATTGCTCGTTTGAGCAAATATTGCTCATTTGATGAATTACTGAATATTGACAGTTGAATCAATATTCCTCGTCTGAGCAAATATTGCTCGTCTAAGCAAATATTGCTCATTTGATGGATTACCGAATATTGATAGTTGAATCAATATTCCTTGTCTGAACAAATATTGCTCATTTGATAAATTATTGGTAGCATGACCAAATAAAATATTAATTAAAATATCGGTAGCTGGACCGAATATTATATAATTAATTAAGATGTTGATTGCTGGATCAACATAAAATTATTAGTGTTTGAACTTGCTCAAAATCATGATTTGCAGAGCATTCAGTTCGAAACTTAATTTTGATCGATTGCTGATCGATTGATGATTTACTAAAAATGAGTCACTGAGTGAAGGAGGGACCGACTACATGGGATGATGGCCGACCATGTAGCGCCTAGGTGCTCGAGTGAGCATACACCAAAGTCCTTTGTTGACCAGTTGGTGAAAGGATGATTAAATGCTGGTCTAATCATTTATTAAAATAGTGCTTGTCTGAGCATTAGGTGATAAAACCTAATTATAGAGAGATGAGGACCGGCCAAGGGGTCATGGGACCGTCCCTTGGTGGTCGACTGAGCAAATTCCAAGTTGGTTGGAGAGAGTTTGGACCCAATATGAACTGTTGAGAGCTAATTAGGTCAAAATTATGAAGAGTGTGGGACCGGCTCCTTGCAAGCCTAAGGGCCGACCTTGGTCGGTCAAGGTGGCATGCCCGTGTCACCATAGTGTTCGTGTCTCAGTCCTGAGAGTTTCGGTATTTTCTGGTGTGCGTTTGAGCAATATTTCAGATTTTAAGAAGAGTTTGATCTTGACTGAAACTCTCAATTTTGCTCGAATGAGCGAGTAGAACTTTGCTCGTGCGACCAATATTTTGAGAATATTAAAATAATAATATTTTAATATTTACCGTGAGTATCCTAGTCGGTCATGTGACCATTTGACTTTTTGGCTTTTTCATAGTTTGAGCAATATTTGAGAAAATATTGAATAACTAGGGTTATTGCTCAAACGAAGGAGTTTCATGAGATGAAGGAAATAATAATAAGAGAAAATAAGGGATCGTAAGGTGTGGGACCGTCCACGGCTAGGGCATGGCCGTCCATCTAGGTGGCCCGGTCTTGTGACACCTTTCCCTATTTCTTTTACTATTTTTCATCGTTTGAAGGAAAATATGGAGAAACTAAGAGTTTTGCTCAAACAAGGAAATTTGCTCGAATGAAGGAGTTTTCATGAGATTAGGAAAAATAAGAAAATAATAAAAAATAAAGGAAGAGGCGTGGGGGACCGGCCGGCCGGTGGCCCGGTCCCTAGGCGCCTCTTTTATATTTTTATTATTATTTTTCTTCCATATTTTGCATAGGTTTTCCTCATTTGTCCATATTTTTGAATGCTCGTGCGTGCATTCGGTTGCTCGTTTGTACATTATTTGCTAAGTACACTCGCACCATTTTCTCGGGGCTTACTCGGTGATGGCCCTGATGCCCGATCAATGAATGTTTATTATTAATTCATGAAATTCAGCTGAGAATCAGTCATGAAACGGAGCAATAAAATTAATTGAGTATCTATTACTAATCCACAGAATTCAGCTGAGAATTCATGGAACAGAGTAATGAGATAAAATGGTTATCTATTACTAATCCATGGAATCCATCCGAGGATCAGCCATGGAACGGAGTAATGAGATAAAATAGATTATTTTCTTGGAATTCAGTTGATGAATGACACGCTAGAATTAATCTATTTGCAGAATCGAGATATGAGATAATTGAAGCATCATACTCGTTCTGAGGGGGTGTATAGTCAGGAACAATGAGCAGCGTGACGTCCTGAAGGCGTTAAGCTCTCTAACATACAATATGTCTAGGAACCGCCCAATCATTAAGAGATTCTATACACGGTCTCTCTACGTAGTCAGGGAACAACGAGCAGCGTGACGTCCTGAAGGCGTTAGGCTCTATACTAGCATGTAATATGTGTAGGAGCCGCCCAATCATTTTGATTCTATGTAGAGGTGATGATGAAATGTGTGAAGCATCGAACGCTCAGCTGAGAGGCCTTTCGAGAAACATATTCATCATAGCTCTGAGAGGAACGTTCGCTCAGTCAGAGATTGTGAAATGGTTCACGGATCATAAAATATGAACCGTCACATACATTCCTGAAGCCGGGTCAGAAACATGCAGTATCATGATTTAACGATTTTGACCTTTGTCGAAAATCCACCATCAACAACGAGATAAGAAAAAAAAAAAAAAATGAAAGCAGAAATAATAATAAGAAATCACAAACTAAATAAATAGATGATACCTCTCCTGCAGAGGCGCCAAAATTTGATCGTTGTCGTAACGCGTCAAAATTATGTTTACTTGATCACTTCATAAAAAAGTATAAATTAAGTATATGGTAAGAAAGATTCGTTCCGCGAGAAGCTATTATTGTTATTAGTTTCAATATCTTAAGTAACCAAAGGGAAGATTTTTCAGAATTTGTAGCAATGGTAAAAGTAAATCAAAAGCAAACTAAATAGTAGAAAATAATCAATGAGTTGAGAATATTGGTCAAAGTGGTTCATCTTCAATCTTACACATGAACTTGAAATAATGATTAGAATTTCAATTTAATCTCTTTATCATCAAAATCCCCTAGAGTATCTTGAGAGCAAGATATTCTGTTAATTTTGTAAGTTCATCAACAAACACATTAGAGTTGCGGATCTGAATTCTACCTAAAGAATAACCTGACGCCTTGTGCTAATCAAGTTTAATTCCCTACGATCATTAACATTTTAGAAATAGGCTAATCGATGTAATTGTCATACATTGCGCAAACAACTCGGACAAAGGTTAAACTATACATATGATCACAAGAAAGTATCACTACAATCCATTATCATATTATGCTACTTGTATTTAGAGTTCATCACTTTTACGTATGGAAAAACCCTAATTTAGCTATGGATATGGTTGTGAGTTTAATTAATTGGCCAATCAACTAAACAAACATCTAAAATCCTATTACAATATGTCAATCATGTAATTATGAAACACGGTAGAAGTTTGAAAAATAACAAAGAGAGAAAACTAATCCATAAATCAAACACACATTTTAGAAATAAGACTATAATCTTAACCAATAATATAGAATTAGCTACCCGTGACTATGGAGTTCATCAACATAATTAATGAAATAAAGAAGATGATAAATAACCAAAGCAAACTGTACTGCGGCTCTCTCTCCAAAGCTCCAAGTTATAGAATACGTGATCTCAATGTTCTGAAGACTTTCCCTTTTATAACTTTTCTCCAACTTCTAAAATTAAGTCAAGTATTCAAAACCCAAGTCCAAAGGGTTCACCGATCCCATGTATGAAAAAAAACCATTCAATTTTTTTGTCAAAAAATTGTCATCGGAGGTCCGGAAAACATCTCAAGTAACCGGAAGACAGTCGTTGGTCAACCGTCAGAGTTGATGGTTGACTAACGGTCAAGGGAGTCGGCTATTTCTGGATCTGAGTCAACAACTCAGCTGAGTTAGGGTCTAACTGGCGTAGGCCTGGTCCATTTTGCAGGCCATAACCTAATCTTACGCCATGATGGCGCTTTATTCCTTCTCAGGCTCAATTCAGCTGCATTACTTTCACAATATCCTGCAGTTTCGTTCCTTGCAATCATCACAACAAACCCATTTTGTAGCAGCACACCTAACCACCAACAACAACTGCTCTTCCTGTAATCTTCACCCATCAACATCAATAAGTAGCAACTCTATTACTGCAATACCAGAACACCAACCATTGGCAATTCATCTCATTATTGTCCTAATCATTCATCTATTCATCATCACTAGCACAATCAAATCCAACATAATCTATTTCTGCAGCTCTACTAGCTAGTTTATTCTCTCCAGCACAAACCCTAAATCTGAGTCATACCCCTCTCTAAAGCTGTCATTCATTGCTAGATTCATCTTTATCGGCACCATCATCTACTTCGACTAACTTTCCGGCTATCACACCGGTAAGAATTTAATCTAACTTAGCAGGCATTTCCTGTCATCTCTCATTTAAATCCACACAATAATACAACACCGACAACTACATGCAGCTCAAACAAGCCATCTAACCTGCACTCTATCAAACATTTTCTATCTCAACAGCACCTGCCATCTGCTTCATCTCGTACTAAAAAAAAACACCAGATTCCACCTGCACAATACCCACCTTCTCGTCTCAACCACACTAAGTCACTACCATCTTCACAGATCACCAGAACTTCATCAGTGTCATTTATTCTACCACATCTCCTTCCCGGATTCTCTACCATTCATTGAAACACAAAAACCCTGCTACAACCACAAATAGATTCTGGCAACACCTTCTCTATCTCAAGACCATATATTAAATAATACCATCTTAAACTTTTCCTCTATCTCATCAACACAGGTACCAGCATTTCGACTATAGAACCATTTCTCTACTGCTTTAATCACCACTACAACTTCAACTTCACAACCACCAAATCAAAATCATCACCATAGACATGGCATCAACACCTAACCAATTCCAGATCCATCAAACCCTTGGCAATCACTCTCATATCTTCTCAACACCTAACTAATTTCAGCTCCACCAACTCCCATATATTCTCAGCACCATAGGAGAAACCCACCTCCTGTATTATCATGTAACCTGAAATCGCCCAAAATTCAAACCCTAATTTCTTCATTAATCTTCCTTGCTGATAGGTTCTTCTCAAAATCAAAATCAATGCCCTAACCTGTAAATCGAGAACAACACAAACCAATTGCACCAGATCTTCATTCTTCTCTTCAAAGACGAGTTGCAGAAGCACCCATCTCCTAATTTTTACATCAATTTCTTCAAAGCAAGAACCCAAACTTAATTCCCATCAATCTCTTCACAGCAGCATTAGATTCCATACAAATTTTAACTTCTCATTTATTATCTTAATCTTCTTCTCCATCTCTGAATCGAGTTATTCAATTTCTCTTCCTTTCTCTGAATCTCTGCATCTCTCTCAGACACCAGCCGTCACTGGGTTTTTTTCTTTCTCAGAAATTCATGCGAAAATGATTGATAGATATTACTTCTCTCAATTTTAGGTCTTTTGTTATGTGATCTGTGAGTTGTTTTGTACTTCTCTCAATTCAGCTATCAGCTAACCCCCGAAAAAAAAAAAGGTCTTTTGTTGGAAATGAACTAGATTTAGACACCCAAATATTTGGTAAGGGCAACCATGAAGTGGCTAGGTACCCAATCATTAGATAAGGGCCACAATGGTTGTCTGCTCCTTGCTTCTCTAGACTAAGCTGCCAATATTACATGCATATGAAATGACCATTTCGCCCTTCTTGTCCAACTTGGATGAGTTTTCTTCTTTTGCTCTAAATGACTCCAAAATACCTAATAAAATGAAAACAACCATAAGATACATAATTTTTTCTTTTAAATAACAAAGAAAGCATAAAAAATAGATAATAAATCAAGGTGTTTTAGACACCTATCACCGGTGGGAGGTTGATATGGGATTGGTGTTTTGTGATGGTATCCAGGTGTGTTGATGTATGTTGCTTGACCATTTCCTCTCTTTTTTTTAAAAAACATTTTTCCTGCAAAACAGAAACAAGGTTAGCAAAACTTTTCCAGTAAGGACTTGCGGCCGGCTTGGTTGGTATAAATTGAAAGTGCTCTAGGATTGGTTCACTGTGTAGATATTTGTCATCACACATTTTTTTCCAAATGGATTGTTAGTTATTGTGCATATGCCAAACTCTCTTGAGTAACAATGCCTGGTTATGTTGCTTGCTATTTCGAATACCCACTCTTCCTTGTGCTTTTGGCTTGGAAAGATTGTCTCATCCGATTGGATGTAACTTTATTTTAGTAGTTATGTCCCCAAAACAAACTTCTTGCAATTTTATCCAGTCGTTTGCATACATGATTCAACAACATTTGGATATGCATCAAGTGGTTAGCTGTACAGGTAAGAGCTGTGTTAATGAGCACCATCCTACCTGCTTGGTTAACACACTTTGTTATCCATCCTTATGCTTTACGTTGGACTCTATTCAATAACTCCCAATAAATGTGTGTCGAGTTTCTGTATTTCCTAAATGGCACACCAAGGTACACTACTAGGTTTGACGAAATGTTAATTCCAAAAGTTGTTTGTAGCCAGTGCATTATTGGCGGCAGAAGTTTTGGATGATGGATAATGGCTGATTTGGTTGTATTGATTTCTTGACCGGCTGACTTGGAATATGCCTGGAGAATTTGTTATATGTTGTTGCATGTTTCGGGTTTAGCCATGCACATGATCAGCAAGTCATCAACATACATTAAATGGAGAATTGGTGGTGCCGTTTTTGAAATACGAAGCCAAGCCAGCTTTCCTTGTAACTCTAACACTTTAAAATTTGTTGAAAGCATATCTGCACAAATGATGAAAATATAAGGTGATAAGGGGTCGTCTTGCCTTAGATCGCGTATGGGTTTGATGCTACCTAGTGGTGTCCCATTGATGTTTGTTGAGTATGTTATTGTGGAGATGCATGTCATAATATAGTCAACAAATCTTTTAGGGAATCCAAATTTGGTTAAGGTAGCTTCAATGAACCCTCAATCCAGACTATCGTTTTTTTTGTTGTTGATGTTTTTGGTTAAGTTGTAACATTGGGTATGAGATAATCTAGAATGTATGCACTCAAACAAATTCACTTCTATCCTTGTTTTCGGTGTCCTATATTGGTCATCTAAAAAACTGATAATTAGATCAACTACTTCTTTAGGTGTTTCAGTTCATGTACCTTGATCCGACTGGAGTTGGTGAATATGATTCATTCTCATGTGGATTGTTGCTTGGGTATGAAAGTAAGTTGTAATTAAATCTCCTTGTTGTAGCCATTACATCTTAGATCTTTGCTTTCAGTACATCTTTTGACAATGAGTTAGTGCCAGGTGAGTGTTTCTAGCTTCTTGGTCTTGTTGTAATCAAAACTGCAAAGTTGGACATGTGGTAGTAGCACACTGGTGTTGGTATTATTGAATACTGAATTCAGTGGACTTGATGAGGGAAGGCAAATGACCAAATGTCATTTTGCTCAATTATTATAGAGAAACTGCAGGTGTGAGCATTTTGTTTATGAAGTTTTGTGGTGACAATAGATGATGTGTTTGATTCCAAGCAATTATAGCTATTTCCTTGAAGTACAGACAAAAAAACTATAAATGCTCCATTTTGAAAGATTTTTATTTAGGCATCTCCATTGCTCCTTGAACAAACATTAGAGGTGCATGGTCTAACACAATTCTAGGTAGATGCTTGATAATTGCAAGTGGGTGTATGTCCAGCCACACCTGGATGCACATTCCTCTGTCAAGTCTTTCTAGGACGAAATTATTTCCTACTTTTCTACCAGACCAGGTAAATGGGTCTCCTTGAAAGCCCAAATCTATGAATCCATTCACGTTGATTGGGGTGAGAAGCTTTTTGTTTGAGCAGTTATAACCAAGTTACCTCCTTCATTTTTCTCATGACAAGTAAGCTCATTGAAGTCTCTCATTAGCATCCACGGTAAGTTGTATGTTGAGATGAAGAATTGAAACCAAACCAGAAATTTTTCTTGTCGGTTGATGAGGTGTCCCAAAAACCCCCACGACTTCATCTATCTACACGTACTATAAATTATAAACTAAAATAGTTTCCAACTTTTTCTCATAAAAAATATAGAAAATTAGTTTCCCTGAAAAATTGTCCCCCAATCCCCGGAAGAAGAAGAAAAGAAACGGTTTTAAAGACATGTCAAAAGAAAATAAATGGGCCACACAATTTTGCGATATGGCCCTGCTATTACGTTTCGGTGAATAACCACGATTGATGAGAGAAATCAGACAAGATATAAGCATGGGTAACCAAATGACCAAATGTCGTTTTGGAAGAAGCCGTCAAAGAAAGGTTAGTTTAATAAGAATAAACAGTAAGAATAACGAAGGGCGTATTAGAAGCATCCGTCAAGAACATGTTAGTTTATTCTTTCTCTCTCTTAGGTTAACTTTGTTTTTTGTTTCTTAAATCGTCGGCCGATCTAAGCCAATTGTTGAAAAGATCTCTCTCATAAGTGTTTTTTTCCCCTTCATAGTCTAGATCTACATATGTAGTTTAGTTTGTTCGATTTTGAATATGGATTTTGATATCTTTATTAAACTATTCCAGGTTTTCAATTATATTATCCCATCCCTCCGTAACGAAACCAGGTAATCTCTCTTCGCATCGTTCTTTCTCTATATATCTTATAATTTAATGGTCTTTTTTAACCACATGAAATCACTTTTAATATAGTGTTTTGTTTGCGCCGTAGAAATAACATTTAGGTTTATGACTTGCTAGCATGCTATCTACTTCAAGGAAATCGACCACAATCGAGGGTTTCTCTAGGATGTCATCTTCTACTGCACAGAAATCGGCCGAAAATCAAAATATAATTTTATCCATTACCGGTCAGAAGACAAATTTTAAAGAACCATGTAGGATCATTCTCGAGGATGATTATTTTCCTTTTGAATACATCATACGTTCTTTGGAAGTGTTTGTTCTCCAGTTCAGAAAGCCAGTGGCGATGGTAGTTCTAGTAGTTCCGGACCTTATTTATTTTTTTAATTCCTTTTCGACACAATTATCAATTCACATTTCAATCGTAATTAACATGTAAAAAATTTCTTAAGACCTTTACAATCTTTCCATTTGTTATTGGTTTTAATATAAATCTGCCATGTGATATAATTAATTTCTTATTATGAAGATGTTATTTTTTCATTCAAAATATTATTTTCATATATTCATATTGATATGAATATGCGATGTCGTATTTTGTTTTGTACTTTCTGCAACTAATAATTCACACAAGTAAAACATGCATGTGTTTTCTTGCAATCATGTGTTTTCTTTCACAACGATTAATCAATCATGGAAATTATTTTTCCTACGCTATGTTAAAAAAATCTAACTATTGTCCGGCCATGATTTTTGAGTTATAAAAGAAAGGAATTTGATGATGTTCAAGTTCTACTTTTGTCCCAAATCTCATGGAGAAATCAAGATATTTTGTTTTTTCTTAACTATATATTCTTAGTATGTTAATATTTTTTCTACATGATGAATCATTGGTTGAATTCAAAACCAATTTTATAATCTTATTTTATTGATATAATGAGTCATTCATTCAATTCTCTGACTTGTCCATGATCATATATACAAGCAAGCCAGATGAATTTTTTTCATCATTGCATCGATTTTATGTAGTGTGGTTAATATTGAATGCTTCATTTGCAAGCCCTTGCCTTGTTCTTTGAATTAACTAGGGTTCGTTGAATGTTTTGATCAATTTGTGGTGCAAGGATACAAATATATACTCATGCTTATAAATTTGTAAAGAGATATTATTAATTTGTCACTTCTTGTGCCATAAATCTATGACAGAACCAATTGTCGATCTAATAGTGGTTGTATCCGAATATTAATCTTGTTTTCGATCTTATAACTTTTTGAAAATACTAATAGTTTACATTTATATGATACCTTTCTATGATGTGTTAATAGTGAACATAGATAAATGAAATATTTCTTTCATTTTTGTTTTTCAAAATTGTCAACATTTTGATTTGTTTGTCAGAATGTTATTTTATTCTACATCTTATCAAGTTATTGTTTATCAGTATCTAATATCACGAGTTAATATCATCTTGCAAGGATATCATTATTCCTTAACTTTACCTTGATTATTTTAGTAAAAATTGATGGTGTTATCTCCTTCATAAAAAGTCCGAGAATAATTACCATATTTGATCAAGATGCTATGGGGAGATGCATTTTTCTTTGAATTGCCATTCATCAATGAGTACTTTCATCATTTCTAAATTTATTTTTTCTTTTGTTTTCGAGTTTCTGCATGCATCTCTTGTTGTTTTATGTTCATATAGAACACCTTTCAGATCTTTATCCAAGATCAAAATTTTCATATCTTAAGCTCCGAATTTTATAAGCTAAGAAATTCCTTAAATTTCTCTTCAAAGATAATGATGTATTCGCATCTTTTTCGTTCCAACCCAAAATTTGATCGGGTTAACTAGTGAATCGTTCACAGAGATTAGGCTATTGCTTCCTAAGTTTGATTTTGTTGACAAAGTCAACGTTTTATTAAATCTTTGTTCGGATGCTAAATACATTTTATTTCTTTCAATACTAATTTGTCGCATTTTTTTCTATTGAGTTCGTAGCCCCTCTGGAAGAAGGTAGCTAACAAAAATAAAAGAAAAGAAAAGAAAAAACTAAAATTCAGCCTAGAAGTTTAAGTGTGGTGTTCCCTTATGAATCCAAAAGATCAAGTCAGTCGTTGGTAATCAAAATTCAATCTACAAAATTCAGAATACAAGATTTTTTTCAAGAGATTATTCAAGTTGTTGTTGATGGTGGTTTTTAGTATAGGGCGGAAACTGTAAAAGTCTGTCTACCTGACCCGGCATCAGAAGTAGTAGACCTTGATATGTCTATATTCCGTAAGGAATTTGAAGAATTTATCTGATGAGTGCCTATGTCTCTCTTCATATTATATTGAAACTCAAGCTCCTAGATGAATTGTTCATTAGTATAGAGCCTAATGAGTATTTAAGCTCCTAGTTGCATTACTCACTAATTCCGGAGCCTGCCAAGTATTCATTCTATGCTATGTTCCCCAGCCGAACTCTTGATGTTGACATGATATGACAATTAATGTTCGTTCGCAACTGAGTAGCATGAATTTCCCGAAGTGTCAGGATTAAGATATGCATGGAAATACTAAATTAGAGGCACGCAAAGTTATGCTGCCCTCTGAAACATAATTAGTGATTTTTTATGAATACACAAAATTCACCAGAAATTGATTGTGAAAAAGTGGGGGTACAACAACCTCACCCAATAATTCGCTTAGCAATCTGTATGGACTAACTCCAATATACTTTTAAGAGAATCAACTAGACAGTCAGACTCAATCTTAATAAAAAGTATATCAAAGAGTTGTATCTCAATTTCTCGATTCAATACTTAAGCAAATATAAATCTGCGAGTCTAATTGAATACAAGAGAAATTAACTTGAACGGTACCAAAGATCAATGTTCAAGTATCAATCAATTTCAATCAACAACCAAAGGTTGGATTTACCAATTGATTGATTCAACGCACAACCTGTGATATTTCAATTATATAACAAAATATAATGCGGAAAAGAAATAACACAGACACCAGAAGTTTTGTTAACGAAGAAACCGAAAATGCAGAAAAACCCTGGGACCTAGTCCAGATTGAACACACACTGTATTAAGCCGCTACAGACACTAGCCTACTACAAACTAACTTCGGTCTGGACTGTAGTTGAACCCCAATCAATCTCACACTGATCCAAGGTATAGTTGCTCTCCTTACATCTCTGATCCCAGCAGGATACTACGCACTTGATTTCCTTAGATGATCTCACCCAAACCTAAGAGTTGCTATGACTCAAAGTCGAAGACTTTAATAAACAAATCTGTATCACACATAAAAGTCTACAGGAATAGATAAATCTGTCTCCCACAGAAATACCTACGAGTTTTGTTCCGTCTTTTGATAAATCAAGGTGAACAGGAACCAATCGATAACCCGGACTTATATTATCGAATAACAGCCTAGAATTATCAATCACCTCACAATAATCTTAACCGACTAGCGAAACAAGATATTGTGGAATCACAAACAATGAGAAGAAGATGTTTTTGACTACTTTTCAATCTTGCCTATCGGATAAATTAATCTCAAGCCAATCTTACGATTGTACTCAATCACCATAGAAACAGCAAGATCAGATCACGCACCTACAAAGAAAATAGTTGGGTCTGGCTTCACAATCCCAATGAAGTCTTTAAGTCGTTAACCTACAGGGTCTGGGTAGAAACCTAAGGTTAAAGGAGAATCGACTCTATCTTATACAACTAGTATCACACAGGAGGTGTGGGGATTAGGTTTCCCAGTTGCTAGAGTTCTCCTTTATATAGTCTCCAAATTAGGGTTTGCAATCTAAGTTACCTTGGTAACAAAGCATTCAATATTCACCATTAGATGAAAACCTTATTAGATTTAATCTAATATCTTTCAACCGTTAGATCGAACTTAGCTTGTTATACACAAATGAAATGCACGTTCATTTAGGTTTGTGTAACCGTACCTAAACGTGTACACCTAGTTGGTTCAACAGTAGTTAACCAAATGGTTAGCCATATGAGCACTTTCATATCAACCATATTCATCTTCACCATAACTAGTTAAAATGACTCAAAAGAACTAGTTAAAGAGTTGTTCAATTGCTTAGATCTCATAGAAGTATACAAGACATAATCGAAGCAAAATCGGTTTTGATTCACTCGAATCGATTCTGAACATTATAGCCACGGTTTTCATATTTCATTCCTTAATTTATAAATGTTTTAATTCATGAACAAACCAATTTTAGAAAGTAACACACTTAAGTATGCGTACGGGTATGTGTACTTAAGTAACCGGATATTAGTTTGTTTTGGTTTCCAAACTCAAAAGAAATTCATGGACATGAACTTTCCGCCAGTATGCATACGGGTACGCATACTTAGGTAACCGAATTGAGTTGGTTTTGATTTCCAAACTTAGCAGAAATTCACGGTCGTGAACTTCCGCCAGTATGCGTACGGGTACACATACTTACCCAGTCTCCATCAACCATTTAGTACACACACAAGTATGCATACATTTGGTTTCCGGTTTTGGACTTATACACTAATGCGCGAACACATTAAATGCTTATATCCAAAGATGGTTACATGTTCTAAACTCTTTATTTCAACCATTTAAACATTCTTATAGGATGTTAAATAGAGGTTATTCACACACTATTTTTCATCAAAGCAATTTTTAAGATATTGAAATAATCAACATGACTTTCGTCACTTGTAAAGATGAACTTGGCCAAAGCGAAAGCTTACCAACACATATTTCGAGAAATAGATAAGCGAGATAAACTCGGCTCGAAATAAAAAAATGTGTATAATCGAAGTCTATATAGCGGTATGACTTTTGTCTCAAGATAGGAGATAGAGTAGATAGACTTTTTGAGTGATAGATAAGTTCAAGTCTCCACATACCTTTTAGTCGACGAAGTTCCACCAGTTCCTTGAGTATTTCTTCGTCTTGTATGATGAACGCCGTGGAGTCTAGAGCTCAACTACACTTTTCTATCCTAGTCCGAGACTTAGCTATAAGTAGACTAGTAATCAAGACTTATAGTTTTGGAAACTAAACTTGACAACAAGCTTGAGATAGCAACTCTTGCGAGTTCGACCGAGCAATGCTCTAACAATCTCCCCCTTTGTCAATTTTAGTGACAAAACTATCAATACATATGGAATACAAAATAAATAAACTTTGCAGCTTCTCTCCCACATGCATGATCTCCTTGGTTCTTCAACATTACTCGAAATATTCGTCACTTCCAAGTACTCCAATGATTCCAAAGATATTCAAATCAGCATCACCGTTGTTGAAGATCCGTAGCCATAATAATGAGAAAACAAAAGCTCTCAATCATTGTTACACAGTGTCATAGTATTATTACACTACATCAAAGTTCAATTGTATCACAACTTTGACAACAATACTATGGTGATATGTATCACTCCCCCTTAGTCAATACTCGATCTCACATGGAAACCACTCCCCCTTACATAATGATCCTAAAACCATATGTATTTGTAGTGTGAACTACACATAATTCTCCTCCTTTTTGTCAATAAAATTGGCAAAGGTACGAAAACTAGTGGAATCCTAATGAAATTTCCATCGAGACATTTCATGACCAAAAGAAAGCACATATCAACTTTTTAGGATGCAATCATATAGCCGAAACTAAATGCATTCATCAAGGAGTTTATAAAGATACAAGATAACCCCTACAATATTCCACAGCCGCACTCCCCACAAAGATTTGGCAATAAAGCACAAGTTCAAAAAGAACTCTCCCCCCATAAAATGTCATTCCAGAAAGAACAACAAGAGTGACCTTACTTTCACAAGAAAAGAAGGATTTCTTTGGACAACAACAAATCATATAAGAATATGAATTTGTATCCAAAATACTCAATTAAATTAACCACAAGAGAACCCATGATTAATTCAATCGGAAATGCTCAACATAAGAGAACTTACGGAGCCACACAGTATATACATAAAAAAATATGGATCAGGGAAGATCAATACTGCGGAATAAACAAAGATTCATTCTATCTTTCATCACTATTTACAAAATGACATACAATGGACTTTATCTTTGTAAACAAAAGCTCATCCTTTCTTCCATCAATATTTGCATAATGACATAAAAGGCTTAACTTTTGTTTGTCAAAATTTCATTCAATCTTTTATCAATACTTGCATATCGACATATGAAAGACTTAACTTTTGACCATGTATGGGACAATCATAGTTCACAGACGCAAACACACATATCCCATAACAAATTACAATATATAAAACCTTAAAGATTAATACTGCAAAATCATCTTCCAAACGAACTTTAGAATTTAAATAAATAAATCTACAAACATTGAAGATGAAAATCGTTGGACATAGCTATGTGTAATCACAATAATGGCTATTCAAAACTCTAGTTATTCTTCTTAAAAACACAAGAATAAAATTCTCATAAGAAGTTTTCCTAGACATTGAGACCTCTGAAAAATTCTTTATCGTCCCCAAACCCCTTGTCGTCAACAGCCATAGGAACATATGGTTCGTGAAGAAAGGAGTCAATTCCAACAAACCTTCTAGGATGAAGATGTCGAACCAGGGCCTTCTGAATCTCAAGAGTTCTAAAAAAAAAAGCCTTTATTTGTTGAATCTCCTTACTTGCCTCCTTAAACTCTTCAAGAACATCAGAAAACTTCTGAGAATTTGAAGGAACAACTCTTGGCTTCCCCACATTCCTTCTTTTTCTTTTCAAAGTTGGAGGTAACGGAGATCTTTCCTTTTCCTTCATGATTGATGGCTAAACAATCATATTAACATCTTTTCCAACAGAAGACATGATGCTTGGAGTATCCATATGCGTACGGGTTTGAGAGAGGAAATAACAACTTAAGTCTCAACAAGTAGCCTTAAGATAAAAAGAGTTTCAGGGAAGGAAAAAGGAATGTAGGGTTACGGAATCGTTATACACTTAAAGGATTCACGTATGCACAACTCATACCCTATAAAAGGCAGAATTGTAAATTTTAACCCTCTTTTATTGATTAAACAGGAAAGTCCTTTCCAATATCAATTAGATATGAAAAGCGGTATGAATTCCAGGCTTTCAAAACACAGCAAAGCTAAGAAAAGAGAGAAAAAAAATATTCTTTTCCTAAAGCCTGAGGTGTGCATAATCTTGTCTCTTTTGATTAGGCACATGAGATAAGACGCACCAAACAACACAATCAATTTGTGCTGCGGTGAACAACAATATGTCCACCATGACCTCTTTGAACGGAATTCATTGAACCCTGTCTATCAAAATGTTTAGACCATACTCTTTTCTCTAGTGGTCTTGACAAATCCTTGGAAACTAACTTCTTTGACGAAGATAAAATCTTACATACCTCTGCGGTTTTTGGAACAATTTTGAGCTTGTTTGCTAATCGATTTGCTCTTCGTTGAAGTTTGTTGGCATGCCTCAGTTTGTGTTTATACTTGAAACACTTTGATAGTTCATGGCCCTTGAGCGAACAATATGAGCATGTCAACATGGAATATGATTCAGGTACCCGAGATGTGCAAGCTGCTAGACACATTTTAGAGCCTGAAAAATTAGACAGAGAGTTTCCAACGGAAAGGTTAGTTTTTTCTTCCAGATTGGTTGAGTTCTCTTCTGAAAGAATATCAGGATTGATGTATGTATTGCTACAATTATCAAAATCAATATTTTCACAAAGAAGTGCAACACTTGACTTTTCGTCTTCATTAGAATCATAGTTGTCAGACATTTCATCAAGAGTTGCAGCAAGACCTTTGTTTCCAGTGTATTTCTTACTGTTCGGACACTCATTTGCAAAATTACCAAAACCTTTACACTTAAATCACTGTGGCATATCCTCGTCATCAGCCACGTTAGCATCCCTGTTTTTAGGAGACATGCGATTGTGAGGTTTAACTGATGATCTGGGTTTGTCTTCGGAGAACCGTTTACTTCTCTTGAATAGAAGATCTCTAAACTGTCTTGTGATCAAAGAGACTGACTTGTCAAGATCTTCATCTGATGAATCAGCCTAGGGAAAAATAATCCCCAGAGACGCAGACACTTTTACTTTTGTCAAGTAATTTAGTGTTCTTTTGTGCTTTAAAGGCAACATCCTTTATGGTTTTGGATGTGTGCTCATGATCAAAGATCTTTAGCTTTCCAACCAACGTATTTCTGGAGAGAGCATCAAGGTTATTTCCTTCAACGATGGCATGCTTCTTAGAATCGTATCTAGATGGCAGCAATTTGAGAATTTTCATCACAATGTCCTTTTCAGGAATAGTCTTACCCAATGCAAAGGATGCATTAACAATTTCAGACACTTTATGATTAAACTCATCAAATGAATCTTCATCATCCATACGAAGGTTTTCCCAATCGGAATTTAGGTTTTGAAGCCTGGATTCCTTTTCACTAGTATTCACTTCATATACGGTTTCTAAGATATCCCAAGCATCTTTAGAACGAGTGCACATAGTCACATGGTGCTGAAGATCTGGGGTAATGGCATTCAAACCGTCGGAATTTTGCTTTGCAGAAAGTATCTCAGCAGCATCATATGCACCAATATCTTTAGGTACGGTTGCATCTTATACTGCCACAATGGGAGCATCATAGCCATTAACTACATAAACCCATGATTGAAAATCACGCGCTTGGAGAAAGGCACGCATAACAATTTTACACCACAAGTAATTTGAGCCATCGAAGACTGGTGGTACGTTTATAGAGATATCATTTCTGTCCATAAAGTCAGATCGCTACAAACACAGACTTATAAGGTCTTATACGTGTTTGCCTGCTCTGATACCAATTGAAAAAGTAGGGGTACAACAACCTCACCCAATAATTCGCTTAGCAATTTGTATAGACTAACTCTAATATACTTTTAAGAGAACCGACTAGACAGCTAGACTCAATCTTAATAAAAAGTATATCAAAGAGTTGTATCTCAATTTATCGATTCAATACTTACTCAAACAAATAGAAATTCGAGTCTAATTGAATACAAGAGAAATTAACTTGAACGGTACCAAAGACCAATGTTTAAGTATCAATCAATTTCAATCAACAACCAAAGGTCGGATTTACCAATTGATTGATTCAACGCACAACCTGTGATATTTCAATTATATAACAAAATATAATGCGGAAAAGAAATAACACAGACACCAGAAGTTTTGTTAACGAGGAAACCGAAAATGCAGAAAAACCCTGGGACCTAGTCCAGATTGAACACACACTGTATTAATCCGCTACAGACACTAGCCTACTACAAACTAACTTCGGTCTGGACTGTAGTTGAACCCCAATCAATCTCACACTGATCCAAGGTATAGTTGCTCTCCTTAAATCTCTGATCCCAGCAGGATACTACGCACTTGATTTCCTTAGATGATCTCACCCAAACCTAAGAGTTGCTATGACCCAAAGTCGAAGACTTTAATAAACAAATCTGTATCACACATAAAAGTCTACAGGAATAGATAAATCTGTCTCCCACAGAAATACCTACGAGTTTTGTTCCGTCTTTTGATAAATCAAGGTGAACATGAACCAATCGATAACCCGGACTTATATTCCCGAAGAACAGCCTTGAATTATCAATCACCTCACAATAATCTTAATCGACTAGCGAAACAAGATATTATAGAATCACAAACGATGAGACGAAGATGTTTTTGACTACTTTTCTATCTTGCCTATCGGAGAAATTAATCTCAAGCCAATCTTATGATTGTACTCAATCACGATAGAAACATCAAGATCAGATCATACAACTACAAAGAAAATAGTTGGGTCTGGCTTCACAATCCCAATGAAGTCTTCAAGTCGTTAACCTACAGGGTCTGAGTAGAAACCTAAGGTTAAAGGAGAATCGACTCTAGATTATACAACTAGTATCACACAGGAGGTGTGGGGATTAGGTTTTCCAGTTGCTAGAGTTCTCCTTTATATAGTCTCCAAATCAGGGTTTGCAATCTAAGTTACCTTGGTAACAAAGCATTCAATATTCACCGTTAGATGAAAACCTGATTATATTCAAGCTAATATCTTTCAACCGTTAGATCGAACTTAGTTTGTTATAAACAAATGAAATGCATGTTCATTTAGGTTTGTGTAACCGTACCTAAACGTGTACACCTAGTTGGTTCAACAGTAGTTAACCAAATGGTTAGCCATATGAGCACTTTCATATCAACCATATCCATCTTCACCATAACTAGTTCAAATGACTCAAAAGAACTAGTTAGAGAGTTGTTCAATTGCTTATATCTCATAGAAGTATACAAGACACAATCGAAGCAAAATCGGTTTTGATTCACTCGAATCGATTCCGAACATTATAGCCACGGTTTGCATATTGCATTCCTTAATTTATAAATGTTTTAATTCATGAACAAACCAATTTTAGAAAGTAACACACTTAATTATGCGTACGGGTTTTGATGTAATTTTAGATAGTGGTGAGGTTGTCGTTCACTCGGATTTGTAGAGATTAAAGTTTTTAAAAATACTAAATAAATATATACAAAGACTATTAACAACAACAGAGTTCTGAAAACTCTTGATTCACGCCTCCTGAGCTCTCCTCTCAACCCCAAACTCTCGACACCCGTTCTATATGACCTGGGTAATCTATTTATACCTGAAAGATGCATCAAATCTCATCCATAACTTCAAAAAATCTTCTCTTTATTATTTTTATTCTCACAACAATAATTTCCATTTTTTGATCTTCCACGCGCATGCTGCTATATTTCTTTCCTTCTATACCTTCTTCACGCTCCATAATATCGATTAAGTCTTCCAAACACGTGCAGTACACGTTTAAATTCCTCACAACTCGTGCAAGCTCATGTTTTTCCTCCAACTCCCTGTTTGGATTAAACCAAGTTATCCAGCCAAATTTGATCGATAAAATCACCCATACTAGATTTATATAGTCATATCACGTCTACCCACTAAGTTTCAGGGATTGAATCTCACTAAATCACGTCCAAACATCCGATCGAAATTCTGCTGTTAATGAAAATATTTTCCCGCCAAAATTCATTTTTTGAATTTGAGAATAAGATGTCCCCCCCTAATCCTGCACGGGTGTCCCTTTAGCACTTGTCTTATGGGATGCAAATAGTAACTTTTGGGCGTATATAGTAATTTTTCCGGGGTTCCTCCGACACATTTTTGGGATGCTTCCGGTGCATTTCTGGGGTGCCTTTAGTACTCTATCCTGGGGTGTAAAACACCACTTTTCGAGCCAATTTCGCCGCAATAGCTTATTTCTCTAAAAATACCTACAAAGACATAAAATAACAAAATAAATACAAAATCGAACACTAACAATATATACAATTGAGACATATTAGACACAATAATGCGTCTATCAGGTATGCGTACTTAAGTAACAGGATTTGAGTTCGTTTTGGTTTCCAAACTCAGCAGAAATTCACGGACGTGAACTTTCTGCCAGTATGCGTACGGGTACGCATACTTAGGTAACCGGATTGAGTTGGTTTTGATTTTCAAACTTAGCAGAAATTCACAGTCGTGAACTTCCGCCAGTATGCGTACGGGTACGCATACTTACCCAGTTTCCATCAACCATTTAGTACACACACAATTATGCATACATTTGGTTCCCGGTTTTGGACTTATACACTAATGTGCGAACATATTAAATGCTTATATCCAAAGATGGTTACATGTTCTAAACTCTTTATTTCAACAATTAAAACATTCTTAGAGGATGTTAAATAGAGGTTATTCACACACTATTTTTCATCAAAGCAATTTTCAAGATATTGAAATAATCAACATGACTTTCGTCACTTGTAAAGATGAACTTGGCCAAAGCGAAAGCTTACTAACACATATTTCGAGAAATAGATAAGCGAGATAAACTCGGCTCGAAATAGCAAATGTGTATAATCGAAGTCTATATAGCAATACGACTTTTGTCTCAAGATAGGAGATAGAGTAGATAGACTTTTTGAGTGATAGATAAGTTAAAGTCTCCACATACCTTTTCATCGATGAAGTTCCACCAGTTCCTTGAGTAGTTCTTTGTCTTCTATGATGAATGTTGTGGAGTCTAGAGCTAAACTACACTTTTCTATCCTAGTCCGAGACTTAGTTATAAGTATACTAGTAATCAAGACTTATAGTTTTGGCAACTAGACTTCACAACAAGCTTGAGATAGCAACGCTTGCAAGTTCGACCGAGCAATGCTCTAACAGATTGATTTTGTGTCAGCTCACAAAATTTAATCTTTCTAACCTAATTTTATTAATTTACAAAATTTAGGTTTTTTACGGCATGCGCAATATCTCGAACCCTATTGGTCGAGACCAAACCTAGGCAAACTAGGAAAATAATCCATCATGGAGCTGATAGACGCATTTATGTGTCTATTTTCATCTCTATTGTATATATTGTTAGTACCCATTTTTGTACTAATTTTGTTATTTTATCCCTTTTGTAGGTGTTTTTGGAGAAATAGGCTTTTGCGGCAAAATTGGCTCGAAAAGTTGTTAAAGGCTCCTGGGAGGACACTTGCTATTCGGACTCTCATTTTGGATAAGGGGCAACCCATTTCCAAGCAGCTACTAAGCACAGACCGGCACTGGATAGGGGGAGGTCACTTTTCTTATCAAATTTTCAAAACAAAAAAATGGCGGGAAAAACTTTTACAGAAAACAGAATTTTCTGTTTGGATTTTGGATGATTTTTAAGGCGATTCAATGGCTGATTTTCATTGGGTTAACTCTGTTAAGGATAAACAAGTATGGTATGAGATGTAGAATCGATTAAACAGGGATAGAAATCCGTGTTGGAGCAAAACAGGGAGAATTCACAATTTGAGCTATTTTCGGTTTACAAATGAATTTGTGAAGAGTTTACGGCAAGATAGGAGTGTATGGAGTCCTTATTCAGTCCTGAGAGAGTTTGAGAGAGTTTGGAAACCAAGTTAACGCGTAAAAAGAAGATCAAATGGCTGTAACGTGCGGTGAAGAAAAAACGAAAAGATTTGGATTAACTCGAGTAATTTTGGGGTTTGGTGGATATATATAGGTTGATTCGAGTCATATTGAGAAGCAACAAAGTTTAGGGGAAAGTTTAGAGCCTTAGAGAAGCCAGAAAAATCATTGAAAGAAATCGTGTTTCTGCTGGTGCAACTGTGGCCGGAGAAGACGAAGAACACAGAACAGCAGTAAAAGAAAGTCGCAGAAACTGTGACCGTAGCTTTCAAACTATATACCTTTTGTAACAATTTTTCCAACAGTTAGCTTCGGTTCGCAACAGTTCTC
>JAJJMB010010320.1:162031-201508 GCA_023531105.1 Papaver atlanticum
TCGAAGAATTCTGGATAAACTCGACGAAACAGGGAGGAGTTATTCTCGGCCTTTGTTTGGATTCAATTTTGGTTATTACGTGTGAATGGAATGAGTGAGTATCTTCTGTTTGATTCTGTTCGATCCTTAGAGAGTTTGGGAAGTACTAAATAATCCTTAGACGCGGAAAGAAGAGAAGTAAAAGGAAAGAAAATATCCCGAAGGATTTTTATGTGAAAAAGAAGAAAAAAATATATTTGGAAGATACTTACCCTAGTTATTGGCCTGTGGTGTATATAAAGTCTTGGGGGAGTCTCAAGAAGGATTGTCGAGAGTTAGGGGTAGTTTTAGAGCAACAAAAATCGTTGCAGAGCGATTCTGCAGTAGCAGCAGAGAAGAGGAAGAAGAAGAGTTGCAGACGGCATATAGGAAGTGTCGTTCTCAAGAACCTTAGGCTGAAGAACATATAGCTGCAGAGAACAGTCGCAATCAGTGTCTTATATTTAAACTGTCCTGTAACAGTCCATTAGTAACAATTATCTTCAGTTTGCAACAATTTCTGTAACAGTGGATTCTGTAACAATTATATATATTACAGATTCGCTGTAATATTATTTTTCTTCAATAAAACACCTATTCAGTCATGAGTTATTATTTTGAGCGTATTTCCAACATGAGGAGCTAAACCCCTTTGCTGAGGCGACGGAGGAAGCTACTTTATTTAATTAATTATTGCAATTCTTTTTACGATTATTTGCCTTGATGATAAAATTGATTTAATGATTTCGGTTATACAATTGTGATTTATTTTGATAGAAGCATGCTTGCCTAGGGTTTTGATGTTCTAAGCTTTTGATAAACAATTGTTATTTCTAAAAATCTAATTATTGCAATATATTAGAATCACTCGAATGTATAAGTTGCATGATTATTATTTAATTGAATCACATAAAATTGGAAAATAGTAGAATCCTAAGTCTCGGTGTTCTTACAATCTTGTTAACAACTTTAAATTGAGTTCTTCTTATTTTTAGTTTTATTTAAGTCTGAAATCGAAAATCTTCACAAGCCTCAACGAACCTTTTTCTACAACTATAAAAAATCTCGTCAGCAACCTCGGAGATATCATCCGTGGTTGTTATCGCGAATTACATCGAATGCTAGCAGTTCAAGACATCGCTTTCACTGTCTCTAGCAAGTAGTTCCGGTAGTATCTCACTAAGAAAAGGTTCAAGACCTCATGGACACCTCTGCCTAAAATGGTATTTCCTGCGTTTTTTTATGTGATTTTCATTTTGATAGTTTTGGTATTACTGGAACTTAGGACCTAAGGGTCACTAAGGGTTCACTAGTTCATGTTTTTTCACTTTGGTGAAAGAAATCTTTAGTCTCACCTGTGTGAAACTAAAGATGAAAGCTCTCTATACTATTATGATTTATGCAATCCATAATATGACCCTAGGGTCAACACACTTTTGTGTGAGGTAGAGGACGTAGAAATGACTAGTATGATTTCAACACACAGACGGTCCGTATGTCTGTTCGGTCAGGCAGGGTCGTTAGGTTGGGTTGTTGATTTACCAAGATCTATATGTGCTTTTCATGTTTTATTGAGGTTTTCACTCATGTGGGGGATTGTTGGAAAATAATTAATAGAAAACTGATTTTAAAGTTTTAAGAAAAATAATAACTTATTGTTTTCTTTTGTGAATGAAACTTTTTAGTCCCACATCGGGGAGTTCTTCTTTTTAAGTTGTATTATTCCATTATATAAACAAATTCTCTACTTTTGTAAAATTTATGGGAAAGGGTTTCTCTATATTTTAGAGAGACTCCCTAGGGAAAATATTTTATATTGTTTTCTTTAGCGTTCGCGATTTTCTTTAAGGGTTTTTTCGGAGTTGCCAAGCTCAAGTTGAGCATCTACTACATATGCTAGTAGTAGGTGTAGTAGGATGTTTTATCCCGGAGATATCCGTCCTGTGAGGGATATAGCATCACTCTTGAGTGTAGCCGGGCGCTAATGTCTTAAGGACAGCGTGTTGAACACGTGACTCACTCTGTTTTTCCAAAGTTTTGCATTGTTACTGTTGCGGAGATCTGGGGAGCTCGTCCGTTTCATCAAATCGATCACTTCCATTATAAAGGAGCTAAGTATCAATAACTTTTACTTATTTGATTTTTCCTTATTTTTGATAATTGTACCCAACAATCTTCAGACATTATAATTTGTAATAATCGAAAATGGTTGGTTGGTTTGTGAATCATGGATGTTAATTGTGGAGTGAAAAACAAAAACGAATTTTTGGTCAGATGTAGAGTTTCGAGTTTATATCTTAACCTAGAGAGAATTTAGATGAACCCTTTTGACCTAATGTCGTAGACATCCTAATAGTTACCCACATAAAATTTCAGAATTTTTGGAGTTGTAAAAGTATTTTTTTGATATTTTACAAAACAGAGAAACGTTCATGAAAAATTCTGACGAGCAGAAATTTGTTGTTGACTAAATAATTTTTTATGGGGTAACCATGAGTTTTTTGATATGGTGTTTCAAATGAAGTTTGTAGATCTAGATGTTATCTTCAAAAACTCATATTTTATTTTCTGATTCAGAACTAAGGTTTGTGAGATGTGGTGTATTAGGTGATGGGGAAATTACCGTGTC
Source organism: Papaver atlanticum (assembly GCA_023531105.1). Taxonomy (NCBI): domain Eukaryota; kingdom Viridiplantae; phylum Streptophyta; class Magnoliopsida; order Ranunculales; family Papaveraceae; genus Papaver; species Papaver atlanticum. Next base: position 164,679 of record JAJJMB010010320.1, read on the forward strand.
CGTGGTCAGAGTATAAACAAAGATTGTGACTTGAAATTGAAAAGGGACATGGCTACCAGATGCATGTGGATGAACACAAGTCTTCAGAAGATGACAAAGGCGAGAACATCAAATACAACTCTAAGCGTAGTCTTCATAAGAAAGGTATGTTTCGTAAAACTGAATCCGATATTACTTTAATTAAGGGTGATTGTTATGTTTGTGAAATTCCTGGCCACACGGCAGTAAATTGTAGAAAACATAAAAAAAAACCTTAATTAGTAGAAAGTTAATGCTAATTTAGTTGAAAAAAACTAGAACAAGTTCAGTGGCATGATGTCGGAATTTATTTTAATAACCAATGTGAGAGACCAGTAGGTGGACTCTAGAGCCACCAAGCATGTTTGCATGTTTGTTGAAACAGAGGCATGTTCACCTCCTATCAGAGGATAGGGGATGTAGAGAAACTCTTTATGAGTAACTCATCTGCGATGAAGGTTGCATAAAGGAAAAGGTCGAGCAGAAGCTCATATCTGTAATATTCTCACATTGAATGAAGTTTTCATGTTCTGAGCATATGCAAGAATCTTGTATATTGTTCTGTTGTAGATGGTAAAAGATTTTAAATTTTAAATTTAATCTGGAAAACTTGTTGTAACTAGGCAGTGATTTTTTAGGCAAGAGTTATAGGGCTTTGGGTCTATATAAGCTTAACGTAAAAACTGATGAAGTGAACATAGTTGATTCTTGTGCTTTTTTTGTGTGATTAAATGTTTTGCATGGTAGACTTGGAACCGTAAAATTATAAGTCAATGCATAAACTGGATAACATAGGCTGCGTACCCAAATTTAGTTTGGATTTTGAACACAAAAGTGAAATCTGTGTAGATACAAAATATGCTATAAAACATTTTAGCAAAATTGTTCAGAGTAATTCTAAGCCCTTAGAATTAATTCAATTAGACCTAGTTGGCATGAAATCAACCTAAACTAAGGTGGTAAAGGTGGTTTATAACTTTCATAGATGATTGTACGAGGTACTATCTTGTATACTTACTTGGGTAAGGATGATGCCTTAGAAGCCTTAAGAGTATAAACTTGAAATTGAAAGCGAAGTATATGTTACCACTAAAAGGGTTAGGTATGAACGTGATGGCAAGTATGAAATTCATATAGGAGAACTTTACTTGTTAAATGACATTATTGATGAGATCGCACCTCCTTATTCACCATAGTCTAATGGTATAGTTGAACGTAACAACATAACCATTAAGGAGATGATTTATGCCATGTTGATTAAAGGATTAACCGCCAACTTGTGGGGGAGGTCGTCCTCTAATTTTGTTATATCCTGAATAGAGTAACCTTTAAAGGTCGTCCTCTAAGAGATATTTCAGTATATTAGTTGGATTATAGTTGGAATATTTACAAAACCAAAAATAACCATTTATTGCATATCTTTTGTATTTTTTGATTTGGTCAATCCTTGTTGTCCAAACTACTTTGGTCATTATATATAGTGAAGTTTGTCACTATTGCAAACTGATCCTGTAATATACGAAACTTTATGTTTGTATGAGGAAGCTCGCTAGCAGTATTTTCGTAATACTCACTAGAGGGGAGAGTACCCTACTTAGGTGAAATCTCTTTCATGCGCTTCGTTTAAAGACTTCTTTGGATCAAGAAGTTTCTAGTAGTACCGTTGGTGGGAAACTAGATTGTATTGTTATTTAGTTTTCGATTATTGATTTTATTGACTAACGGTGTGTTGAAACTTGATAGATCTAGTTTTTTTATTTTGTGATCCTTTTCTTCTGATATAAGGTCACTCGAACTAGTTCAAGGATGGACGATTTCATATCTGATTTATTGCATCTAGATATGAAGATATGACTTGGGATCATCTATTGTTAACAGGATCCATTATGTGTGTGATCGATCATAAGTGTAATCAAGTTGTTTGTGCAAGTACTTTGAAGACTAAAGATTTAAATACTATAAGATTTACTTTTTGGTATTCTGGTTGTGATAACTTCGTGCACACTTGATTGATCGGGATCTGACAAGCTTGTTTATCTCATATAGATTTTTTTATATCTTGTTGTATATATCGGTGATTTATCTAAGTGTTTATCTTTGAGATCTACCATGCTAAATTAGCAAACTATGATTAATTATTTCGGTAATCTTGATCTTAGTTGATCTAACCGAATAAAGGAGTTAATATTTAATTGAACGGAAGAGCCTTTGTAACTCAACAACATCTCTAATTAATTTCTTGAGATTGATAGAGAGATTACTGAAACAGATTAGTCCTTTACTGTTTCAGAATACGATCCAAAAGAGTTGAGTGTTAGAAGTCTTCACAGCAGGTGTAGCGACTTAAGATAATGGACTCTATCTTATGATTCATGTGCGTAACCAGATCGGTTGTAGGCGCAGGGATACTGAATGAGCTGAGTAACCTGGAGTTAGTTTACTTGGTATCAACTGTAGAAAGTTGTAGTAGTCTTTTTTATAGCAGCTTAATTCTGATAGTATTCAAAACTGGATTGTGTCCCGTGGTTTCATCGTTAACAAAATCTTGTTGTGTGCCTTTATTCTATTTTCCGCATTTATTGTTATAGTTATAATTAAAGTAATAACAGTGTACATTAATCCAACACTTGGTTTCATCCATAGTTTGGTGCGGATTTCGAACTTACTCTATATACCAAGTGTACATCTTGTTATTATAATCTTTTTGATATTGCTTGTGTATATTGGATTACACAATGTGTGTCTTGCATGGGTTAATATCGAAAATATTGTGGTGCACTTGGTACCATCGTTATTTCATTTGGTCTCAGAGCAGGCAAACACAATAAGATCTAACAATCGGTGTTTGGTGCGGTACAACCTATAAGACAATGAGTCAAACCGGTTTTTTAGTAAATCTTAAACGAAACTTATTTAACGTATTAAAAGGTTTTTGTATACTATGTTCACAATATACTCGAAAAAGTGCCAGTTTTTTTCTATTCTTGTTCAACAGTTTAACACTGTTAGTTCATTCAACGAATACACTCAAGTAAACTTAAATGAAAATGTGTTAATCTGAAAACAAACATCTGTGACGCACACTCAGATTCTGAAGGCGATGATGAGAATGGCATTTTCATAATGTAGTTACTGACTATCACAATATGAGAGATAGAGTTAATCACTTTTCAGTTAAGGATGATATCGAAGTCTCTTTGATAAATACCATGCCTCATGGGAAATCCTTGCTTCAAGGCAAAGTTTAATATCATAGAAAAATAATAAGGTAGTGGCTACTCACATATATGAACATAAAACTCAAGAAGAAACTCTAAGAAATCAACTTCTTGAAACCGAATTTAGGTTATTTGATGCTCTTACAAAGATTAAAAAATTTTTTGATGAAGATTTATCTAAAACAATTGTTAGATCTAAATCAAATTTAGGCGATTCTTCTACTAAAGATCATTCGCCTAACGCTAAACATCTGAGATCAAACAGTCAAACTGCCTGTAGTAATCAAATGGAAATTATTTTAGAAAATAGTCCATCAATGTTTGCTCATTCTCATAAAGTAGTGTTAAAAAACCACCTGTTATATTGTGTTTATTGTAGCAAAAAGGGTTTTTGTTCCAAAAAGTGGGAAAATCGGATTAAGGACAAACAAACTAATGAACTTGACTCATCTAGTTTTGTTAGTAACCATGTGTCTGGTCGTACCGGTATTAGGAAACAATATATTTAGATGTTGTCTTCAACACCTATACTAAAGAAGATGCTTCCAAATCATCTCCCATATATGTCTGATCAGACTCAACGATCAAAGTATATGAAAGGAAGAAGGAGTAAATTCTTGTATTGTATTGTTCCTCTAAGCATCAAATGAAAAGAATTTTTTATATAAGTCAAGCTCAACTCAATGATCAAGATTTTTATAAATATTGTTGATAAACTTATTCCCAGTCGAACAAGTTTGCCTTTTAAACTAGATCATTTGTGTTCTGGCTTACAATGTATGTTAGAGCATTGCTCGGTTGAACCCACCAAGCGTTGGTATGTAAGGGTTGGTTGTCATATTTTAGTGTGCCAAAACTCATCTAAAGTCGCTTGATTGTAAACTAAAGTCAACTTCGTTTAGGTTAGACTAAAAAGTCTAGGAATGTTGAGACATACAAGTATTACTCCGAAAACCTGAAGAAAGTGAAGAAGAAGTGAACTACAACGAGAACATCATCCTTCCTCTTGAGGTTAGTAATATTGACTTGAACTATTTCATTCCTAACGTATCTTTCAATTCGTGCCATATTGAAAACATAACTGCGAAGCTGTGAATGAATATATTACTCTAGTAGTGAGACATGATCATATGATCATAGTATTAGGGAATTAGATTACGAAGTATAACGCTTATCTTTTGAATTTCATAGATATGACATCGACATAATCTTATATTGCTGTTATGATTATGTGAATGGGTTATGGTAAAGATTTCATCCTAGGAAACAATGTTTTACATTTGTTTAAAAGAAGTACATTCATGAACTTGTTTTATGAATCGAAAGGGAAATCATTAGGCTTATTGGTACGGCTATTCATTGCAAATATTTGGATTACCAATGTGTGTGAGATGGTAGAACCGACCGTAACTTTGTTATGTATCTTGGTATAACTAATCACAGTGCCTGACTTATGATTTGGTATGACCAGATTTTATCAATTAGTGTAACCGATCTTAAGTAATCACCATGAGATGGTATGATCGATATTTGTAATTGGTGTGAACGATCCTAGTAATTGGTGTGATCGATCACATAGAGTGTGTAATCGATCCTTGTAATTGGTGTAACCGAACCTGGTAATTGGTGTAACCGATCCTGATAACTGGTGTGACCAATCACAAGCAATACCATAAGAATATGATAACCGGTCCTGGTAACTATTGTAACCGGTCCTGGTAATTGATGTGACCGATCCTGGTAACTGATGTAACCGGTCCTAGTAACTTGTGTGACCGATCACAAGTATTTCCATATTAGGGTATAACCGATCCTAGTGATTGGTAGAACCGATTGAACCCATGTTTGTGATTTGATATTTGATCAATCACATAGTTGTCTTGGAATATAGATGAACCAATTCTAAACTTGTTTGGAAGTGTGGTATAATCGATTCCAAGATTGTAAATATGAAAGAGCATTTACAAAGAAGAGATGTCAACATACTTTGAACACGTACAATAACTCTTATCTTTTATTGTTCAAAGATATTCCTTAGTACTCAAAGAGATCTTGTGCCGAAATAAATTGAGAATCATTTAATTAAGGTTTTTGGTTTTATATGCTTTCATTACCAGCAATTAAATGCATATCTCTAGAGAATAAAAATTATTAATGTGCTCTTACTAATTTGAGATTTTTTATTGAGGATTTCGAAAATTTTTGACAAGCATTTATTGGAATTAGGAAAACCGAATTTTGCTATTCATTGCATATCTTGAGAATATTTTAGGTTTTGGAAATTCCTTGGTGTCCAAACAACCTTGGTCTATAAATACCTTAGTTTGCATTTCTAGAAAACTATCCTAAGAGCCAGGCAAACTTCATCTTTTTGTTGTTTCTGGTGGAGCCGTCTTTTTGGAGAGGAAAGTACACTAATTAGGCGAAATCTCTTACGACCGCTCGTTTAAAGACTTCTATGGGATCGAGAATCTCTACGAGTACCGTTGGTGGGAAACTAGATAATTGCAGTGTTATTAGTTTTCGATTGATTTGATTGACTAACGGTTGTTTAAACTTTGATTGCACCTAGTTTGTTTATTCTTGAGAATCTTATCTTCTGATATAAGATTCACTCAAACTAGATCGAAGTATCGACGGGATCTTTAGACTGTTTGTAGATCTAAATACATCTTGTGATAATCCATTGTTAACAGACTCCGTTCTGTGCTTGAGTGATCACAAGAGACTCAAGTGGTGTTGTGCAGTTATTTATTGAAGATTAAAGAAGATTTGAAGGCAAAGAAGATTTCTTATTTGGTTCTCATATCTTTGGTGTGCACAAACCTTGATCGGCTGGGATTCAACTAGAATAGGATTTATTCGATTGATAGTTGCTTGAGATCGGTAACACCTAATAGTTCTCTTGAGATCTATTTTGATTGTTACAAATCCGGATCTTATTACTTTGGTAATAGAGATTGGATTTATCTAACCATGCAAAGGAGTTTATTAGATTAACTAAACGGAAGACCCTTTGCATATGAATTAAGACTTCTTTGAAACAAAGAATCAATAGAGTTTTTACCAAACAGATTTGTTGTTCCTTTACTGTTTGGAATACGATCCAAAGGAATTGTTCCATTGTGTGCACTCATCGAAGTCGGAAGTGCAGGGATACTGAGGAAACTAAGTGAACTAGGGTAGTTGCTTGGTCTCAACTATACGAAGTTGGTTTAGATTTTGTATAGCGTCTTAATTCTGAGAGTATTCAATTCTGGACTAGGTCCCAGGGTTTTTCTGCATTTGCGGTTTCCTCGTTAACAAAATCTTGCTGTGTCTTTTACTTTTCTATTTTCGTAATTATAATTGTTTATTATAATTAGAAGTAAAATACACAAACTTTAACTCCGCATTACTTGATAGTGATCCTATAGAGTTTGGTTAAGTCCGAACCTGTTATCAAGTAATCACACTTTGGTAATCGTATTGTCTCGATCTCGTATCCATAGACAATCACACAAAGTTTGAATATCGATTTGTTGCATTGTCTCGACTTTGTCCATAGACAATCACTTTCGGTAAGAGGACTTATATGTGGATATTTAAAAGATTGTGGTGTATTTGGGTACCCTCGTCTATTCAATTGGTATCAGAGCGGGCAAACACGAAAAGATCTAACAATCTGTGTTTGGTACGATCCAACCTATAAGAATAGAATCAAATGACTGATTCAGTTAACATTATGCAAGAGTATGAATACTCAAAAGTTGAAGATGGTACTTCTTCGTTAACTCATGATCCAGGAGTTACGAAAACATCTGAGTCTATCTCTGATGGGAAAGAAGATGCTGATAAAGAGTTGGTAAAACTCTTAAAGCCTATAAGATCTCTGTATACAAGGATGTTAATATTAAATACAAAATATAATCTTCTTAAGCAATAGATCAGGGAAAAAGACATTCAACTGAAAATTCTAGCCAAAGAGAATATGGATCTTACTGTCAAAGTAGAAGCTCTTGGTAAATCTCTTACTCTAGAACAAGAGATTCATCCTATGACTCTGACTAATGATTCTCTTATAATTTATTCTCATGAGGAAAACGAAAGTCCTTACTCGACTTTTACAGATCGTGATAACAAGACTTGTGTTGATCACGTCTGAAACAGATCATGATGATGGGAGTTTACCTAACTACATCAAGTCGGGAGAGAATGAAGAACCATCTTCTACAACTACTGATGATCAAACGAAATCTTGTCCAAAGGAAACTTTGAACCGATTCCGTGAAAAAGATCTTAAGGAATACAACTTTCAGTCACTTGACAGGAAACTTATACTTCTTCAAAATATTTTACTAAAGGTACTAAAAGAAGTTTATTGTCTTAAAAAACTGAAAGATCATTCCTCAGTAGAAAGACAGACTATATCCCAAACTGATGAAATCAACTCAAAGGAATCAGAAAAAAAAAAGTTGATAATCACTTCTGGAAAATGGTCCCTCCTCACTCATGTCGAAACAGTCTTTGTTTAAATGAAGAACGATTCCTGAAAGAAAGGGAAGGAAGCAATTTCTACCAAAAGGAACAATCAGGAAAGATTTCCATTAATTATTTCAGATGATCAAACTGATGTGCATAATAAGGAAATCCTTAGAATGAGAAAATCTTATAAAATCTCATTTACAGAATTAACAGAGATTTATCGATCTCTGAAAATGCTCACATCAGTATGGTTTCTCCCGATGATCAAATCTGTAGATCAAGGAAGAATCATCTTCTTGGGAGAAAATACTTTGGTCGAAAAACTTCCAAAAAGGAACATGAACTATGTTTCTGATACTCGTTGTAAGCTTGATAAAGCTTACTCCAATACAACCTAGTTGTATGGAGAATGTGTATCCTCATTCAAATTCGTGCTCACATTTTTGGAATAAAGAAACACACAAAACGAGAGCACGTGTTATTGTGTTTTTATCAGAAAAATTGCGACAATTCTTGGATAAGCTGCGAATCCATCTTGTCTTAAGAAGGTTCATGTTTACCATGATCTTCCAATGTTAGGTTTTATTTGAAATTTTTAATAAAACCTACATAGAATTTCGGACATAGGAAACAAAATATATTTTCGTAAATTCCTTTGTATTTTCGGTCCATAAGTTGTCTCTTCTTAAAGATAAACTTTCTCTTGCCTATATTAAGAAATCCTGATTAATTCTTATTTAAATCCTGAGTGTGCCTCCAATAACTCGCAGTATTATAAAGGCAGATAAGGAGAAAGCTCAAAAGGTTAAGGATTGTCAAGGAATCAATACAGAAAGGATGAAGAAGATCATATCAAAAATCATGTCTGATTATGAGATTGATAGTTCTGCTGGATTTCAAGATGAGTCATGTTTGTTGGCTTACAACCTTCAAGATCCAACCAAAACCAAGTGGATTCCTTATGATAGTATGATAGACTATATCCATGGTTTTAAAGAACTAAGAACCAATCTCATAATGACGGTTCGAAATCAAGATTGGCTCAAGGATAGGATTGAAGAAACAAAAGTTGATCTTGCAGACATGAAGGTTCAAGTTGAAAAGCTTGAAAAACAAGAAGTGGTTGCTGACAAGTTTCTCGAGACATGCTTCAAGAGTTTGAACACTGAAGAAACCTCAGTGAACAACAAGAGCACCACTAGGGATCAAGTTATATGCTGTAATACTTGATCCAGAAAAATAGACATCAATGTTTTGATTTATTTCAATTATTGTATAAGGTCTATTTTTGAATAAAACTATCATTATTTATTGAATAAAATTATTTATTTATGATTTTTCTTGTGATAGTTACCGATTACGTAGCATGTGCTTGAATGTCTATATTTTTGTTATGTTTTTTCAGTTTATGGGATGTTTGATTTTGGTTTTCATTAACCTTAATATTCGATCTCATATGATGTAAACCTTATGGTTTGTGTGGCTTTTTGATTTAGCGGGATTAAATTCTAGCCCATGTTGGTAGGCTTTATCAAAGGATCACAAGGTGTTCTGATTGAAACTCATATGTGAAAAGTCACAATATGTTGAATCAATTTATGTTTACATGTGTTGTGTTTAGCATAAACATATGTGTTTCGGGTTTTAAACTTTTTCTATTGGCACGCATTAGTTAAAAAACCGTTTCAACCTTTCTCTGGTAAAGGTTGTTTTTGTTTTTGTTCTTTTGTTCTTGCGAGAGGATGGCAACATACTGGGGGAGTGTTCTTATTTTAACTTGCGCTTAATGATAAATCATTCTGGGGAGAAGAGGATGCGGAATCTGAGGTAACGAATTTGTTAGTTAATCGTTTTCCTGTTTAAGAAAAGCCTGTTTATATTGCATATATTTTGCTTTTGCTTAACAAAATTTCGGTAAAATTGATATATTCCATTATGTTGTGTATGGATGTGTGTGTGTGTGTGTGATTCAATTGTTTCCGGTTAAGAAAAACTGTGTCAATTATTTGGCTTATTGTTGGGTATCAAGTGTTTTTGCTTAACGAAATTCGGTGCAATTGCGGTGCTGTAATGTTTATGTTTGTTTCAATTACTTCCGATTAAGAAAATAATTGTGCAAGTCAATTTGTTTTGGTTTGTATGTATTGTTTATGGCTTAAAAAAATACGGGATCATTTGTTTAATCAAATTCGATTCCGGATAAGAGAAACTAAGTTAATTCTGATCTTAGTTAGACTTATCAAATTGGAGGATTCGATTATTCAAGTCTAATCGAATGCCTTGACAATAAAAACTAGTTAACTAACCTAGGGCTTGTATTGTCAAAAGAGAAAGGTCTAAGTTATTGTCTGAATAATTAGAACCTGATGAGAAAAATAAAGTTAATTCTGATCTTTATTTTGGTCTTATTGAAATAAGCGATTGTATGTTTTACAATCAGTTAAACAAGGGAATGAAGTTTCTTAGTCGATTTGTTAAACTATTAGGGAAAATTGCTTCGGGCAATTGTTTCCTTGATATCATATTAAAACGAAATTACTTGGAGTTTCGGTTTTAGTATTGGTTATCTAAAGTGGTATGTGAAACCTTCGTGCTTAACTCTTATAGGTTGTTTACAAGTCTTTTAGATTTGTAAGATCCTTTTGGTTTGTCCTTTATTTGCTCGAACCTTTGTCATTTTGTGACAAAAAGGGGGAGAAATATATGGAGTAAACAAGTGATTTGTAATCACTAATGAAAAGACAATTGTGCTTAAACGTTATATCTAACGAATGAGTAAAGCATTGACTAAGGGGAGAAACATATCATATTGTTGGTGTAGTATTCTGACTACAAAAAGGGTAATAACAAAGATGTTCGGATTGAATATCTACCTATCTTTCCTTTAGGGGGAGTATAAGCTTTGTTAGTCAAATGTCAACAACGACATTTATTGATTGAATATTTGCAGGTTATTGTGTTGTTGAAACTTGGAATCAAGCGTATGTAAAATGAATTCTTGTAGTTTGTTTATCCATATGTAATAAGAGTTTTGTCACTAAAATTGACAAAGGGGGAGATTGTTAGAGCATAGCTCGGTTTAACCCACCAAGTGTTGGTATGTCAAGGTTGGTTGTCATATTTTAGTGTGCCAAAACTCATCTAAAGTCGCTTGATTGTAAACTAGAGTCAACTTCGTTTAGGTTAGACTAGAAAGTCTAGGAATGTTGAGACATACAGGTATTGTTCCGAAGACCTTAAGAAAGTGAAGAAGAAGCGAACTACAACGACAACATCATCCTTCCTCTTGAGGTTAGTAATATTTACTTGAACTTTTTCATTCCTAAGGTATCTTTCAAGTCATGATATATTGAAAACATAATTGCGAAGCTGTGAATGAATATATTACTCTAGTAGTGAGACATGATCATATGAAGTATTAGGGAATTATATTATGAAGTATAATGCTTATCATTTGAACTTCGTAGATATGACATCGACATAATCTTTTATCGTTGTTATGATTATGTGAATGGGTTATGGTGAAGATTTCATCCTAGGAAACAATATTTTACATTTGTTTAAAGGAAGTACATTCATGAACTTGTTTGATGAATCGAAAGGGTAATCATTAGGCTTATTGGTACATCTATTCATTGCAAATCTTTGGATTACCAATATGTGTGAGATGTTAGAACCGATCGTAACTTCGTTATGTATCTTGGTATAACTAATCACAGTGCCTGACTTATGATATGGTATGACGAATTTTTATCAATTAGTGTAACCGATCCTAAGTAATCACCATGAGATGGTATGATCGATATTTGTAATTGGTGTGACCGATCCTAGTAATTGGTGTGACCGATCACAGAGAGTGTGTAATCGATCCTTGTAATTGGTGTAACCGGTCCTGGTTATTGGTGTAACCGATCCTGGTAACTAGTATGACCAATCACAAGCAATACCATGAGAATATGGTAACCGGTCCTGGTAACTGTTGTAATCCCTCCTGGAAATTGATGTAACCGATCTTGGCAACTGATGTAACCGGTCCTGGTAACTTGTGTGACCTATCACAAGTATTTCCATATTAGGGTATAACAGATCCTAGTGATTGGTAGAACTGATTGAACCCATGTATGTGATTTGATATTTGATAATTCACATAGTTGTCTTGGAATACAGATGAACCAATTCTAAACTTGTTTGGAAGTGTGGTATAATCGATTCCAAGATTGTAAATATGAAAGAGCATTTACAAAGAAGAGATGTCAACATACTTTGAACACGTACAGTAACTCTTATCTTTTATTGTTCAAAGATATTCCTTAGTACTCAAGGAGATCCTGTGCCGAAATAAATTGAGAATCTTTTAATTAAGGTTTTTGGTTTTATATGCTTTAATTACCAGAAATTAAATGCATATCTCTAGAGTATAAAAATTAGTAATGTGTATTTATTAATTGGAGATTTTCTATTGAAGATTTCGAAAATTTTGGACAAGCATTTATTGGAATTAGGAAAACCGAATTTTTCTATTCATTGCATATCTTGAGAATATTTTCGGTTTTGGAAATTCCTTGGTGTCCAAACAACCTTGGTCTATAAATACCTAAGTTTGCATTTCTAGAAAACTATCCTAAAAGCCAGGCAAACTTCATCTTTTTGTTGTTTCTGGTGCAGCCGTCTATTCGGAGAGGAAAGTACCCTAATTAGGCGAAATCTCTTACGACCGCTCGTTTAAAGACTTCTGTGGGATCAAGAAGCTCTACGAGTACCATTGGTGGGAAACTAGATAATTGCAGTGTTATTAGTTTTCGATTGATTTGATTGACTAACGGTTGTTGAAACTTTGATTGCACCTAGTTTGTTTATTCTTGAGAATCTCCTCTTCTGATAAAATATTCACTCAAACTAGATCGAAGTATCGACGGGATCTTTAGACTGTTTCTAGATCTAAATACATCTTATGATAATCCATTGTTAACAGACTCCGTTCTGTACGTGATTGTTCACAAGATATTCAAGTGGTGTTGTGCAGGTGTTTATTGAAGATTAAAGAAAATTTGAAGACAAAGAAGATTTCTTATTTGGTTTTCATATCTTTGGTGTGCACAAACCTTGCTCGGCGGGGATCCAACTAGAATCAGATTTATTCGATTGATAGTTGCGTTAGATCGGTAACAACTAATAGTTCTCTTGAGATCTATTTTGATTGTTACAAATCCGGATTTCTTACTTTGGTAATAGAGATTGGATTGATCTGACCAGGAAAAGGAGTTTATTAGATTAAACGGAAGAGCCTTTGCATATGACTTAAGACTTCTTTGAAACAAAGAATAAATAGAGTTGTTACAAAACAAATTTGTTGTTCCTTTACTGTTTGGAATACGATCCAAAGGAATTGTTCCAGTACATGCACTCATCGAAGTCGGAAGCGCAGGGATACTGAGGAAACTAAGTGAACTAGGGGTAGTTGCTTGGTCTCAACTATACGAAGTTGGTTTAGATTTTGTATAACGGCTTAATTCTGAGAGTATTCAATTCTGAACTAGGTCCCGAGGTTTTTCTGCATTTGCGGTTTCCTCATCAACAAAATCTTGCTGTATCTTATACTTTTTTATTTCCGTAATTATAATTGTTTATTATAATTAGAATTAAAATACACAAACGTTAACTCCGCATTACTTGATAGTGATCCTATAGAGTTTGGTTAAGTCCGAACCTGTTATCAAGTAATCACACTTTGGTAGTCGTATTATCTCGATTTCGTATCCATAGACAATCACACAAAATGTGAATACCGATTGGTTGCATTGTCTCGACTTTGTCCATGGACGATCACTTTCGGTAAGAGGACTTATAGGTGGATATTTACAAGATTGTGGTGTATTTGAGTACCCTCGTCTTTTCAATGTATGGAATCAAACTTGAGAAGTTGAATCAAGAGAAGGGGTGTCCAGAAACGTCAATCTACTTGTAAAAATAATATTGACAATAGTAAAAGTACGTGTTCCTTTTGTGACGGTAAGGGAATCAAAGCTCATTCCAATAGCGCTTAAACATGTCAATCAAACTTCCTCATCTTGTGCTCAGTATACAAATAAGTAAGGAAGTTCTCGAAGAGCACAAAAGTATGTGCAATATTCTAAGATTTTCTGTAAGTGCGGAATTTGTTATGAATATTCTGAGTAATTTTCTGGTTTATTAAATTTGGTAGTTATAGTATTATATAAGGTTACTTTATAATGTTATAACTTCAAGTGAGAATAAGACAAGTTCATGGTAAATGAATTAGTAATTAATATTTTCTGTTCGGGCATCTGCGCCACCACCGAGTAAGCCCAGAGAAAGGTGTGCGAGTGTACTTAACAATAATGCATGAACGAACACCCAAATGCATGAACGAGCATTCAAAAATATGGACGAATGAGGAAACATATGTGAAACAAGTGAGAAATAATAATAAATTAAAAATAAAAGAGAGGCGCGCAGGACCGGGCCTACCGGCCGGCCGGTCCACGCCTCTCCCATTTTTATTTTTTATTTTATTTTATTACTTCCTCATCTCATGAAAACTCCCTTGTTTGAGCAAACTTCCTCGTTCGAGCAAAACTCATAGTTTCTCCATATTTCCTCAAATGATGAAACATAATAATATAAAATAGGGAAGAGCATGGGACCGGGCCTACTATCCAGACGACCATGCCCTAGCCGTGGCCGGCCCCACACCTCCCAATTCCTTATTTTATTATTATTATTTCTTCCTTCATCTCATGAAAGTCCTTCGTTTGAGCAAAAAAACCTGGTTTTTCCATATTTTTTCAAATATTGCTCAAACTATCAAAAACCAAAAAGTCAAATGGTCACACGACCATCCGAGCTATTCACGAAAAATATTAAAATATCATTTATTTTAATATTCTCAAAATATTGGTTGCACGAGCAAAGTTCTACTTGCTCAATCGAGCAAAATCGAGAGTCTCGGTCAAGATCAAACTCTTCTGAAAATCCAAAATATTGCTCGAACGAGCACCAAAAAATACCAAAATTCTCCAGATTGAGTCACAAACAATATGGTGACACGGGCATGCCACCTTAACCGACCAAGGTCGTCCCTTAGGCTTGCAGAATCCGGTCCCACATCCTATTAATGATTTTGACCTAATTAATCTTCTACAATTCATTTTGGGTTCAAACTCTTTCCAACCAACTTGGAACTTGATCAATCGACCACCAGATGGTCCCAGGACCACCAAGGGCTAGTTTCATACCCCTTGGTCGGTCCCTCCTCTTTCCATAATTAGGTTTTACCACCTAATGCTCCGACGAGCACTATTTTAATAATGATTAAACGAGCATTTAATCATCCTTTCACCAACTGGTCTACAATTGACTTTGGTTCTTTCTCATTCGAGCACCTGGGCGCTACATGGTCGACCCATCATCCCATGTAGCGGTCCCTCTCTCACTCATTGGTTTATTTTCAGTAAACCATCAATTGATCAACAATCGATCAATAGGGTTTCGAACCAAATGCTCTGCAAACCATAATTCTGAGCAAGTTCAAACACTAATAATTTTATTTTGATTCAACAATCAACATCCTAATTAATTATAAAATATTCAGTCCAGCTACTAGTGTTTATATTAATATTTTATTTGGTCCCGCTACCAATAATTCATGAATTGAACAATATTGCTCAAACGAGCAATATCTACTGAAACGAGCAATATTTACTGAAACTAGCAATATTTATTTTTCTCATCTATGAACATTAAATTGCTTAATCTAGCAAAGCACACGATCAACTGGGTCAGAACACATTGATTCAACTATCAGTTGCTCTCGACTGAGCGATATTCCTCATGTTGATGCAACTATCAACATTCGAGAATTCTATTGATCCAGCAATCAATATTCTAATTTATATTTAATGTTTGGCCTTGCTGCCAACATTTTTGCTCGACCGAGCAATATGGCTCGAACGGACGACCATCCGACATTTCTGATTCCTACTTTGTCGTTCGATCATTCATGATATATTAGATCAGAAATGAGCATTTTGTATAATTCAACAATATCTTTGATTTTCTGTCGAATACTCGACATATCAAAATAAGTCATTGATCGAGCAATCTTATCGGACGCTCGAGCCAAATCATCAAAATATCTTTATTACCTCGACTAGTAAAGTGATACATCACAATTCATCAAGACTCAATGTCTTTCCATTATTCTGTCTCAGCAGACATATCATGCTCAATCCATGAGTCTCAGAGCATACCACATTCGTTCATTATGCTCGAATCATCAAGGCTGAGACTCATCGTCTAGTCAAGTCAACAACTGACTAATTAAATACACATCTGCCTTGCAGACTCCACATTCATGAGACATCAATCATGTCACATGGGGGATATTACAAGGATTTGTTTTTAAAACTCGCTGAATCAAACTTTCTCACTTGGAAAAATCTTGTTATTCATATTATTTGAAAATACAAATTAATGAAATTCCTAGATGGATCTTCTCCTTGTCCTCCTCAATTTACCAACAATCACAATGATTTAAATGGAGTTGAGAATCCGCTTTACACAGACTGGATTCATGAAGATGCTATATCTTGATATGGTTACATTCAAGGAGTTTTGATTCTGTTATTGCGTATTTCACTGGATCTACAACATCTCATCAGTTATGGATCAGCATTGAAGAACGTTTTGCAGGATCTTCTTCGGCTCACACAATACAACTTCAAACTAAGCTTTTACAACTCAAACAAGGTGATAAATCAATTCCTGCTTTAATTACTGAAATCAAATCCATTTCTGATCAACTTGCTGCCACCGGTGAGGTTATTTCCGATAAAGAACTTGTGGTTATCACTTTATCTGCTCTTAATTCTGATTATATACCTTTTTCCACTTCTATACATCATCGTTATCCACCTATCACTAGTTTAGAACTTCATAAAAATCTATTTAGTGAAGAATCTGTTATTAGTGATAGAAAAAAAATCAATTCTTGCTGAATCATCCAATCAAGCTTTTGTTGCTGCTAATATGCATCATTTTCGATATTATGGACGTGGTTATGGTGGCCGATATAGTGGTTTTAGTTGTGGACGAGGTGGTAGATCGTTCAAATCTTCTACTCCTTCTTTATTAGGTAGAGGTCCGGCTACTGGTTCTTCATCTTCTCTAACTTATGTTAGACCACCACCAGGATTACCATATGCAACCACTTTACCTCCTCTAATTTGTCAAATCTATGGAAAATATGGACATAGTGCTTTAGAGTGCAGTAATAGACTTAATTTTGCCTACCAAAGCTATCACACACTACAACACCTGAGTGTTATGTTGGCTTCATCAAATATATTAGGAGACAATCCCCGGTATGCAGATACAGGTGCCAATAACCACATTACAGCTGATGAATCTGAGCTTCAAGCTGCAACTATATATAAGGGCATTGAAGAAATTCAAGTTGCTAATGGGGAAGGTTTGAGTATTACTGACACTGGTTTTTCCTTGAAGTCCACTCCAAATCATACTTAGAAACTTAATAATATACTTCTTGTACCAAAAGCTTCTCAGAATTTACTATCAGTACACAAGTTTACTTCAGATAATCATTTTTCAATAACATTTGATTCTTCTGGTTTTGCTGTGAAGGACTTAAGAAAATTTTGCAAGGCCCTCACCATAATGGATTATAACACCTTATATTTTATTCATCATTTTACACTAAATAAAGCACTCTCTGGTGTCCCAATACAACTTCTACTGATGTTTGGCATAAGAGACTTGCTCATCCATCCTATCAAATTATGAAGCTTGTTTGTATTTCTTTAAATTTACCAAATGTACTCAAACCACTTATATTCTGTAGTGATTGTCAATTAGGCAGGAGTCACAAGTTACCATTTATCATGTCCACTCATTACATACACAACCTATGGAGTTGTTACATCTTGATCTATGAGGTCCTAGTCCTGTAAAATCCATTTCTGGATACAAGTACTATGTCAGTATAATTGATGATTACTCAAAATTTTGCTGGATATATCCTTTGTTTGAGAACTCTGATTTCAGGAAAGTCTTTTATCAGTTTAAATCTCAAGTAGAAAATCACTTACATCACAACACAATTACAGTAAGGACTGATGGTGGTGGAGAATTTTTAAACAATGACCTTTCTTCTTTCTTGGTTGACTGTGGTATTAGTCATGATATTTTATGTCCACACACACCTGAGCAGAATGGTGTGGCCGAATCTAAACACAGACATTTAGTGGATGTAGGTAGAACTTATCTTATTCAATCAGACATTTCAGCTATTTTCTAGGTGAAAGCTTTCTCCATAGAAAATTATACAATTAATAGACTACCTACAAGGTCCATTGGCTTCAAATCACCTTATGAGGTATTATTTCATAGAGCTCCATATTATAATTTCTTAAGAGATTTTGGTTGCTTGTACTTTCCTTGATTGAGTCCATATACAACTAATAAACTTCAACCAAGAAGCATTTCCTGCATTTTTATTGGTTATAGCAACTCTCATAAAGGTTACATTTGTCTTGATGTTAAAACTGGAAAAGTATATGTTTCAAGACATGTCACTTTTCAAGAAGCAATTTTTCCACTTAAATCTTTTCAGTTGGCTCCTTGAGTATCTGAACATTTTACTCCTACTACCGAAATTGCAACTCTGAACTCCACATCAGCTAAAATTTCTATATTATGTGATTCTAAAGTTTTTACTACTACATCTGCTTCAGCACTATCATATGCATTATTACTATTACCACCTCAAGTTCATGAACCATCGGCATCATTACCCACTTCTTCAGTCTTGGACATTAATATTCATACAATAACAACAAGAGCTAAAGCAGGTATTTTAAAACCTAAAGTTTATTCAACCAAGTACTCTTTATTAGCTTCTATTCAAGCTCAAAGGTTACAAGTACCAACTTGTGTTAGTCAAGCTCAAAAATTTCCTCCTTGGAGACACTCTCTTGTTGGAGAATATAATGCTTTACAATCAGCTGACATTTGGTCTAAAATACCACCACATACATCTCAAATGTTGTAGGGAGCAAATGTGTATTTAGAATAAAACAAAATCCCGATGGCAACATTGCCAAATATAAGTCCGGATTGGTGGTTAAGGGTTTCATCAGCAGGAGGGCATCGATTATGCAAAAACTTTTAGTCCTATTGCAAAACCTACAACTATTAGAGTTATTCTTGCTCTTGGAGTCAAGTTTAACTGGTTTGTTTCTCAACTTGATGTAAGCAATGCCTTTTTACATGGTGACTTAGCTGAAGAAGTTTAAATGCAACAAACCCCTGGATTTATTGATGCTGATAATCATGACTATGTTTGTAAACTTCATAAGTCAATTTATGGCCTTAAGCAACCTCCTAGAGCCTGGTATGAAAAGTTGATGAATGTCTTATTCTCTTTTGACTTCAAGATTTCTGCAGCCGATTCTTCTTTATTTGTGCAAAAGAGTGATCCCAGAATTACAGTTGTTCTTATCTATGTGGATGACATTCTCATCACTAGAAGCTCAACCTTATTTCAAAGAGCTTATATCTCAACTTCAACAACACTTTTCACTTAAAGATTTGGGGAAGTTACATTACTTTCTTGGACTATAAGCTAAGATAAATGAGAATGGTGTCTTTTTATCTCAAACCAAATATGCACTTGATCTTCTTGACAAATTTGATATGGGAGGTGCCAATACTTGCAATTTACCAGTTCCAGTTAGTTGAAAACTTATTGCTCATTCAGGTACACCTCTGTCAGATCCTACAACTTACAAATTACTTGTTGAGGCGCTGCAATACTTAACTTGGACAAGACCAGAGATTAGTTATTGTTGTTAATCGGGTTTGCCAACATATGATAAATACAACTACTGATCATCTCATTACTGCCAAAAGGATATTACGATATATCAAGGGTACAATTGACTATGGGATTTTGTTCAGTAAAGGTCTCACTGTTATCCATGGTTTCAGTGATCCTGATTGGGTAGGTGATCCTGATTTTAGAAGGAGTACTGGGGGGGTATTGCATTTTTTGTGTGTCCAATCTTATCCCATGGTCTAACAAACGACTGCCAATTGTTGCTCGATCTTCCACTGAAGCAGAATTTCGTAGTCTAGCTAATTCTGTAGCTGAAGTCATCTGGATCCCAGTTAGCAATTCGACGAACTAATCGCGTATAATTCGCGAATAGTTCCGGATCCGTATTTTACCCGTCCTATTCGTGTTTGTATGTAACCCCGGTCTGGATTCGTTATTTATTTGACGTGTTCACCTTACACATGCCTCCACTAGAATTCTATCAGGGGTCGAACACCTGACCACTAGAATTCTATCAGGTTAATAGACCACTGATATGTGAGCTATTTGATGATTATTTGTTACATATCTTATACATATCCATTTCTACACATGAAATGCTAGTGCCTACCTTAGAATTTATGCTAAGTAGATATATTTTTATAAGTTGACACATACCGTATTTTGGGTGCCGAACTTACATCTCTAAAATGAATTATACACGTACGTATGTCGTTCTGAATTATCCTCGAATCACGGATCGTTGACCAAATAGTGGATCGAATTTTCATTCCACCAAAACGAATAATGCACGTATGTTTGCCGTCCCGAACGTTTCCCGTACCCCGAATTACTAACGAGGATCTGGATATGCAAGCTTCTCAGAGATATTCATATCTTTCTTCCCATGGCACCATCTCTTCTCTGTGATAATATCAGTGTTATCTCTTACTCTTCAAACCCTGTTTTTCACTCACGCATGAAATATCTAGTTGTTGATTATCATTTTTTCAGGGAATTAATTCAAGCTAAGATCGGGTCTTATGGAGATGCCCAGCCTCTTCCCAAATGCCTTTACACATCCGCATGGGAAGAGCCTAGCCCCAGCGGTAATTCCCTATTTTTTCGGTGGTCGGACAATGGTTATCTGTTCTTGTTAGAGAAAACAGATAATGAA
Organism: Papaver atlanticum; assembly: GCA_023531105.1. Taxonomy (NCBI): domain Eukaryota; kingdom Viridiplantae; phylum Streptophyta; class Magnoliopsida; order Ranunculales; family Papaveraceae; genus Papaver; species Papaver atlanticum. The sequence continues at coordinate 185,410 of JAJJMB010010320.1, forward strand.
CGACCGTTTCGTGAAAAAAGGACAATCATTATCCGTATTGATGATAATCCATTTGACTAGTCAACAATAGTTGACCCAGATAAATTTCTCTTTCTATAACATATATACGAACCAGTCCGGGACTAAGAGTTCCATTAATAGAAACCATCTCATCAAGAGTTTTACTGAGACACATCCCAATTGTAGGCCTTCTGATTAGGTCAACAATTGAATATTCAACAGCAAAACAAAGAACCCTAGAAAAAAAATCCACAAAAAGCATAAAACATACATAAATCTTAATATCAAAATCAACCTAACTAATTAATTGATGATGATTATCATCATATCTGCAAAGATGGATTACTGCTGGTGTACAGAGCAGGGTTAGTAAATTAGTTTTGTCAGTCTGTTTTTACCATTTGATAGATTGCTTCTTTTCTTATTCGGAGGTTGCGTGATCCTGATAATTCAACATAAACATAATGCAAGTTGTTGTTCTTGTACAAATGATAAAAGTAATTTCCATTTTGAATACACACGGAGATAAAATAGGTGTTTTTGTTTGCAGAAGATAATGTTAATCTTGAAACGGAAATATAGGTATTTGGTTTTATAAAAGGTCAAACAACGGATGATAGTGAACCGTTTTTCCTGAAAACGGGTAATGATTGGCCGGTTTCAATGAGTAGAACGGTTAATGGCTAGCCGTTTTCACCTTTTTGAGAATGGTTAATGGTTAGCCGTATCCGAAGTCTTCCCGTTGGGATTCCCGCACACTAAGGAAGGCTTGCGGGAAGAGGGGCTTTAGGTGACGTTTTTTTCTTTAGGGAAGACCTTGGGCATCTCCATAAGACCCGGTCTAAGGAGCTGAAGATTGCTTATATCTCTACAATTGATCAAGCAGCTGATATTTTTGCAAAAGGTTTTGCTGGTCCTCGGTTTGAACTTCTGCGAGGCAAATTGTGTGTGCTGCCAAAGCCTGCCCTATTCAATTTAGGGGGGTTAATAACAGTAAAAGGGCTATTCCTCTTCTTCCTTAATCATTACATAGCTGGCATCCACCACTCACAACTATTATACGTGCATAGTTCTTATTGGTTGAGATGAGTAGATATTTTACCGACACCTGAAAAATATTTCATATATATCTTTGTGTTTTCTCCTTTCTTGATTATGTCAACCTCTTTAAAAATACATCTCTGTAATTGTTCTTCCATTAATAAAATTCTTCACTCTCTTAAATCCACTAATAAGGACGATATTGACTTATAATCTATCGTATAAAATTTTGTACAGTTAGTCTCACAAACCATAATACTAGTATTGTTATGTATGTTACTAATCTCATGATGCATATTTTGAAAATTACGACTACCAAATAGAGCACAAAAAGACTTGTTTACGCACCTAAATTGCATAAGAGACCTCCTTGGTACTCTTAAGAAAATTTGTAGGAGAAGCTCTGCCGGAAGGTTTGACATTGTTGCAACTGCCCTTTCTTCATCTTCGTGCAGTGCGAGAGGAGGAAGCGCAGAAGGCTTTCGAGTAAGGTCTACAACCTTAACAAGAAAAGACTTGCGAGTAAGAGGAGGGTTAGCTTATAGGATAGGTATCTTAATTAGTTTTCACACCCTTCGAGGCCTAAAATTGAGGCCATCCCACTGAACCCCATCTTTGAGTTTTGAGTACAACTCCTTGCTGAACTAGGCCCATATGAAAAGAATTTCATATGCACTAAGATTCAAATTAGGAGACTGCAAACTAGCTGTTTTTTTGTGCAATAATCTGCAAAATAGTTTGCATGATATCAACAAATTTTTGATTTGATACTAGTAAGTTTGGTCGATGTCCTATAATCATCCCCAACATTATATTTCATAATAGCGTTGTTTTTTTCACAATCTAAGGTCAAACGTTTTAACATATGTATTTATGGATAAAGGCTAAACACAAATTCAAGTTGCAAGGATTGAGAAACAGGCTAGGTACTCTAAAAAAATTATTTTGAACGGTGGAAACAAAACAGTCCAGTTGTACGTACAAACTACAAACTGCAGTGTGAACTAAAAATTGGAGTACTCCAGAGGAAATTGAAATAGTTGATGTAAACTATTGCTAGTTCGACTTGACAACTAATGGGCAATTACAGCAAGCAAACAACGATGAAACCAGACATGACAGACAGTCTCTTGTAAAATGAAGGTATGTGGTTTGATCCTGCATGGAGGCCCACGTTTCATTTTCACTTGGTGCACTTCTGTAAGTGTTCAATAGTTGAGTTGGGAAATTTTTCTTTCTTTGCCTACAAAAAATAGACTTCACAGACAGTATAGAAAACATTCTCTAATATGATTGCATTGCCTCAGTCTGGTCGCCCACATCAAGCAGCATCCTAGCATCCTAGCAACAGAAGCAACTAAATAAACTATCAAACAATCCTCGGGCTCGGATATCTGCATCTCTCTTCTTCTCAGCAGTCAGGGCTTCAGCAGCTGTTGAACCAGAGACAGCAACGGAAGCAGCAGCGCAGCAGCCACCACCAGCACCAACGCTGATGATCAAATCTTTAATGTTCCTCTTCTCAGCCAACTTAGCGAAGAGGCGCTAGGCCAGTAAGACTCACATTGGACATTGGCTGCCTTCAGCAAAACAGCTATCTTGTCAACCTGTTGGAAACAATTTTAATGTCAAAACCAACGGTAGCTTTCAACTAGTAACAGAACCTCTCATAATCGTATGACTATGACATCTTAATTAATGCGAACACACTAATCAAATGGACAAAAGAAATTAAGAAAAGAAGCAAGAAGTACTTACAGTGATGGGCATCCCAGTGTCGTGAAGGATTAAGGTGGCGTAAGTGCAAGCAAGTTCTCCCCTGGAAGACATGTTTCTCGCAGAAACCAGAGAGATATGCCTAGTACAAGGTTTTACAAGAGAACCTAGAATTGTTCCCCTCTAGGCACTGGTATTCTAATTCAGGATAATTTTCTTGTTGTCTGGATTTTTTGTGAAAACTGCCAAATTTGGGTTTTCGGGCCCAGGAGTCTATATTATTGGATTTGGGCAACTCGACATAGCTATGAAGAGTTTTGCTTTTGGATATCATTTTGGTCTATAAACGAAGGACCTTCCAGATTCGACGATATGAAATTGGAACATCTTCCCGATGATATTGAATTGGAGTAAAAAAATAAAAAAGTGATGCTAATTGCTAAGTTAACGATATGAATCCTAGGATAAATTTGACAGCGTCTGGTGTTTTTGTTAGCTTTCCAGTACGAATACATGGTATCCATTAACGTGAACAAAGGAAAAACAAAAACAATACAGTAATTTAATACTTGTCAACATCTCCATGATACTGCACGAAAGATGAGATGAATGAGTAAGTATGAATTCTTAACGAACAAATAAATAGTTTTATAGTATTGCAGGAATGAAAATGAAATAGCTGGTATTGTAACAAATCAGAGTAGAACTATTGGTAGATTTTGCAAGAAGAGACGTATCAAGCAGCTGTCTTACAAGGGCTATTATCAGTTGCGACGCTCAACTGGATTACAAAATGATAATAATTACATTATGGAACTCAAATGGACCAACTATTCTTGTCTCAGTAAGGCAGCAAGTTTCTTTTGTACAAGCTCCACTCCTAGACGAGGAGATAATCTTGGAAGTGTCTCCTAAAACAATTACCAGATAAAGTTAAGATTTGAGTGAACATATCTTATACACATGAGTTTTTGAACCAGACTTGGACATAAAAAGTCTCTAATATATAAAAGCTAAATTTTGAGTGCCTAAACGGATACTTCAAGACTTGAAGAAACAAAACAAGGAATTATGATTTTCTCGATTGACAACTGAACTGATGTCTTTCATTACATTTATTTCAGCATACAGTTGTATCTAGCATCTAGATGTGCTGCATTTTAGATCAAGGTGTACATTCTGATTGCAGAACCTTTAGACCGTTGGATTGGCGTACAAACTGCTGGCAAAAGTCAGAAATTTTTTTCTTTGCAGGAAAAAGTTCAGAATGTTATTCCTACCTAAATTCGCCGGTTTTAGTGTAAACAAGGTAGAAGTCATCGTGATAAAGCGTGACGTATGTAATAGAGTTAGGTTAGAAGTTAGAACCATAACTTTTCATAACTTCAATAGAACCAATACTCAGCATTCTAGATATGAAGAAGAGAAAGTTCAACCATGAAGTACCGTTACATTGCTTGATAAGTTTATGGCAGCGAGGGAGCTAGGCACGCAAAGAAAGTAAATTGGCACAAAGGACACTCAACATCCGAAAATAGCTTTTTATGTGGGAACCATATTGACGTAAACAATGAAATATAGGACACAAAATATAGGGAAATAAAGAATGCGTAGCCTAACACACCGTAATGGCCGTCGCGGATTGAGATATATTTCAACCGATATAAAAAATCATCACTAGAAAAATCAATGCAGCACACTGCTAATAAGAGGAAGATACAAATGATCAAGAAGAAATACCAGTCACCTAGTAATGGGTGGCCAGACAGCCCCTAAGAATAAAAAAGACTAAATCTACAACGGATTGAAATTTTTTGCCGTTTTATGACAAAAAACTGAAAAAGTAGGGGTTTGCATTGTAAGCTGCAGTTTTGAGTGAGTGTTCACAGCCAAGTTACTTTTGAGTGCTTATGTTCAGGTGCTTAATATAAATTTTGTGTGTGACATATATGAAGTCATGAACATTACATGTAAATATCTGAATTGTTGCTGTGCGTAGAAAGTTAGAATCCCCCAAATCTCTACAGATAGGTGTCAAGAATTAATCTAATTATTTGTTGATTACAAGTTTTTAGGTGCAATTACTAGATCGGACGTGGGCATACACGGATTTCGTAGAAATGGGTCTCAATATTTACATATTTAAATTGCCAATAAATATTCAACACCTATTCTACTAAACAGTCTATACTTATGCAAGTCTTAATTCTAGTTATTCTAGGGATTGCACTTAAGAATCCACAACCAAAACATATTTAAGTGTTTAGCAGTGAATATTTTCAGAAATTAGTGGCTTATCCAAACGGCAACTATTTATAGCCTACGCTTGCAAAATTCATGCAAGGTAGTATAATGGTTGCACATAAACGCCCATGACTAACCAGAGCACATCCAAACACAAAATTTGGCTGTGACTAATAATTGAAACTCGCAGTACCAGGAATAAATCCTAGGAAACCGACGTCTTATTCAACAAAAACCATTATTTCTCGATCTAGACTTAAGCTTATGAACATACTAGTTTATCATATGCAGTTCCACCACTCTTTACTGGTGGATTGCCAAATCCACAGAACCTAACTTTCGCAGCTACCCGAAATGCGATATTGGCATTGACATCATATTCAGGTTCCATTTATCTTCCTAACAAAGCATATTACTCTAAATCATTAAGCATCAGTAATCAAAAACAAATATTAGCCACTTAAGCGACAACCCGTGACTATAGAATGCAGAAGACTAACCTCAGTTCCATCAGAGCGAACCCTAGCCAAGACCGGTATTTCATATTGGTATGCAGTTTCCCATTGGGGATTAGTAGTAATATCCCTTACCTACGCAAGAAAACAACTTCAAAATCAGACCAAGATACTGTATACCCAGAATACAAAAACTCTAAAATAGATGGGTTAAGAGAGAGAACCTGTAATTGAACATCATGAAGAGAATCAGGACCATTGAGAATGAATGCAGCTTGGAGCTTTTCTTTGAGACCATCACACAAACAGCAACCAGGTTTGCTATAGAGGATGAGTTTCCTAGTAGGATTTGCTTGTGCTGAAAAGGAGGATTTGAGAATGAACATTCCGCCCTTGGGTCTTTGTCTAGAAAACAAGGCAATTGATGATGGTGCTTTTGCTACCCCTATTGCAGCCGCTGCAATGGCCATGTTCTGTTGGTTTCTCTGGATAGAAAAAGAAGAAAAAGAACCCCGTTTATTGTGTAGTCTACGAGTAACCTTTTCTCTGGTACTGCAAAAGAGTCAACGCAAGTGTTTGAGGAAATGTCAATGATGGGCCAGGCCGGCTTGATATACCCAGTCCAGCATGTTCGACTCTACAGTCTAGACCCTTAGGCCTCTTGGAACTTGCCCAAATCGTGCTATAAAAACACTATGATTGACAATGCTGAATACTATTATATTGATTTCAAACTTAAAACTTTAGAGAGATTGAGAAACTTAAATTATAGACTGATTTCGAGTGGATGTCGAAGGTTCCCAAGATTAAGAACAATATAAAAGCAAGTAAGAGCAATATAAAGGCAAGAAAAGAAATTCAACGACATCTAGATGACAAGCCGCCTAGTACCTGCTTAATATTATTGTAAAGTTGTTAAATGCGAAATGGATGGCTTCGGTTTAGCATTAGTCTGCCTACCATATTCTAACCAAAGATATGAAAGATACAATGACCTTAAGCTGTTAAGCATACGCTGGCATGTGAGATTTCATTTAGGTTCACTTTTTTCTTTTCTTTCTCTAAGGTTTACTTAACAGTTAGAAACTTTATGTGCTAAATTCATATGCAATAATACACAATGGACTTACCATTAATTAACCATATCAACAGCATAAAAGTATCTGTCAATTTAGCAGGATCGCACAAAAGTTATGTTGCGGTATACCGTATACGTAGTAGAGAAGAGAACCAAATTGCTAACTTTAGATAGATCACAAAATTGGTTAAAAAGACCAAAACTAACAATTCCTGGGTGAAATAGATTTCTATATTTTGATACTGTTCAAATGGACAAGATTTACAAATATACTTTTCTATTTTTTAAAAGAAAATAAAAAATATGGTTTACCTAAAATAACCCTTAACCATTTAAACATGAAGGATTATTTAGAAATCTATCACTGTCATTAACGATATCACTGACGTCTGTAATATTACCATCATTGCTTGCATCACTGCCATTAATGTCACCACCATCGCCACCACCTCCACCAACACCTGAAGAAGAGGAAGATAGCTTGCAACTTTTACGATTAGCTACCAAGGTAAACTCAACTCCAACAACTCAAATTCATTGTTCTCAAACTAAAACATAGATTGAAACTTTTATCTGAGCTGCTTCCCTGCACATTCATCAATACCATTTCATACATTGCAAGCAACACCAGCTCTGCCACCAGCCACTGTGCTTCATACAACCCATAGCCATTCCATCTCTAACTCACTTGCCTACATAGCACCATCTCCTACAGCTCTGCAACTCATACTTCTTGCACCATTATCTCACTGAACAGCTACTTGCAATCTCAGCTGCAACTCTGCAGAGCCAACCATGTAAACACTTCCCTGTAATCACCTAAAGCATACATCTAATACTCTCTTGCATTTCAGAAACACCCATTTCAGCTTCTTGGTTCAACTGCAACCAAGCTCAATCCAATCCTGCAGCTGCAACTTCATTTCATAACTCCATCAACGTACCTCTCCAAATTCGCAGCCGCTACAACACCACCATCAACCATACTATTAATCACATTGGCAGTCCTCCTAAAAACCTAAAAAAAATATTTGGTCAAAAACAAGTACTCACACATTAAACCGCAAAATAATATTTAGTCAAAAACATGCACTCATATATTAAACCTGGATGAAACCAATTCCATCCTAGACAAAACGTGCGGAAACAATATGCACCACAAATTAAACCTAAATGAAACTGGTTTCATCCTAATTTATGTTATATTAATCCTTGATGAAATCAGTTTCATCCTAGTTAAAACGTGCTAAAACAATATACACTAAAAATTAAACCTAAATGAAGTTGGTTTTATCTTAGTTTATACAATATTACACATGGATATGCTAAAAAAATATACACGACAATTCAAACCTAAATGAAACTGGTTTCTTCCTAGTTTTACTATATTAAAGCTAGATGAAACTGATTTCATCCTAGTTTAAACATGCTACTGAAACAATATACACCACAAATTTAACCTAGATGAAAGGGGTTTCATCCTAATTTATACTTTATTAAGCCTGGATGAAACTGCTTTCATCCTAGTTTAAACGTTCTAAAACAATATACACTAAAAATTAAACCTAAATGAAACTGGTTTCATCAGTTAGATTTAAATTCATCAATCATAAGGAATAAGGAATTAAAGACAACACAGGAAAATCACTTAGTTAATTGCATCAAATTACATGAATGCAAAATCAATCAATTCAAGAATAAAAACCCATGTCATTCTAAAAAAAAAAAAAAACTCTTACTTAAAGAATCATTTAGGCGTATTAGTTTCAGAATCACTTAATTGATGTGTACAGAAAATAAAATCAAAACAAAAATTAGGGATCTGAAACTTACGACGTCTGCTCATCTTGTAAAATTGATGGAATATTGAACCCTAATAATCTTAGTTTCAGTTAGGGCATATGAAGAAACAAAAATTATCGAGGATGATGTTGTTTTCGTTTGTAATTGTGGAGAAATACGGTGGTGGCCGTAGTTCCGTCGATGATGGTGATGGATTTAGTTTCTGTCGATAACAGTGATGATGGTTTGTAGTTACTGTGGACGATGGTGGTGGTAGTTGTGGATGATGGTGGTGGAGTAAAAAAAAGGAGAAGAACAAGAAGAAGTTAATGATGGCGGTGTCGTTGAGTTTTTCTGACGGAGAAAACTGATTTAGGAGATGAGCGAGAAAAAGAGAAGATATTCTCTATGCTTTATAAGTGAAGTGGTAATTAAAATAAATAAATAAGGATATTTTAGTCAGTTTCAAATAAAAAAGAGTACTGTCCATTTGACCCAGGAAAAAGGTTTACCCGTCCATCTGAACCGGGAAAAGTACCTTTTTGGCCAAATCGCCCATTTTCTGTAGATAGATCGGTCGAAATGCATGATTGGTATCAACATGCAAAACCCCACAAAACCAAATATAGTATTCTTTTTGTATTTAAAATTTTATGGAGAATCCAATTTAATCAGGCAGCATTGTTTTTCTTCTTTGATTTTGCTTCCCCACGAAGATTGATTCTTTGCATGATGAGTTGCAAGTGAGGGTGATATGTTTTTTATTAACTTTTACTTGAAAAAGAATCCAAAAATAACATAAGTAATTCTATATAATATTTGTTATTATAAAATTTATAAAAAGAAGTAATTAGACAAATAATAAAACACAATTATTGGTTGCTTATTATTATCAGTACCATGAGCAAATCTGTTTTATGTTGTGAACTAGGTATCACCGGGACCTACGGCCCCGGCTCAACCTTTGTTTAGTGTTATGCATCATCTAGTCTATCTTTTAACATAGTATGTTCCATGAAAATAGTTTAAGAAATCATTTATATGATTATAGTATCCAGGTATTCCCATTGATATAGTTCGGTTCCTGTTACCCTAGCATTTCCCATAATTATTGTTTTATTTTTATTTTTGCTGGTACCTTTTTTATATGTTGACTCCTAGATAACTAAATGGTGACCATCAATATTTAAACGTGAACATCACCGGTAAAAGTCTACAGAAGTAAAAAATAATAATGTGACACATGCAAGCATGGTTTGAATATATGTGCAATCGTTTAACCGAAGTTAAATTGTTTACTTGAAACTATCGAATGGACAACTCAAGTATTTGCTTTAATAAAGTATTCTGAATAAAAAAAAGTTATTAGGATTTGAAAGCAATAAGTCTAAATCATAGAAAAGCAATCGATAAAAAAATAATTATAGGAATAAAATTCTAATGACCAAAACAATTATTTGGTAAATAATCAGGTGAATAATGCAAAAGAAAATGAAACTGGTCAAGCAATTGTTAAAGCATTTTGAATAGATACATCCAAGAACATATAAGCTATACGATAATGTGAACAATATCAACTGGAGGTATAGCATATCTAGCCAAGAATATAAATTGACGAAATTCAAAAGAAATAATTTATAGATCCATTAAATACTACCCCAGAAATGAATGATTATATCTCTGACGCGTCCAAGATTTTCAAGATTTTCTCTTCTGGCATTCTTTTATTCTTGTATAGTTGTATTTTTTCTCGAGTATAAATTTTGCCTATGTCGATTTTGTATCTCCGTTCTAGATATTTTTTAAATTCCTTAACTTGTGTTTATGTTTTGATTTAAACTTCTCCAGATGTTCATGGACTAATGTCATGTATTTTTAAATTTCATATACATACCCAACACAGGGAAAGACAGATGCATGCCCATTGTTCACACACCATGTTTATGACTTGATATTCTAAAAATTCAGTCATTTCCTTGTGGATTTTCTGGAGTGCTAAATCGTGGTTGTCTTCCGCTTTTTCAATGAACTCTTTGGTCTTCAAATAAGCTTCAAATATCTTACTTTCATGTGATAACAAGATTGTAATGTTGCAATGACACTTATCGTCATTCTTAACCTGATCAAAATCATGCAACATTAAAAACTGAAAAAAAATGTAATACTGTTCCAATCTTTTTTTTATTCTTCTATTGTTTAAATTTTTCCATCTCGTACTCCTGGGATTGTTTTTTTAAAATTTCCATAAACTTTTTCGTTTTGAATTCATGTTTAAACCATTTTATTTTAAATTCAAATGAAAAGATTTAAGTCTTATCCAACTCTCAATGTTTTGTTGCTCTAGATCTTGCGAGAAGGTCTTTCATTTGTCAGTGACATTCCAATATAATGGCTCTTGATTAAGTACCCACGAGAATCTTGCAAGAAGTTCTTGCTCTTTCTTTTGATATGTAATATGTTCTTGCTCTTTCTCATCACTATCACTCTTACCTTTCATGAGCTCTTGATCCTTCACAGAAATTTTAATTACCTCATTGTCAAGTGATGATTGTATTTTCCTCTATCTCTGGAGAGATCAACCTTACATATTGGTATATTGCCTATTTTTCCATGGTTACTCAATAAAGGGTTTGTTAGTTAAAGAATCGATAATGCCTAAGTTCACTTTTACATCTTCAACAATAGTTTAGTCCATAATGAGCCTATTCAATTTGGAAGAGATGATTCAACATATTGTTAATTGTTATTTAATCACCTAATATGGTATACTAACGAATTTGAATGCTTACAATTTTTGGAGCAATCACACATTTATAAATGTTTTTGTAACAATACTATCATCAAGTTTCCATAATGTTATTCAAACCTAATATATAATTCGTTCATGCATTTAATAGCCACAGCAATGTATATTAATTTGTATATTTGGATCATATGATCATAAGAATCCTTAAAATACATTTTATACAAAAGCATTCAAATTATGATCAGTTTCTTCTATATTAGCACTTACTTTCTAAAAAAATTGTTTACATGCTTGAAATTAAAGGTGTCGTAATATTATGTTTATGGTATACATAATGAAATATTGGTTGCATGAAGAATAAATTAAGTCTATTGCAAGTCAATATGATCGTCCTGCGGTATCAATTATTCGTTTGTATAAGCGATAATAACTTTGATGTCCAGGACAACAAAAAGGACTTACGGGTCATTAGAAATTTTGTTTGAACCCTTCTCGGTATAGAGTTTCTTAGTTGGGTAATAGGAAATGGCACGTCCATACGGGAGCATTATCAAAACGGCCCATCCCTATCTCAACCATTCGTATTAAAACAAAATTTTGGTTCAAGAATAATGAAAACTTAAAGTACTACAAAAGTGTCCGATTTTTTTATTTATTTTTTTTTATATCCAACCCAACTTGGCCTTTCATATCTTTGCATATTGCCATTTATTTACGACTAAAAAATCCTCATTAATATTGAAATAAGTGTATGAAATTTAAGAAAGAATTAGAAGAAAAAAAATATATATAATTCATTATTAAATCATGTATCAATTTCTGAAATACTTTTTGAATGTTTAAAAAAATATCCTATAGATATAAATATGAATGTTATCTCAGTTTGCAATCATATATATAGTTTAAGATACCTAAACTAATCAGTTTTTGTTCTTTAAAATATCCTTTAATACCCTTAATTGCATATATACATAGAAGGAAAAAATAACTATATATCCAGTTACATCGACACTAATTAATACATTATTATAGCACAACAGGTGTCGCTTATTTCCTAAAATCCATGGTCAGAGATCTTTGATAATTACAACCTCGCAATACCCAAATTAGCTTTCGCTGAACTTTTTTTTTTTTGCAACTCAGAACAATGTTGGGTTCCTAAAAAACAACTGTGCCCCATATTCATAAATAGTATAACTACTTGTTAAATGATATGATACTTGATATTTGGTGCATCTAATTTTTGATAATTGGTTTTCTTGGAAACTCTTGACACTTGGAATATGACAAAGACCAAACTTTCCTTGTTTCATATCTTTCTCAAATGGGTGACACATCATATGTATAATTGGATTCCTACACTCATCAACATGCGATAATAAAAGGAACAACATTCATATTGATGAGGCAATAAAACATTCATGACAGATTTAGTTGTACGGAACAACATCTGATGATAAATTGGATATCCACCTTTATCTGAAAATATTTGATGGGCATATATCTTTGGTTAATCGTTAATACATTTTTCTTTTGTCACATAGGGAGATTCGTATCCTACAACCATATGGGCTCCATACCGTATAATAATTAATGTTTGAAAAAGAATTTAGTATGTTTATTCATCTAAAATATTTATCACTAATAAACTTGTGCATATTCCGCTATTCATATTTTTTTCAGAATTATTCAAGAGTTCAAAAGTAAAAAATCATATAGGATAATCAAGGCTTTTGGAATTCAATCATTTACAAATATATAATACAACAACTTTACCCGGGTTTTTTTCCTTGATCTATTGCATCAAACCATCTCTTTAGTTTTAAATCGGAACCACCGGTTATTCAATCAGGAAAATCTAAAGCATATATTGATATCGTATATGTTCATTTTCAATTTTGGACAATTAGAATTTGCAATCATTATTAGGAAGATATATAGGTGATGTTCATGTCACCCAGATGGGTGTTGCTGTTATAAATCTGCATTTTTTGAGTTATTACAAAATTCGTATATCTCTTACAATGAATGTCGTGTCAATTTCACAACTACCTATTATGATTTTTAGATATATGTAGTACCTCTAACGTATATCCCATTAGAAGTTTATTTCATGTAATATTAACCTTATTTTTTTTCTCATTGGAGAACCCGATATGTCAACCAAAATCCATTTTTCTTTCCTATGATAAAAGCTCTCTTTCAATTCTCAGCGAGATTTGGAATATCAGGCCATATCTAAAAGATTGATTTGAAAAAACTTGATTAGTATACATATTTTTATTTTGATATATGATCTGTATATATTGGTCGTAAATATAATAAACTTATAAACCAATTTACGTGTAGGTGCCAATAGACGGGGTTGTTGTGGTTGATATGTTCATCACCATTATCAATATATGTGCTCAACCTTATGTCTATTATTGAAGTTTTTTTTTATCTTTTTTTACAGACAAAATCAGGTAATATGCAATCATCTTCTTGCAAAAATATTAAGCTAATGGTTTGCATCGTAAAATATTCTGATTTTATCATACTCAACTATAAGTTCATCAAATTGTCGAAATTCCTTGATGTGTTAAGGATAACTTTAAATGTAATGCAAGGGACATCCAGCATATAATCCTCCAGAACAAATGGTGATGAAAAGTTTTCCATGTGTGTGCCTATGTTGCACTATATACTGGTATCGGAAAGTGTATAACTTTTGGCTTACTCATAAAAGTATGCCATTTGCGGGAGTCAAACCCACAACATGGGTGAAACCACATACTTTGTGATTTGAGCTAAGACAGTAATTTTTTATTCAGAGTGGATAGAAAGATGAGAATGTATCTAGCTAATTCTCTGCTACGTCTGCACATATAAACCTAACATCATGATCTCAAGTCTATATCGTAATGCTAAAGTCATTACGAAAGTTTAATATATAACCTCGTCTGCAGCTTACCTTAATCATCTATACATCTCGTTCATGACTTGTGTAGATATGAATTATTTGAAAAAAAAGTTTATCTTATCTAACCAAATTCCATACCATGAAAAATTCTAAACTCCTTTTGACGAAGATCACTAATTGTCTTCAATGCAAAAGCATTTCCCCTTTCAATTCACAGAATGGACGTTTGGAGGAACAGAACGGGTAACCGATTGCGAAAAGAGTCAAAACCAACCTGAACTGAGAGTTGCAGCTAGCAATCACTTTCATACACAACTTTTAGAGTCTGTAAGGAATTCTTAGACTGGACAAAAGACTTCATCATACTAACACAAGACCCATTTCGCATCCTTAAAATGAACCTTCCGTAGATCCTATAGAGATGGATAAAATCATAAAATCCACAAATAAGCTTTTATAATTATTCATAGTTCAAATAAAAAATAGATGTTATAAAGTGAGTACAGTAAAACTTCGTTAAACTAACTCGCGATAAATTAATAACTTTGTTAAAATAATAATTTTTGCCAGTCTCAGTTTGGGTCAGTGCGCTAAATTAATCACCCTGCTAAATTTATAAGATAATAAAAAAATTAAGTTCCCAATAGGACCCAAAAAATATATAAATTAATAATCAGTCTAACGGCACTAAATATTGGTGATTTATATTAAAATAAGAATCAAAGGTTTTTGTTTCTTGTTCATATTTAGATAACACTTGACTTCATTTTTAAATATTTTAGTCCATTTGAGAAGTTCGTGAGTGACTTTATTTTGTTGTTCTTATTATTTTAATTTTTAACATCAAACCATATGCATTTACACACATAATAACTCAAATTTGTGAAATGTAAATTTAAATTTGGTATTTTTCGTTATACTAAAAACTTATTAATTTATCAATAAATTAATACTTTGCTGAACTGATAGAATTTAACAGTTAATTTAAGTTTTACTGTATTAATTCAATCCAGCAAATGATTTTTCTTCTGAAGGAGCATCCAGATTGTTTAACTCCTCTAAATGGTGCAACCTTTAGTACGGGGGTAAGAACATCATGATGAACTCGCACAATTGCGGATCATTGCATCAACTTAAGACCTTTGGAATGGGAATAGATTTCTTAGGAAAGACTTTCCTCAAATACAACATACTCTCCCTCATAAGAAAGTGTTGAGAAAACAATATAGAGATGAAAGGTTTTTTACATGTAAGCTTACATCGCACTATATATATATTGGCTACAGAAAACATATAAATATGGCTTACTCCCGTAACTATCTATGACTATGCCATCTGTGGGAGTCGAACCCACAACTACATGGGTGGAAACCATGTGCTCTGCCATTTGAGCTAAGACAGCAAATATAACTATTGTTGTTTGTTAAAAGGAAACAGTGCAATAACTCTCAATAGGATAGCAAAAAAAGATTGTACCTAACTCACTGCTTCATATGCACAAATAACCCTAACTTCATGATCTTAAGTCTACATTGTAGTGTTAAAGGTACAACCCGCATTACCAAATATTTATTAAATAACCTTGTTTGCAGCATTACCTTGATAATCTTTTCTACTTTGTTCTTAAAGAATGAAAACATACGCCCAAGCTGCCCAACCTGATGCCGACACTTAGTATGCAAGTTCTGCGGGTAGACGTATCATCTATAAAATATGGAAAAATTTAGGAAACCACATGCTTCAAGAAGCAAATGCAATGCCATTAACATTTAGCAACATAAAAATAATGGGGCTTACCTCTAGAAACACCTTATTCTTTAATCCACAAGGCTGTTTGGTTATCCAACTTACTAAACTTGGTCTTTAAAACCGCAGAGTCATCTGCTGCTATTTTATTCTCGTGCTCTAAACTTAGTCCTGCACTTTCTCTCAAATGTCTCAAGCTTTCTATATATAACTTTTTGCGTTCAGTCTTGTACACATTGTAGCAGAGCTTTATCCCTTTTGTGAAGCTTTCCATACATTCAAGCTTTCCAAGAAGAAACATTACCCTAAATCATAAAAATCTTGGTTTAACATTTATCTGTAAGACTTTATTTAACCAACTTGGTTGTTGCCTGGTATGTGAACAGTTG
>JAJJMB010010320.1:201518-217696 GCA_023531105.1 Papaver atlanticum
GAAAGCAAAAATACTACTTGCAGGGATCCCACAGACGATCCCTAAACTCGAAAGATATAAACAATACAAAATATATGGGCAACTTTGTTACAATTATTCTCCATTGGATTCGATACAACTTTCTTTACAATTTTTGTTACCATCTACGACTAAGACTATCACCTCTTCGGCTGAAAAAAAAAAAAAAAAAAAAAAACCACCTTCTTTTCCTTGTGATAACTCAACTTCTATAATGATTCTCTTTTCGCGATGCAAATGTATTGCCATGCTTCCTGGGGCATCTTATCCTTTTAGTTATCTTAGATTGACCAACTTGTAAATATATTACTTTAGGCAAGTGTTTGTTCCTGCAAAGGGCACAAATAAAATAAATCATTCATTGGAAATAGCTGCAACTTTCAGAAAGACGTATTGAACCTTATATCTTGTCATGCAGTATGTGAAACCATCTGATGACATACCTTTGAAGAATCTGCATTTTTTTAGAATGGGCATGTTATATGTTTTCGGTTCTACCTACAACACTACCTAAAACTTATATTTACAAAAATAACTTGAAATTTATACACTGAACTGTCAACACATTCAATTTAGATGTATTTTTTGAAAGCCGAAATATTTAACGAAAGAAAATTATTAAATCATTTAATTTGAAATGCTTTGGTACTTAAAAAACCCCTTAAATATTCGCATGCAGTTGACATTATATCACTTACACTCTTACCGTTGATATCAGTGCTTTTTAGATGTTGTGTTTGAAATTCAATGAATCAATGCCCACTACGAAAGGCATTGCGCATTCCAAACTCCATGGCCTCCACCTTTGTATCCAAATACAACAATCATACTCAGAATAATGTGTGAATAGAAATCTTATTTGATGCAAGTAAAAACAACTGCACTGATATTTAACGAAAGAAAATTATTAAATCATTTAATTTGAAACGCTTTGGTACTTAAAAAACCCCTTAAATATTCGCAGGCAGTTGACATTAAATCACTTACACTCTTACCATTGATATCAGTGCCTTTATATGTTGTGTTTGAAGTTCAATGAATCAATGCCCACTACGAAAGGCATTGCGCATTCCAAACTCCATGGCCTCCACCTTTATATCCAAATACAACAATCAAACTCAGAATATTGTGTGAATAGCAATCTTATTTGATGCAAGTAAAAACAACTACCAAGCGTATATATACCTTGGCTCGAGACTGCAGATACCCAATGCATACCTGAAGCGAGGTAAAAAACATTGTTAATCAGAATTAAGTGATTAATAAATTGATGGCCACGTGATTATGTTGCCAAACTAAAAGTCTGTTGATTTATGACAATACTCAAATTGATTGTAATATAATTGTGAATTCAACTGTAACGGAACTCTTTTAACTTCAGTTTTAAAACTAAGTTTTGCACGGTACAATTCAATAGCATAAGTAATGTTAAACAATTTAAGCTATATCAAACTTTTATACAAAAATATACAATTCCGAGTAATGAAACATGTTGGTCCTTGTAAAACACGTCTTTACTATCATTGGATTATACACAGACTCTAGTTAAAACAATTATCTTGCTAGCCATGTATAAATTCGGGATAGGTGGCGACCAAAGTTCTTTTTCATGAGCGTGGTACAAAGAAATTGAAGTCCGAGAAGTGTACCCATCGCTAGAAGTTCCACTGTAATTAAATCATATCCAAGCTACACAAAATAAAATGTGTAATGCACAAATCTTGATACATACTGGTGGGTCAAAAAAACTTAAAATTGTCAGAAACAGAAAACCTACCTTTGATGGCACTTGGATGGACAATAATGAGCACAATCTGAACAACTTAAAATTCACTGCAATGAGACGTGAGACCTCCCAATATATAAGTGCCATGAGATCAAAAATTTGCAAGTAGGTCATGAGTAATCAGAACCAAAACTCCCATAAAAGAAAATTCACCTTTTGTCTTTTTATACAACTCAATCCTTACTTCAAGCTTACTTCATATAAGTCCTCACGAACTACAAAAACCAAAGAACCTCTCCTTACTTCATATAATTGACAGTCAAGCTAAGTTACTACCTTATAAAGAGGGTTTGCATAAATAAAGTTAGGTTTTCCTTTTTTAGTCCAAAAACGTGAACCTTATGGTAAACCATTGAACAATGAACAACAAAATCAGTAAACATGTTGGGATAACCCCAACTATATCCAATAAAAAAAATTGAGAAACAAAAGAAGTAATTATCTCGATCTAGATCTAATGACATTGATTTATAACCCCAACTATGGAAACATGGTTTTTAACTGTGATGATATTTCTTAGATGAAAGACAAAGTACCTACTTTTTTTCTTGTGAAGTAGAGACAAAACATATATGAGAGAAGGAAAGTGTGAAAAGGTAATTTTAAAATCCCTCGTTTTAGTTTTATGTCAGACAAGAAGAGAGTTCCAAATTACAAACCAGGTTTTGATGTTTGTGAAGAAGGGTAATTATGCCAATTTAGATAAATTATCCCCAGCTCCGGAGAATCGGTTTCCGTCACACCAGTCAACGGCTGTAATTGGATATGGGAACTTTTTTTTATATGAAAAGAAGAGAAAATGAACCAAATACTTCTAACCAGAAGTGTGGAACTTGTACAGTTCAGTGATTATATCATCTTGCATGTTGAGGTGATTAATCAGTTGATCTAATTGTTCGTTTCTCCATCTACTTACAGTGATAGATTTATTATAGAAAACTGAAATGTTTGCAGTTAGAGCATTTTGAAGTCTGCTCACTAAAATAAAATACATTGCTTCGAAACTAAAAAAAATTGTGGTCGCATTTCCAAAGAAATTGTTGTTCTTGAATCTTTTCTGTTTTTGCTTTGGCATACATTTCAGTTACTAGCAGCAAAACCAGTTCTGAATCACACATGAATTCAATATTATGTCCACTCAATTCCATTACCCACTGGAAAGCCGCCTCTGCACCACTTAGCACAAGAAAATCTCTAGACTTCCAGCCCGATGATTCCCCTTTGGCTTCCTCATAATTTCCTACTTCATCAGTCAAAGTTAGTGCAAAAGTAGAGTCAGAAATATCAGTAATCATGGATATTGCAATGTTTATCATATATATCATAGAACCAGGGAATTTCCAAGTATAGGGTTTGGAGATATAAAGAGTATCATCGTGCATCGGGTTGTAGTATAGATTCTGGATGGCACTGTAGTTCTTTTAGTAAACATTTAGTGTAGACTTAATATATTTTACTATTTTTGTGGTTGTTTTTAAGCTATTTTGATCTTTTTTTCCTAAGACTTTGTTAAATCTGGCTTTCCAGATATGACAAGCTATTGTGCTACAAAATTCAGCCCAACTCATATATGAACCATCCTTCTCAGATGCTTTATACCAGCTATTAATCCACTCATGAAAATTTGTAGTTGTACTTTTAACATAATGCATGCTGAATTTTAAATGATTTGATACTTGAGAAGCGAAATTACATTCCAGAAACATATGGTCATTACAAATTAGACAGGTAGTACGTATGTTTGGCACAATTGCCGCAACTCTCATATTGTTAGGTAATATGGCATGAACTACTTTCAACATAAATATTTTTATGGATGGGGAGACTCTCATATTCCATATGTTAGCCCATTTCTTATTTCATGGTTATTGAGATATTTGTATAGTGATTTAACCCTGAATATACCAACTTGTTTTATCTTCCCTGTTGTCATTTGGAATAGGTATTAGTTGTATGATAGATATTGTTTCGACAACAAAACACGTGTATAATTTTTGTAGATCCCCAGTGTTGTTTAGTTTCATTAAATCTTTTACTGTGTTTATTAAATTAGTTCCCAAATTGGGTTCATGGATTGGTGATTTTTTTCCTGGAATCCAGAAGTCAGACCACGCATTGATTTTGTCCCCTTTTCCGACTTCCCAGAAACAATTGTTTTGGATTTGTCTAATTCCCCTTCCAGATCCAGCTATCTGTTTGCTTTGGTTTTAGATTTAGGTGCATAACATCATTGTTAGGATAGTATTTAGCTTTTAGAATTTTTCCACACAAAGAGTCAATGTTCTCTTTCATTCTCCATCCCATTCTGCCAATTATGGGTATGCTGAAATGATGAATATTTTGTAGACCAAGACCTCAATTTTCTATTAGTTTCCTTAAAAAATCCCAAGCTTTTACATAAACCCTTCTTGGTGTTTGTATATCTTTTCCCCACCCGAAATCACGTTGTATATTATTCATATCTTTGCAAGTTTTCTTTGGCAATCTAAAACAGTTAATTTGGTATATACTCATGGTGGAAGTGACATTTTTATCATCAAAGTTTTGCCTGCAGTTGTTATGGTTTTCCTTCTCCAGCCAATGAGTCTGTTTTTCATGTTTTTAACAACTGGTTCAAAGCTTTTAAATTTAGATCTATTTGTGAATAAAGGGGAACCTAGGTATTTGTCTTCTCGGGGGATAGATTTGACATGAATGATGTTTTAGATTTCAATAGCTAGGGCAGGATCTATTTTGGGGTTGTAAAAAACTCCAGATTTTTCCAGATTGATAAGTTTTCTAGAGGTGTCTCCAAAGTCATGAAGAAGCTTCAAAAGATTACGACTGGATTGAGCATTTGAATCACAAAATATGATGTAATCATCTTCAAACAGTGATGAGTAACATATGGGTCTTCATCCGTGATTTTGTGGCATTTGCTCATTCTTAAGTTTTCGGCATTAGAAATAGTTCTCGAAAGAGTTTCCATACACATAAGAAACAGATATGGATATAATGGATCTCTTTGTCTGAGATGTCTAGATGGTTTAAAGAAACCACAAAGAGGAACCATTTAAGTGGGTGGCTAAATTTGTCGTCGATATACATTGAAAGATGATATCACACCATTTTTTAGAATCCCATTTTTCACATCGTATAAGAAAATACCATTTGACCCGGTCGAAAGCCTTGGACATATCAATTTTAAGTCCTATTAGGTTAATTTTCTTTCTCATATTGTGTATTAACTCGTGTGCAATAGTTATATTATCAGATATCTGCCTTCCAGGGATGAAGGCATATTGATAAGGAGAAATTATCTTATTTAAAAGTGGTTTCATCCTATTATCTATTAATTTCGATATCACTTTATATGAAGTGTCACATAAAGCAATGTGCCTGAATTCAGTAGCCGTTAAAGGTTTTTCAGTTTTGGGAATCAAGGAAATGAATGAAGTTTATTTCTTTTAAGATATGACCCATGTTGAAGAAAGATTGTATCATACTAACAAGTCTTGTACCAACAGTTTCCCAGTTTTTCTGAAAAAGAGTTGGGAAGGAAACCATCAGGTCCTGGGCTCTTATTAGGTTCCATCGAAAAAAAAAGAGTGGTTTTGACTTCCTCATAGGTAGGTATAGCTTCTAAACTGGAGTTGTCCTTTTTTATTATGCATTCAGGGATTAAATTAAGAACGCGCAATTGGGGGATACTTATATTAATTGACGGATATGAATTACTAACCCCATCCAATAGTGTCCGCTAAGGGATGTTTTTTGGGGGAGGAAATACCAAAATACCCTTCCATCTAAATTAAAATTTAAAACTAAAACTAAAAATCAAATCCTAACAAGTTCTTAAAAATATGTTAAATTGAATTGTTGTTGAGCAAGAAGAAGAAGAAATGGCTTCATTGAGAAGGTACATGATACCCAATCATATTTAAAGTGTTGTTGTTGTTTTAAAACTTCGTTTGGGTTAGAATCATATACTGAAACTTTTCAGTTTCAATCCACTCCTGACTTGTGTTCATGATGAATATCCTACTGTTTTTTGTGCCGGCTTGGTTTTTAGGATGAATACCATGCCGATATCTGGTGCCGGCATGGTTTTGCAGGATGAATACCATGCCAATACTAGTGCTGGCATGGTTTTTAAGATGAATACCATGCCGATATCTGGTGCCGGCATGGTTTTCAGGATGAATACCATGTCGATATCTAGTGCCGGCATGGTTTTTCAGGATGAATACCATGCCGATACTAGTGCCGGCATGGTTTTTCAGGATGAATACCATGCCGATACTAGTGCCGGCATGGTTTTTCAGGATGAATACCATGCCGATACTTGCTAGTTCAGACTGATTTTCTGTATGTTTTTTTCCTTAAATCGGCACGGTACACTTGGGAATCGACCATGCCGGCACTACTACCGGCATGCTCGATAATGAACTTTCTCTGCCGGCAGTGTACTTACAATTTCAAAATTGGGGGATATTGTGTATCGGCTGGTGAAAGTATGAATACCATGCCGATTTGGTCCCTACCGGCATGGTATTCATACTTTTACCATTCCGGCACTGAGTTTTTCATGCGTAACAATTGCGGATTCGATGAAAAAAAAATCAAATTTCAATACATTAATACATATATATGACTAATTGGAGCACCTGTATATTCAGCTTGTTTACTTTCCTGGGTTGGTTCTTCACCGGAACCTTCATGATCATAAATATCTTGATTTAATGTTGTTGCATCAACAAATTCAATGATAATGATTTATTCTAATGATTATCAAACTAATCTATAAACTTACCTAATTATATTTAACCACTAAACATGATTAGTGAGGGGTATATTAGGAATTAGTTAAAATACATGGATAAGGGGTGACTCTGATTTGATATTTATATCACGTTTTTGTCTTTTTCCTCTATCCCCCAATTACGCGTTCTAAATTAAGCATATTTTCATTAATTTGAAGATTTACTGTCGTAGCTATATGTTTAAAGTGTTCCGTGAGGCAGTCTGCAATATCCATTTTAGAATTTACCCAAATATCATTAGAGGTTTTTAGAGTATCAATTCTGTTTCTTCGTTATCTCTGTCTCGCAGTCGCAGTATCATGAAAATACTGTGTATTTCTATCATCTAAAGCTTTATATTGATCTTTGATTTAACATTGCAAAATTCTTCTCTTATATTATATCAATGTAATAGTTAAGAAGTAAGTTTACCTATTTCTCTAGATTTGATGTTGGATGGAAGAGTTTTATTAGTTGTATCTAATTTAATTTTAGTGTTTTTTATGTTTGTATTTATATTACCAAAAACTTCTTTATTCCATTTTCTCATAATACTTTTAACATTAACCCGTTTTTTAGTAAAGCAGTAGGCATGGGAGTCATCAATGTTGATGTTCCAAGTAAATTCAATCAAAGGTTTGCATTGTGGATGTTCTATCCAAGGGCCAAAAATTTTAAATGGTTTGGCTCCATCATTCCAGGCAATGTAAGTGTTAAGACATATTGGAACATGGTCAGATATTGAAGGTGGTAAGTGAGTTATAGTACCAGAAGGGAAGGTGTTAAACCATTCAGTGTTTCCTAAATCACTATCTAGTCTTTGTTCCGTAAAATTCATGCCATCTCTTTTATTATTTATGTAAAGGGATACCCTTTGAAGCCTAGATCCTGGAGAGCTAAGTTATCAAGCATATCTTTAAAAGTATCAGCTTCAATTTTGTTAAAAGAGAATCTACTTTTATTTTCATAGTCGTGGAAGACTATATTGCAATCATCTATGATTACCTAGGGTTCCTTGATGTGGTCATCCATATCACTTAACATTTTCGAGGATTCAAATTTAGTTTCTCTATCGGGGCTACCATGGAAACAAGATATTATCCAACTAGAATTGATGGTTTGATCAAAAATCCTGACATTTATTTTGGTTATGTTTATAAGTTATGATTGTTAGTTTAACATTATCTTTCCAGGCGAGAAATAAGCCCCATGCAGTGCCTCTAGGAGGGACAATCCAATAGTTATGCAGGTTTAATCTTAGGAGAATTTGCTCTACATATATGTTTGTTGTTTAGTTTCAGAGACAAAGATGATGTCTGGGTTTTAATAGTTTAACATGTCTTTAAGGCCGTTGAAAGTTTCCGGTTTATTCTTGTTTCCCTAGCCTTGGCAGTTCCGGCTATAGTCTTAATGAACTGCCCGAAACATGAGACATGTGGGTATTGAAAAGTTTCTAGATTAATCAGAGTAGTGATGTAGAGTTTTTGAGTTTTAGTTTTAATGTGATAATAGCTTGTTATTTTTATTTGTGTGTGAGTTTTATCTGTATGAGTTTTTTGTAATAGCTGAATTATTAAAAGGTTTATGTCATTTTCATTCTTATTCTCGAAGCAGTAATACATGTCGATGTACATGCTTATAATGATACTTCTAGCTTTATGCTTTTTTGCAATGCAGATGACATATAGAGAGCAAAACTGTCGTAATTTTTGTAATTTTAAGGGTTATTTTGTTTTTGGTACTCAGGTTTTGTCCAGTTTTTGAGTTTGATCTAACATTTGTCCAGCTTGGTGTTTGGAACTTGAAAATAACGTTGACCCATGTTGACTCTTGACTTTCGTTTAGCATTTATTAAAAATTAATATAAAATCTAATAATTGACCGGATTTAATATTATACCCTTCAGTTTAAATCGAAAGGGAGTAAAGTTTGGCAACGGTAGAAAAACGTGATATTTTCTTCTCCATGATTGTTCTTCACAGAATGTTTCTGCCGCCTCTCGCCATCCCATTACCGCACGGCCACCATCTCCTCTGCCAAACCATTGCAACACCAACTCAACAACTGCACCTCTAAGTCTAGCCAACAATTCAATAGATATTTAACAACCACCATAAGCCTTCAGTCTTGATTCCTGCAACTTAAACCTAAAATCCATCTCCATTTTCAGGGTTATTTGGTTTTTGGTACTCGGGTTTTGACCAAAACCTGGGTTTGGTCTAACATTTGTCCGGCCTTTGCGTTTGGTCTAAAGACCAACATTGACCCGCGTTGACCGTTATTGACCAAACTTTGATTAATTTTATAAATTAAAAATAATTTAAATTATTGAATTTACAAGTATACCCACAGGATTAAATCAGGGAAGTACACACATGGGATGCTCATGCCATGCATCCTGTACTAGTTTAACTATTACCTACCCTCTTAGTAGATATGTATTCCATGCAGCAATAGAAGTTAACAAAAACAAATTGCGCATATATCATCACTTGACGTTGGCATGCATTCTTAATCATTAAACTTTTATCTCTCCCTTGCTTGCTTTGGCTATAACTATAAATATGTAGAGATATTTTCCTGAATCATTATCCCAAACACTCTCTTAATAAAGCAACACCGATTACTTTCAAATTAATAGTTCTTCACTGTAATAATCTTCTTAATTCATTAAACAGTAATCATGTTGGACGAGGAAGTCAAAGGAAAAGAGTCATCTGTGGAAACAGAGGGATACTCATCGAACTACGCTAAACTTGCAGTCATACTTGCAGCTAATGAAGTTAAAGGAAAAGAGTCATCGTTCTTTCCTCTTCTTAATGAATTTATTCAAATTTATAGCTAATTAAATCGGTATATACCTTAAAATCATATTTGTTATTCAACCTATCCACAATTAGTCAGTGAGAAGCTCAGGTGATGAAGAATTTTGGGAGGAGTTAAAAAGCTCCACTTTGTGGAGTTTATGCAAACAGGTGAGGTGCAGCTCCCTAGTGATGAAGAAATGTTTTCTGCTGCTTATCTTGGCTCCTTTGGTAGCTTCTTCCACATGCAATTTTAAATCCATAACACATCCAA
This sequence comes from Papaver atlanticum, assembly GCA_023531105.1. NCBI lineage: Eukaryota > Viridiplantae > Streptophyta > Magnoliopsida > Ranunculales > Papaveraceae > Papaver > Papaver atlanticum. Next base: position 211,182 of record JAJJMB010010320.1, read on the forward strand.
CATTCCCAAAACTTGCAGGACTCTAAAAACTCTCGAATCTCAACGATTTATCCCCACATTGAACAGCAACAACAACTTTTCATTACTTGTTTTCTCGGAAAATAAATTAACTCGAGCCCAATTTCTAATTCTTCATAACTCTCAATATCCTTCTTTAATTTCCTCTATGCATCCTAAATATGAATTGGCATCACTACTTATCCTTCCATAATTTCTTGCTCAAAACAACTAACTTCATCCCTGTTTTATCGTACCAATCCTTGTCCAAATCGAAACCAAATCCAAATCCATCTCCTGCTTTGCTTCTAGCAGTCTATAGCATTGTTCAATCTCTTCTGTTCATCATCGTGAATCAATGACATAGCTCTTTCCTTCCTTGCTTTGCCGGCTTCAAGAACACTGCCAGAAACTTTGTAAACCTGAATCATGGGAGGACTATATAATCTATTAAATCAAGACCGTAGGCTAAATGGGTCGATTAAAACCGTCGGATCTAATGTAAATGTTAAGAGATTGAGGGGTATGATAGTAAATTCACCTAACAATTTTATTTATTTATTTTTAATATTTTCTTTTAATCAATTTCTAAACACAAGTCACTATTTTATGTAGTCAACGTGGGTCAACGTTGGTCTTTAGACCAAACGCAAAGGCTGGACAAATGTTAGACCAAACCTAAGTACCAAAAACCAAATAACCCCCATTTTCATTTCAGACTCATGGCTACAACAAACACGCATCAAAACAATTTATCCTTATTCTCCAGGCTTTGACACAACCCAATCTGTTACGGCAGCATCTCTTATCATTCTGCTTCACAAAGCCTCCAATTGAAACACTATAGCTCCATCTTTCACTCTTGATTTCATCAGAAGAAGCTTTATCACGCCCTAAATTCCTCCAACATAACCTATCTCTTCATTAAACTCAAACCCTAGCTTCACTGTTCCTATCAAAGATATGAAATCGATCTCAAATTAATCTTAAACCCATGAATTTTCATAAATTATTCAAGAACATAATATCAGATTCAAAACCCCTCTTTTAAGAACTCTCTTTAATTCCATCTTAATCAACCGCCACCATCACCTCTCATCAACAGCAGCAGAAGCAGAAATCACCATCTCTCATTTACCCCATGAATATCTTCCCTGTTCTGTTGATTCGAAACAAACCTTTCATGAAATCACCATTGATTACATCTTCATATTGAAGAAGATGGAGAATTCATTAAATCTTGGGTTTCTAACAGGGAAAGCGGAATAGGAAGTGAGTAGAATGGAAAAGAAAAGAAAAGAAAGGGTTCTTTCTTTCGGAAGAGTTAAACAAATACTAGGGTTAATAGATGAAACATCTAGTAAATGGGTTTATTAAAGCCGTTGGATTTAATGTAAATATTAGGAAAGTGAAGGGCATGATAGTAATCCCTTCTAATAATTACATTTTCACCATATTTTTAAAAATTATTTATTAATTCTTTAAAAGAAGTCGACATATAACTAAGTCAACTCGGGTCAACGTCTTTTCTAAGTACCAAACGCCAAGCCAGACAAATGTTAGACCAAACTCTAAAGTTGGACAAAGCGTGAGTACCAAAAACAAAATAACCCAAATTTTAAAGTGGATAATAATATTAGAACTAACATAATCACCATGCTTCATGCTAATGTAGTGTTCTATGTTTAAGTTATCATGTTTTTTTGAGTGCTACAATCCATTAATAAAATTTACATAGGAAAATGAGAAGAATAGTTTTAGGCTTACCTCTTGGGTAGTAATCAAATGAGTTACATATTGGTTTAGAACCTTGCCATCATAAAGGGTATTGTCTGAATTGGTAGTTTTGTGGTGACTGTTCGGCATTACATATTACCTCAGGATTGTGTAGAAACTCCCGTGAGAATGAATTGAGATTGTTGTTTTCATTGTTGTGGATTCTAATTGATCTTATTTTCTGTTTCTCTTATTGAATTTCACTTTCTCTCCAGATTGTCCTTTTTTTTTGGTAATTGCAGATTCATCTTGAGAATCTCTCTTTTCTTCCTCAGATTTTTCATCTACCCTTTTGTTCTTTTCTGAATTCTTAGATCTTTTTCAGAAACTTGGTGCAGTGTTTCTCTGATTTATAATTTTGTTGTAGAGGTTTAGGGTGAAGAAATTACTGAGAGGGAGGTTGAGTTTGGGTAAGAAGGATTTTGCTATTTGTTTTTTAGGGATTTAGTGTTAATCCGTTTTTTCTTATGGATACGGTTCTGGGATTTGTAGTGGGTTTTGGTTCTTGACGGGATTAGTTCGAATTTAGATATTGGGTTTAATTTTTGTTGTGTACCGATACAAACCTTTAGGAACTTATCCTGCGTAGTTAAGGAGTTTGAGGTTTCTCCTGCAAAGAAGGTTACAATTTGTTGATCATTGATTTTTAGGGGAGTAGAAGTATTTGAGTTGTGTTTGAGTTCGGGTGAAGAGGGAGTTGGGTTACTGAATAGAGTGGGTGAGTTTAGTTTTTCTTCTACTGTGATAGTCTCATGACAAAATTTGGTTGAGTGATCAACCCTCTGCATTTGTTGCATAAAGGAAAATTGTATATTAGCTTGTAGGAGAATTCTACCCAACTAAGGTTGAAAGGAGTTGGGTAAACTTCTAAGCCATAGGATAATGGTTCATTAACCCATATATTCAACAATACTTATACATTTTTCTCGTCATGAGCTCTACCATATGGTTTTTTGTGTGCTATGTAACTTCCAGTTGGATTGCAAATGGCTGTCATGTTAACTTTGGTTATGAAATTGATAGGGCATTTCTTGAGATGCATCCAAATTTTGATCTTATAAAAGTCTTCTTTTTTTGTTAGGTGAGGACTATCTGAAGGACATTCAACAGGGATCACTAATGTTCTCATCAACCACCAAGCCCCACCCTCCTTGAGAAAATTGAAGTCATCTTTTGCTTTTAGGTGAATTTGGTAGTGATTTCTTCTGTGGTCGTACATTTTTTAATTACACCCGAAATGAGTCTTTAATGTCTTGAGATATTTTTCCTATATCATAAGAGAGTCTGCTGCAAATCCTTCTAATCACAGTTTGATACCAGTTTAGTTTAGGGATAGGTTCAACATTCTCTAGTTTAAGATAAACCTTTGGAGTGAGATTTGGTGGTAGAACGAGCTTATTTCTCATTTTGTTGGTAAGGTCATCAATAGTAGCATCACTATTAGAACTTGAAGCTTTGAAGGATACATGGTTGAGGAGTAATGAGGGATAAAAGGCGTAATTTAAGAAAGAGTGGAGAGGAATGAGAATTCAAATTTTGAATTTTGAATTTTGAATTGATTTACACTACTTTTTTTAGGGGATCAAAAGTCTATGATTAGGGTCAATGGCTAGATTTTTCTATTTAAGGAGGTATGAGTTTTTTATGGGAAAACTTTTAATGAGTTGTCCCCTTTTATGTAGATTTATGGGGATGTATTTTGAATTGTATTGGTTAAGGTAAGATGTGCGTGGATCTTGTATTGGATGCTTTTGTTTCAGTCTTTCATTTCCTGAAAAGTCAATCCATTTTATTTTCTTCTGATTTGATGAGTGACGGGATTCAGAGAAGTTTGTCATTGGTCAAGCAAAAAAATCTGAGGAAAAACAACAGACAAATCGAGGCAATAAAGATATTAGATAATACAAATATAAATCAATCAGTAAGAAGGCACGAGGATAATCAAAATAATAACAGTATAGACTAGCTTAATCAGACACATGAAATAGGGATTGGAAATCAACCTAATAAGTAAGGAATTTTAAGAAAGATATCAAAGGGATAAGTAATAGAGAGATTGGATTGGTTTAAAAAAGGTAGAAGATTGAGTGTGAAAACGCAGGGGTACCAAATTAACCCAACTTTTCGTTCGGCAACCTGTATAGACAAAACTTAACACAATTGCAAGTGGCCCAACTTAATGATCCTTGACCATATGTATATAGAGTTAATATCTCAACCTCTACTCAATCAATATGTATATAGACACAAGGTTCGTGAACCTGATTGTTAAGCATAGTACTTGGACGATCTCAATAATCAATGTCCAAGTTCAATCTAGTCGTATCCAAATAATTCAATCGGAATTCTACCAAGTGATTAAACTTGATATCTATCTTTTAATATACAAATCCTACAAAAAACTAATCTCATAATTGATTACAATTAATTGGGCATATCTACTTAGATGAATATGTACAAACCTGTGTAAATCCAATTATAGAGATAAACAATATAACGTGGAAAAGGAAAAACACAAGACACCAGAAATTTTGTTATCGAGGAAATTGTAATAGCATAAAAACCTCGGGACCTCGTCCAGATTGAACACCACACTGTATTAAGCCGTTACAGACACTAGCCTACTATCAGACATCGGACTGAAATGTAGTTTAGACCGAATCCACCCTCCAAGCGATTCAGTTACAGTCACACTCCTTACGTCTCTTGAACCTCGCAAGGTTCTACGCACTTGATTCCCTTAGTTGACGTCCTTTACAGCCTAAGAGTTACTTCAGCCGAAGTGAAGACTTTTGATACCAATCTGTCTCTAACAGATAAGCCTATTTGGTTTCCGTTTAGATCAAAGATCAAGGTGTGGAAATCTGTTAGCAATAACAAGCTGGAAAACCTTACAAATCCGGAGCTTATGACTCCCAAAGAGTATCCTAGATTCTTAACCAACTCTCAAGAACATGTCGTCGAAAGATCAACTAATATCAGTCTTTAGACGTCTATCTTGAGGAATCACAAAGTCTGAGACGAAGGGAACTTTGTGATTACTATTTATCTTGCCCGAGGGAACGTTTATATTCCAAATATTAGTACCCATTTTTGTCCAAAGTCCAAAGTCCCCGGCAACGGCGCTAAAAATTGATGGTATTTGTAGTTGTAGAAATAGTGGTAATAAGATTCGAACTCTAAGACTTGTGAAGGATTTTTTTTAGACTTAAATTAAACTCAACAATGCAAATAATTTATATCAAAAATATAAAGAAATACCGAGACTCTGGATTCCACCATTGACCAATTAATTGATAAACTCTAATCAATATTCATGCAATTTTTTCTTCAAAGTGATTCTAATATTTGCCTCTAATAGATTTTTGAAGTAATAGTTGTAATCACAAAGCATGAAGCATCAAAAGTTTTAAATCCTAGCATGTTCCATAAAAACAACTCACAACTACTCAATAAAAATCAATTTTTCTATATTCGTTCTATGCAAATAATCATATAAAAAATTGCAAAAATTAATTAAAATAGAATTATACCACTTTTCATGAAACAATGGCTTCCTCCATCGCCTCGGCTAAGGGGTTTAGCTCCTCATATTAATCGTGTTCTCAAAATACATGTTTATGGCTCAAAAGTTGATAAAAAGGGAGAAAAGGGTATACTGTAGTCGCTGAAAGTATTAAGCAAAGACAGTCAAAAACGATAACAACTTTCTGTAGTTGAATATAAGACTGCTTCTACGATGGTTCGTTGTGGGTCGAAGTTCTTCGTGTTCTTTGCGACTGTTCCGTGTGCGTCTTATGTTCTTCGTGTTCTTCAGCTCCGCACCAGCAGAAAACAGCAGCAGGTAGCTTTCTGTTCGTCTTGATTTCTCACTCCTCAGCCCTTCTAAGCCCCCCAAACTCTCGACACCCCTTCTATATGACCCAACCAATCTATTTATATCAAAAAGAGCGATTAAATCTCTCCAAAATCTTCCGAAATCTCTTTCCAAAGGCAAGATTAAAGGCAAGATTTTAGGAAATTTTAGAGAGATTAAAGGCAAGATTTTCTTCCCAAAGCTTAATATATATCTAAGGAAGAGTTTAGAATCAAAAGGAAAGCCCAGATATGCGTGGAAATTCTAAAACAAAAAATTGCCGCAACTTTGCCGTGAAGAGAAAGAAAGAGATTTCAGAAGATTTTGGAGAGATTTAATCTCTCTTTTTGATATAAATAGATTGGTTGGGTTATATAGAAGGGGTGTCGAGAGTTTGGGGGGCTTAGAAGGGCTGAGGAGTGAGAAATCAAGACGAACAGAGAGCTACCTGCTGCTGTTTTCTGCTGGTGCGGAGCTGAAGAACACGAAGAACATAAGACGCACACGGAACAGTCGCAAAGAACACGAAGAACTTCGATCCACAACGAACCGTCACATAAGCAGTCTTATATTCAACTACAGAAAGCTGTTATCATTTTTGACTGTCTTTGCTTAATACTTTCAGCGACCATTACCTTCCTTACAACAAGCTTTCTGTAACTATAGCTCGTCCTTTCTAATAAAAACACCTTATTTGATCAATGAAATCAACTTTTGAGCATATTTCTAATATGAGGAGCTAAACCCCTTAGCCGAGGCAACGGAGGAAGCCATTGTTCCATGAAAAGTGGTATATTTCTATTTTAATTATTTTTGCAATCTTTTACATGATTATTTGCATAGAACTAATATTGGAAAATTGATTTTTATTGAGTAGTTGTGAATT
>JAJJMB010010320.1:232980-244357 GCA_023531105.1 Papaver atlanticum
AATACCTCTTCCAGTTTATCAACATCAATATTATTGTATTGCTCTTGTTTGGATAAAACATTGACAGCCTGAGATGTTTCTTTAGAGTTATTAGGTGCTTTAGGAGTAGATAGACTTAAAGATTCTAGCTTTTCTACTAAAGCATCTACAAAACTACTATCAGGATTGGATAGTCTAAAGACATCTCTATTGATGATCGGGGCTGGCTTGAATAAAAGCCCCTTCGGAGGTTCTGGAGCTGTCTTATCTTCTATTGGCTTTGTACCACTAGTAGATGCTACCTGTTTATTAGTAGCTAGTATTGTCTCAATTCTAGTTTTCTGTCTTCCTAAAGATTGTAAACATAAATTGGTATAATTACCTAAGTGTATTAATTGGCCAATATCTTTCTGAGTTGCTGTCAGATTGGTTTCTCTGGACTCTGTCTTATATGGAGATGCTATGGCTCCTTTATAGGTTAGGACTGTCTCCGGAGGATGAATACTCTGGACGGGTTTTCCTTCTTTTGTCTCATATGTATGAAATGGAGTTTCTACCGTATTAAGAGATTCCTTATAGGTTTTTAAACCATGGTTATTGATTAAATCATTTAACCAATCAAAAAATGGTTTTTTATCCTGACTATGACTTAGGTAGAAAGCATAGGTCTTATATAATTTTGTCTTTTGACAAGGAGAGAATTTTGAACTGAACCATGCTCTTTTATTCTTATTTTTTGAGCTATGATATTCTTTTCGAAGTTCATCTATACTATCTGTAGGTTGTTGTATTACATTTACTTCAAAATTTAGATCTGAAAAGGTTGGCTCGGGTTGTTCAGGGATATTTCTGTCGCTTGATTTTGGTGTATCAACCCTATAATAAGGTTTATTAACCTGATGTGGGGTCTGTTTGACTCCTTCTATTGTTATATCTTGCGAATCATTTATAAAATTGTTTATTGGATCTATGTAAGAAGATGAGGATACAGAGGGCCTTGGGGTACTCCCCTCTTTATCCATAATCTTAATCCTCGTTTTTCTACAGGATGTAAATTGTATCTCTACATCTCCATCTTCGTATTCAATAATTTGTTGGAGATTTTGGTTTTGGCATGGTTTTAAGGGTACCTCTACCTGTAAGGTCCATTTCTCTGGGAGGGTGACCTGATCCCATTTAATTGTTTTGGGTATGACCGTATGAGCTTTACCTATATTGGTATGGAAAAGGGTGGTTTGCCCCTTAGTATCATAAATCTGGGCATTTGGACATAAGGTATTCATAACCTTATAATATATTCTATAAACAACGGCTAAGTTTTGAGATCCCGTAACCATATCAAACCCCTGAGTTCTAACATTCAATGTTAGATTTTTTAGGAGGCCTGGATCATTAAGGGATACTGAAAAGTTTGGGAAACAATTGAAATAAATCGGACCTTCACATAATGTAGATTCAATTATTCCCAACAACGAATCAGTAAACTTATTATGCCTACAATCCCTAACACATAAAAGTACAGAATTATTTAATCCTGTTCTTGTTAATGGTTTAACTGCTATTTGGATTAATCCAATATGAAGATAATTAAATTTCTTTTGTTTATGATCGTCAATCATTCTAGAAGAGAAAAGCTCAAAATTATCATTTGAGTCTATTATTGATATGGTTTTTTCTACAGTTTTGATTGCATAATCTGTTTTAAAATGAAAAGATCCTTTTTATAGACCTCATTAATAGGGACTTTAGGGATGTTCCAGTTTTGTAATTTTTTCTCATTATCATGCATTATTATTTCCTCTGAGTTCAAAGTTATCTTATTTTTTAAATTGTTTTTTCTGGAAAACGATCTGACATAACTAGCCATAATTAAGGATTATAAAGTCTAAACGGTCAACAGGAATCAATGCTCTACCTTCACACGGAAACTTCCTCTTAATCGGTTTTACGAGCTCACTGCGACTAAAATTAAATTTCGACACTTAGATGATAGACCTGTTAGGCGGCTTATATAAGACTAGACGGCAATGTTTAAGACGTCAGAGGCAAACACATAACCGAGCCGTCAAATCTTTATCGAGTAGTCGAATCACTATCCGTTAGTACCTGTTTGTCCATAACTTTGCCACTTTCCCCAATCCATAACGAGGAAAATTTGACCAAAGAGTTTGCCAACTCCCTAGGAATTGCTTTAACCTTTGGATTGGGGATAGTTTAGTATTTTTTGCACTTGTGATGAACACCCAAGATAAGATTACCTTAATAACTGCAAAATTTTGAAAAAATAATTGGAAGGGTATATTCAAAATAATTAGAAGGGTATTTTATGTGATATTTCTTTCCAAATTCTACGTGTCTATGTCTCCCTTCCCGTTTGTCAGATTACTGTTAATTATTTTTAGGAATGAATTAGTAATAATTAAATAAAAGAAAGTAAAGTGGAAAATAAAATGATGAGTTCTGAAATTGAATATGTATGTTTTTTTATGAAAAAACAGTAAAGAGAAAGGATCTGATGCTTATATCTTTGGACCATGTTCACATGGAACTGCCTCTTCAATGGCAACATCCTTAAATCCTAAAAGCAATTCGAGAGACATTGGCCCATCACCATTTTGCTTTTTTACTTTATAGTACCATATAATATACTATCTTTTGTTTCGTTAGTTTAATGTTCATGCATGCACTTATATTATTACGATTTAAGACCATATATGTAGGGGAATCTCTGTTCCAGTAAAACAAAACATTCCGGCTCTTTTTCTCTCCCTTGGTTTTTTCACCTTCAAATATTATTAATCTTTACCTGAGAGAAACGGATGAAAGTGTTTTAACTGTTCAAAAACTCGATGAGAATCAATCCAATGAACGGATAAAAGTGTTTAACGGGTGAATTACATTTTTGGAAATGTCGTCGAAAATGTACGAACAGATCGGCAGGGGCGGAGCTAGAAACTGTATATAGGAGGGGCTTCATAAAGAAATTACGCATGTTTGGATATTCTTACCCTGGCTTCACCATCGTTTAGACTGGACTTAAAATGGATCAGACTTCGTGCCAACTTTAACGGAAAAATTTGTTTGGAAGGCTTGGCTTAAGCCACGCGTGGTTCCACCACTGATAATGTTTCGGCGGGTATATTTGTTTACTTTAAAGCTACTTATAAACGGAGAAGAAAAGTCCGTGTCAATGTTTTTAGACTCATGAGTCATGAGAATCGTATTAGCTAATAAGAAATCGAGTCGAAATGTATGCTTGACTCGTTTCACCCAAGACTCGGATCGCTCAATTCTAGTTTACGAGTCTTGACTGAATTTCAGCTAAGACTCGTACGTATTAGCTGATACGAAATCGAGTCAAAACGTATGCTTGACTCGTTTCATCCAAGACTCGGATCAGTCAACTCTAGTCTACGAGTGTCGACTGAATTTCAACTAAGTCTAACTAATTTTTTTGCGTCTTTTAATTATTTTCCCAAAAATGCAAAGGGTAAGTTTCAAACTCGAGACTTTCGCGTTGCGAAACAATATTGGGACAATTGAGCCACTGTTATTCGGTGATAAATAATGTATATGTAATATATTTATTGTAAATAAACTATATTATACTTTTACTCAGTCGCGAGTCAACATACGATTTGATCCGCAAAAATGAAAAACGAGTCACATCACAAGTCACAATTTCGATACATTGGTCCGAGTAATTATAAATTGATGAATAAAAGTTCTTAATTAGAAATGAAACGGAAAAAATAAGGAAAAAATAATTTTAAAATTTATTTAGACCAAACACTAAACTTTGAAAGATAATCATTTTCCTATTATTGTAAAATTACAATCAAATGCTCTACAGATCTTTGATTTAAGGTAATGTTTTGTATCTAGAATGAATTTAGTTTTAAAATCGCATAATATGCAGGTATCGCTTCATTCACAAGAGTTCTATGAGGCTAGTAAGGTTAGTTTTGATCTACAAACTATTAGAAAATGTATAGGTACTTATTGATTTAAAAAAAAAATCGAGGTCTCTTCTACCAGCGACGCTTACTTAGTTTTAATTTGTCGGGTTGTGCCTCAAGTGTTGTTAATTTGAAGAAACTAGAGTGCCCAAAGCTCAAGCTCCGAATACATTACCATGGATAACATCGTCGTATTTATTAAGTTGGCTTTTGGGAATGATTAACAGGGACATCCAAGGGTATTCGTATTTCATAGTCAAATGTGAAATTCTTGGGTTAATAAAAAATGAACAATCGTTAAAGAATTTTCCAAAAGTGTTTTCATTGATCAAGAACAAAAGTTGGTGGATCGAAGGAGGTCACTACCTTTAAGACCAGACCAATAGGCTCCAGTAGGTTCACCCTTGTTTTAGGTTAGCTTTTGTAGTCACTTTATCTTTCAAGAGTCTATCATATATACTTAATAAGCTAGCGTGAACATCGTGTCATAACATTATAGAATATGAATTGTATATGCTGAATAATTATATATTGGCCTTAGAATTCTAAAGTGATCGACACAAAGGAGGTTATCTACATATGTTTTTGAACGACAGACTACTTGATAATAATCGAGAGACAATCGGAAGATCTACATATGTCGGTCTCATCTTGGTTTTAATTACCCAATGGTCGTTGCATTTGTAAGTCCCTTAAAAGTGGATTTACCTTGTATGTATTTCCTCAATAGATCAAATGGGAAAGACATTTCTATAGTTTGTCATGCTATAATATATTGAAAACCAATTGAAAAATGAGATGGTAAACGTTAGAAAGTGATAGTTGACTTTCATTTTAACAAAATTTATATTTCGTGCAAAGAAAACATCAGAAATAAATGGATCAATAAAATTTATATCGCTAACCAGCATTTATTAAACTGAGCCATTTATATTCTATTCAACTACAACGTTAAAAAAATGAATAGGATAGCCTAATGTAATATATTGAATGTTAAAGAGTAAATATATATTGCATGGAAAGTAAACCACATGACATTGAATGGTATTTAAAAACCTTTAATTTACATCTCGTTTAACATATAAAGAACTATATAAACTGAGTAGTATTTATTCTGTGCATATCTTCATGCTTATTTCCTGTTAATGCTCTAGGTTGACTTATTTTGTTACATATAATCCATGTTCTTTGAAGATATCATGTTCTGCCACTAACCCTGTTAGAGCATTGTTTGGTTGAACCCGCCAAGCGTTGGTATGTCAAGATTGGTTGTCATATTGTAGTATCAAAACTCAAGAGTCGCTTGATTAAAACTACTAGAGTCAACTTCGTCAGGTTAGACTATGAAGTCTAGAAATGTTGAGACATACAAGTATTACTCTGAAGACCTGAACACATATCGATATCAGCAAAGACATCTTCCTTCTACTTGAGGTTAGTAATACAAGACCTGACTTGTTTCCATTTTTATATCGTTACTTTCAAGTCGTTGAGATTGAAAACATAACATGCGAAGTTATATACACAAAACTCTAGTATTAAAGACTTGATCATCTTATTATGATCAAAGTGTTAAGGAAGAATATACAATTTTTTTACAACTTAGGTATATTGAATTACTAAGTATAACACTTATCTTTTGAACTTTGTATTTGTGACATAGACATAATCTTTGTAACTTGTTACTAGATTTTGCAGTGAAATTAGGATTGATTTTACATGAGTTTAAGGAATTATACTTAAGAAATTTTTTTCGTAGTTGAAAAAAATCAATAGGATTGGTGGTCTGGTTTTCATGAAGATCTAAAGAAGGACCGATCCCTACTTATATTTCGGAATCATGGTGGAACCGATCCTTACCTATGTTGGGAGTAAAGGATGTACCGATACTTACCTATGTTGGGAGTCAAGGTATAGTACCGATCCTAACCATGTTAGAGCACTGCTCGGTCGAACTCGCAAGCGTTGTTATCTCAAGCTTGTTTGTCAATGTTAGTGATCAAAACTATAAGTCTTGATTTCTAGTCTACTTAAAGTAGTGTCTCGGACTAGGATAGATTGTGTAATTGAGCATTAGACTTCACGACGATCATTAATTGAAGACGAAGAACTACTAAGGAGAGCTTGTGGAACTTCATCAACAAAAGGTATGTGGAGACTAAAACTCATCTATCACTTGGAAAGTCTATTTCTACTCTATCTCCTATATTGAGACAAAAATCGTATTACTATAGTTTTCGATTATGCACATTTGAGATTTCGAGCTGAGTTTAACTCGCTTACATATTTCTCGAAATATGTGTTGGTAAGCTTTCACTTCAACCAAGTTCATCTTATATTCTTGACGAAAGTCAAAAGATGAACATGTGAAAATCGCTGAGTAACATCTTACATGGTTTGTGTGATACAATCATTTGGTGTAGACTTGGAATGTTTCGTTATAATTATTTCAATAACTTGAAAATTTCTTTGATGCTAATAGTGTGTGAAAACGGCTATTGTCATCCTCTAAGAAAGTTTCAATGATTGAAATAAGAGTTTAGAACACTTAACCACCATTGGATTATAAACCTGCTGTGCACTCTTGCATATGTGTGATCCATGTCCGGGAACCATAGTATGCATACCCGTATGCGTACCTGTTGGTTTGAGAAGTCTGGGAACCTAAGTGCGCATACCCGTATATATACTTGCATAGGTTTGTGACCGGAAATTTCTACTGGGTTTGGAGGTATGCGTACCCGTTCGCATACTGTAGAAAACCAAACTTGGTCCAGCTATTTCAAGTATGCGTACCCGTTTGCATACTTGAATGGTTAAAGTTCTAAAATAGGTTGTGACATGAACAAATACATTTATATAATAAGGAATGCATTCTTTGCAAACCGTGGTTATAATGTTCATGAATTGATTCGAGTGAATCAAACCGATTTTGCTTCAATTGTGTTCTTGTATACTTCTATGAGAATATAGTTATTGAACAACTCTTTAACTAGTTTCATTTGAGTCATTTGAACTAGTTATGGTTAAGATGAATAAGGTTGATATGAGAGTATTCATATAGCTAACCTCGGTTAACTACTGTTGAGCCAACATGTTGTACACGTTTAGGTATGGTTACATAAACCTAAATGAGGGTACATTTCGTTTGTGTATAACAAGCTAAGTTCGATCTAACGGTTGAAAGATATTAGCTTGGGGTTAATCAGGTTTTCATCTAACGGTGAATATTGAATGCTTTGTTACCAAGGTAACTAAGATTGCAAAGCCTGATTTGAAAACTATATAAAGGAGAACTCTAGCAACTGGGAGACCTAATCCCCACACCTCCTGTATGATACTAGTTGCGACTAGAGTCATTTAAACTTAGGTTTTTCACGAAACCCTGTAGGTTAACTGTAAAGACCCTCAAGCTCGTCAACGCTGTTAGACCAGTCAAGAGACGTCTTAGTCGATAATAATTCGATTAGTTTAACACGAACATTAATTAATAGGAATTAATCTAACAACGATCTATACGAAACTAGTATCGTTAGATAGGTATTGAAAAGTTGTGCGTGATGGACTACTCGAACGTATCAATCGGATATCGGAAGAAAGAGAAATCATTTGATTTGTTTGAAGGGAAAATTAGTTATTTTGCAGTTTAGCCGCCTTGGCCTCCCTTATCATTTTTGCTGGGTGCCATTAGCAATCTTGGTCGGCCTTATCTCAATCGAGAAGATTAACTCGGTCTCATTTCTTTCTTCTTCTTCTTCTTCTTCTATTTGTAAGCCAAATGTCTATTGTATATATGTATCATTTGAGAGGAGTTCTTGTATATATATATTTCAGAGCGGGCCTAGTTTTTGGGTTAAGTGTTGTAGCAGATTTCTTAATTGAATGCTTAAGTATAAGATTTAGATCCTTAGTGCCTCTTTATTTAGTTAATCTTTTGGATTAGTCAGCTGCTAGCTTTGGGGGCGCTACATTAACGACTTAAAGACTTCATTCAGATTGTGAAGTAAGACCCAACTATTTTCTCTGTAGTTGCGTGTTCTGATCTTACTTTTACTATCGTGATTGAGTATTATCTTTGCTAAGATTTTCTTGAGATTTATCTCCGATAGGTGATTCAAAGTAGTCACAAACATCTTCGTCTCATCGTTTGTGATTCCACAATATCTTGTTTCGCTACCAGACGATTAAGATTATTGTGAGGTGATTGATAATTCTAGGCTGTTCTTCGGGAATATAAGTCCGGTATATCAATTGGTTCCTGTTCACCTTGATTTATCAAAAGACGGAACAAATTACTCATAGGTATTTTTGTGTGAGAAAGATTTGTTTATCAAGTCTTCGACTTTGGGTCGTAGCAACTCTTGGCTGTGGGTGAGATCAGCTAAGGGAATCAAGTGCGTAGAATCCTGCTAGGGTTCAGAGACGTAAGGAGCGCAACTTACCTTGATCAGTGTGAGATTGATTAGGTCTCAACTACATTCCTGTCCAAAGTTTATTGGTAGTAGGCTAGTGTCTGTAGCGGCTTAATACAGTGTGGTGTTCAAAGCTGGACTAGGTCCCGGGGTTTTCTGCATTTGCGGTTTCCTTGTTAACAAAACTTCTGGTGTCTGTGTTATTTCTTTTCCGTATTATATTTTGTTATATAATTGAAATATCACAGGATATGCGTTGAATCGATCAATTGGTAAATCCAACCTTTGGTTGTTGATTGAAATTGATTGATCCTTGAACATTGGTTTTTGGTACCGTTCAAGTTATTCCTCTTATATTCAATCGGGCTAGCAAATTCATATTTGCTGATTGCGGATTGAATTAAGAGATAGAGATATAAAACTCTTTGATATACTTTTCTCTAGATTGAGTCTGACTGTCTAGTTAATTCTCTTGAAAGTATATTGGAGTTTGTCTATTCAGATTGCCAAACGAAATATTGGGTGTGGTTGTTAGACCCCCGCTTTTTCAATTTGTATTATAGCAGGAAAACATGTTTAAGACTTCATAAGTCTGTGTTTGTAGTGATCTGAATATGGACAGAAGTGCTATCTCTGATAAACGCATCACCAGAAGCAAAAGTTCTGTTTCCATGAAATCTATTAAATAGAAAGATTTGTCAATCTCGAATATAGACGAACCTAGTGTTCCGAAGAAACAGACTTCCATTGACAAGTGTTACCCGGAGTACCTTACTGCGAGTTGATAGACGCATTATTGTGTCTAATATGTCTCAATTGTATATATTGTTAGTGTTCGATTTTGTATTTATTTTGTTATTTGATGTCTTTGTAGGTATTTGTAGAGAAATAAGCTCTTGCGGCGAAATTGGCTCGAAAAGTGGTGTTTTACACCCCAGGATAGAGTACTAAAGGCACCCCAGAAATGCACCGGAAGCACCCCAACAATGTGTCGGAGGAACCCCGGAAAAATTACTATCTACACCCAAATATTACTATTTGCACCCCATAAGACAAGTGCTAAAGGGACACCCGTGCAGGATTAGGGGGAGGACATGTTCTTCTCAAATTCAAAAAATGAATTTTGGCGGGAAAATATTTTCATTAACAGCAGAATTTCGATCGGATGTTTGGACGTGATTTAGTGAGATTCAATCCCTGAAACTTAGTGGGTAGACGTGATATGACTATAGAAAGCTAGTATGGGTGATTTTATCGATCAAATTTGGCTGGATAACTTGGTTTAATCCAAACAGGGAGTTGGAGGAAAAACATGAGCTTGCATGAGTTGTGAGAAATTTAAACGTGTACTGCACGTGCTTGGAAAACCCATTCTTTGTCTAAGACTATTGTTTCTGAGTCGCTAGACTCTAAAACAGCATTTTCAGAATAAACCCATTCCTCTAAACCACTATCGGCTTCGTAATCAAAAGGAAAAACTACATCGTCTAAACCGGGGATACCTCTAGACAAATCCTCGTCCTTTTGAATAGGTGAATAATTATTAAAATTATTTGGATTTGAACTAGAAATAACATTATCATTATAAAGCTCAATTGGAGTAACAAATTCCTGATCACTATGCCTACATATTTCATATTCTTCATCAATACTATCCTCGTCATAATCATCATTGTAATAACATGAAAATGGTCGAACCTCGTCTAAACTAGTGTTTCCAATGCTAACCTCGTCATCTTGATTATGCAAATAACTATCCTCATTTTCAAGGGTACTATTGGAAACACTGTATTGGAAATCAAGATTATTTCGAGCAAGTCTTTCCTTCGTCTCAGCCATTTGCTTGAGGGATTCCTCTATAGAGAATTCACTCAATGGTGCAGTTCGTCTATTCATTTCCGACACAAACCTATTTGTCTGTTCAGTTAACTGCTTAAGAGACTCTTCTAAAGATACGGAAGGATCATAAACAGAAGGATCATAATAAGGACTAGTTTTCAACAGTTTGATTGTATTGTCCAAAGACGAGGTACTAGCACTATAATAATCCATATTTTCTTGCTCGTATGACCGGTGTGTGTGTGGATAGTAATTGGGCTCACCATGGTATGAACCATAACCTTCAAAAGGTTGGTGTTCCCAACCACTATTTACACTATGGTCGTAGTGTGAATAATGTCCATTTTGAAACTCAGTCGGATATTCATTGTATTGGCTTCTATCATACCAGTTCGACATTCTTAATTGCAAGGGAATTCTACACAATCACAAACAAGGTTGACTCGACCAAATCAAACCTATAAAGTCTAGCAAACAACAAGCATGATGGCTCCCTTAGATTGTTTCTAGACCAGCTTCTACTCTTCCAAGAGGCAACTGGGTATATTTTTAGCAAACCTCTCTAGAACGATCCGAATAAAGTAAGTCGAAGAGAAGTAGGGGAAGCTCAGAGGAGCTTTGATACCCCCACCTCTTTGGCAACGTTTCCCTGGGTTACAAGGCGGCTCTAATCGACTTACAGTAATCTTCCTGAACTTTGAGTTAGGCTAACAAGATACCCAATACGATCCTTTTGAACGACTTTCCTATAAGCTCGTTACCCTATCGGTCTCGTTCTAGTCAATATTTTAAGCTTAGGTTCGCGTTCGGTATCGTTTTCCTAAGGCGGGCAAGAAGAGAACGGTGATGAAATCCGAACCCTTATCTTGTATGGTCTGGCCTTGCCCTTTACTAGGAAATTAAAATCCGTATTCAAAGCCTCAACATATATGCACCTTAAAGAAGACAGTAAACCCGCTGACAGGGGATTCGCGGGTGTTTAAAGATTTACCTCCCGTACCAGACGGGCAAAGAACCGCTGTAGTCGACTCGGGCCACTGACTCCTGTGTCAATGTGCGAACCCGAGGGGCCGAGACGATATCGTAATCGTCGTCCTTCCCTGCAAACAGTTTATATTTAAAAATATACCCTTCCGTAGGGTTTAAAAATAATGTCCAAAGTCCAAATGTCCAAAAAAATAAAAAAAA
>JAJJMB010010320.1:244457-465512 GCA_023531105.1 Papaver atlanticum
ACAATTTCTAAAAATAAAAAGTAATAAAATCTAAAAAAAAAAAAAAAAAAATAACTATATACAAAAATCTTCTTCTTCACTCCTTTGGACTCCTCTTTTCTTTCCTTCTTTGGCGATGCTTTCCTCTTAGAACACTTTTTCCTTTCCTTTTAGCTCCGCTCAAAATCTGAAAAGAATCGAAAAATACCAAACGCGTAAAGAAGAACAAAAATAATAAAAATAAATCTAAAAACCCTAAAAACAAGTCCCCGGCAGCGGCGCCAAAAACTTGATGTGTTTTGTAGTTGTAGTGGTAAAAAGGATCGTTGCTCGAACTTGTGAAGGATTTCGAAAATTAAATAGAGTTGTTTTCACAATATTAAGAAAATACCGAGACTCTGGATTCCACCATTGACCAATTAAGTGATAAACTCTAATCATTATTCATGCAATATTCTTCTTTAAAGTGATTCTAGTATTTGCCTTTAATAGATTTTTGAAGTAATAATTGTAAGCACGAAGCATGAAACATCAAAAGTATTAAAACCAAGCATGTCCCATCAAAACACTTCACAACTACTCAATAAAAACCAATTTTTCTTTTAAGTTCTATGCAAAAAATCATGTAAAATAATTGCAATAAATAATTAAAATAGAACTATACCACTTTTCATGGAACAATGGCTTCCTCCGTCGCCTCGTCTAAGGGGTTTAGCTCCTCATATTAACCACTTGCTCAAAATACATATTTGGTGTTCAAAAGTTGAATAAAAGAGTGAAAAGTGCTAAGCAGCGGATTCTGTAACAAATATAATCGTTACAGAACCTATTCATACAGAGAACTGTTGCGAACCGAAGCTAACTGTTGGAAAAATTGTTACAAAAGGTATATAGTTTGAAAGCTACGGTCACAGTTTCTGCGACTTTCTTTTACTGCTGTTCTGTGTTCTTCGTCTTCTCCGGCCACAGTTGCACCAGCAGAAACACGATTTCTTCCAATGATTTTTCTGGCTTCTCTAAAGCTCTAAACTTTCCCCTAAACTTTGTTGCTACTCAATATGACTCGAATCAACCTATATATATCCACCAAACCCCAAAATCACTCGAGTTAATCCAAATATTTTCGTTTTTTCATCACAGCACGTTACGGGATTTTAATCTTCTTTTTATGCGTCAACTTGGTTTCCAAACTCTCTTAAACTCTCCCAGGACTGAATAAGGACTCCATACACTCCAATCTTGCCGTAAACTCTTCACAAATTCTTTTGTAAACCGAAAACAACTCAAAATATGAATTCTCCCTGTTTTGCTCCAACACGGATTTTTATCCCTGTTTAATCGATTCTATAGCTCATACCATACTTGTTTATCCTTAACAGGGTTAATCCAACGAAAATCAGCCCTTGAATCTCCTTAAAAATCGTCCAAAAATCAAACAGAAAATTCTGTTTTCTGTAAAGAAAATTCCCGCCAATTTTTTGTTTTGAAATTTTGAGAAATGTGACCTCCCCCTATCCAGTGCCAGTCTATGCTTAGCAGCTGCTTGGAAATGGGTTACCCCTTATCCAAAATGAGAGTCCGAATAGCAAGTGTCCTCCCAGGAGCCTTTAACAACTTTTCGAGCCAATTTTTCCGCAAAAGCCTATTTCTCCAAAAACACCTACAAAGGGATAAAATACCAAAATTAGTACAAAAATGGGTACTAAAAATATACACAATAGAGATGAAAATAGACACATAAATGCGTCTATCACCAATCTGAGTAGATGGAAACATCTATAAGAGTCTATTCGTAAAAGCACAGAGCTCAGGTGTTAGAAATAACATGATAGTTTCGCCATATCTCGTTGAGTCCTTTTCACTTCTGTTTTTATTTTATTTTCTTTTTAAAATATGTTTCTCTAAGTGATTAGGTGGGGCTCACGATTCAAGTTGTTACCACTACTAGGGTGTAATAGAGTGATTGAGATACTAAAAAAAAAAAAAGGACCAGACCAATCAGACCAATCGGAATAAATTTTAACACTTGGATAGCAATATGTGTGTGTTCTCCCTGTCTCCGTCGCCTAAATAAGCGTGGAATGCAGGATCCACGGGAATTACCATGTAATCTGCTGACAAGAAGCATGCGCTTGGATCCACAAGATCTAATCATGTTGTTAGTTCTAAATAAATAAATAAATAATGTGTGTTCAATAAATCGACCGCTGGTTCCCTTGTATATGCCAGACGAGTTGATATAAAATTAGGATTATTAACCACTGGTCCCCTTGTATATGCCAGTTGTGTTGATATTAGTCAGACCGGTATCTCAGTCCATTAGGATAGGTTCATCTTGGCAGAGGCCTTCAGACAGATATGAGAAAACACCGTTCACCTAGTCAACATCAAAACCATCTATGTTTTTCTATATCCATCTCTTAATCTATCCATGTGATTTGTTGACTCCGGATATTGATGTCCATAGTGAAACTATATGAGTAGAGCTCTGTCACTTATATATGAATTTTAGTATGCTTGAGTGCAAACTCGTGTACAGCAATTGGAATTTCGCATCAGGGTACTTCCTACCGTAATCAATAAGTATGCCAACAAAGGAGGTTCTTTAGTGCCATTTCAAGGTTTTACGTAGATAGCTAGGGTCTGGAGTAAAGGTTTTGTGGGTACACCTCTGGTAAACCCTCCCGAGACTATAACTCGGCCACTAGGGTCACCTAGGGGTTCAAAGGCTTGTTGCACATGCTAAGTGCAATCGCGATGCCTGCGACAGTGAGTTAGGATTTTATTTTGTAGATTAAATTTGCTCGGGACTAGCAAATAATAAGTTTGGGGGTATTTGATAGACGCATTATTGTGTCTAATATGTCTTAATTGTATATATTGTTAGTGTTCGATTTTGTATTTATTTTGTTATTTGATGTCTTTTTAGGTATTTTTAGAGAAATAAGCTCTTGCGGCGAAATTGGCTCGAAAAGTGGTGTTTTACACCCCAGGATAGAGTACTAAAGGCACCCCAGAAATGCACCGGAAGCACCCCAAAAATGTGTCGGAGGAACCCCGGAAAAATTACTATCTACGCCCAAAAATTACTATTTGCACCCCATAAGACAAATGCTAAAGGGACACCCGTGCAGGATTAGGGGGAGGACATGTTCTTCTCAAATTCAAAAAATGAATTTTGGCGGGAAAATATTTTCATTAACAGCAGAATTTCGATCGGATGTTTGGACTTGATTTAGTGAGATTCAATCCCTGAAACTTAGTGGGTAGACGTGATATGACTATAGAAAGCTAGTATGGGTGATTTTATCGATCAAATTTGGCTGGATAACTTGGTTTAATCCAAACAGGGAGTTGGAGGAAAAACATGAGCTTGCATGAGTTGTGAGAAATTTAAACGTGTACTGTACGTGCTTGGAAGATTTAATCGATATTATAGAGCGTGAAGAAGGTATATAAGGAAAGAAATACAGCTGCAGATGCGTGAAAATCAAAATCAATGAAAAAAAATGAAAAAAAATATACCCGAGTAAAAGAAGATTATTTGTAGTTAATGGAGGAGATTCAATGTCGAAATGATGTATAAATAGGTTCCTAGGATCACACAGAGAGTTTGGGGTCGATAGGAGAGCTCAGGAGGCGTGAATCAAGAGTTTTCAGAACTCTGTTGTTGTTGCTGCTGCTGCTCGTGAAGAACAGGGAAACAGCGACGGTTTCTTCAACTGTTTGTAACAGTTTCTTCAACTGGTTTGCAACATTTATCTTCGTTGTAACAGTTTCTTCAACTGGTTTGCAACATTTATCTTCATTGTAACAGTTTCTTCAACCTCTTCTGCAACATTTATCTTCAGATTTGTAACGATTATCTTCATCATAACAGTTGAGAGTTGAAACAGTCGGTCTGTAACGCACCTGTGCTGTTGCAGATTTCCTTGTTTCATTATTTTCTCTTCTTGTAAACACTTTTTGAGCCATGAATACATATTTTTAGTGTGTTTTCGACATGATGAGTTAAACCCCAACACTGGGACGACGGAGGAGGCCGAACTTCATACATGGGTAAATTTATTTTATTTATTTTATGACTTTTGCACTAATATTAATTGAAATATGATTTGATTAAATTGGTTGTCATTTGATTAGATGGGTCATGCTTAGCTTAGGTGATTTGATGTCCCATGCTTAACATTTACAATCAATGTTTTGAGAATCTACCTTGGCAAAAATAGAGTCCATGTTTATATTTCTTGAGCTAAAATTGTTGAGAATAAATAATTGAACCTTATGTTATGAAGATTGGCCGAATCCTTAGTTCCAGTACCTCTCGCCCATTATTTAATATTTTTGTATATATTTATTTAGTATTTTTTAAAACTTTAAGCTCTACAAATCCGAGTGAACGACAACCTCATTTTTACTACAACTTCAAATTACATCACGAGTCTGACTCATAAGTTAAAAGGGAAGCAGCCGAAGAGAGTGCTGTGATTCTAAAACTTGTTAGAATCCAGGATGATGATGTCAACCGGTTGAAACACAAAGTCAATGTTCTTGTTGGTATGGTAAATGAGTGTGACTCTCGTCTAAAGGTCCTTCAAGAGGAAAACGCCTCAGTCTGTTCTTCACGAACTCTGCACGAGGAAAAACTCAAAGAGGATGCTTTGGAAATTGAACTTCTTTTGAGTAAACTCTCTATTCAAGGATGTTCAAAAGAGTCCACTATACAAATTGCTTCTGATTTAACTGTAAAAAATTCAATTCCAGAAGAAAAATTGAAATCCTTTCCTGTTGAAAAGGGCGTGCTTGTGTCTTCCTCTAATCAAGGAATATCCACAACACATGGAAGGAAGATATCTCCCAACGATGGTGTTAAGACTGTTCTGTCTAATCTGAAAAGACGAAGGTACCCAAATATACCTTAATCTAAAAAAATTCAACCTATAAGTCCTTTCTCCGAAAATGATTGTCTATGGACTGAGTCGAGACAATACAACTAATCGGTTCACACTTCGTGTGATCGTCTATGGATATGAGATCGAGACAATACGACAACAAGATAACTTGCGTGATTGACTATGGATACAAGATCGAGACAATACAACAACGAAGTATGTTTACTTGATAATAGGTTCGGACTTAACCAAACATAATAGGATTGCTATCAAGTAAATAGGAATTAACGTTTGTGTATTTTACTTCTAATTATAATAAAAACAATTATCATTACGGAAATAGAAAAGTATAAGACATAGCAAGATTTTGTTAACGAGGAAACCACAAATGCAGAAAAACCCCGGGACCTTGTCCAGAATTGAATACTCTCAGGATTAAGCCGCTATACAAAATCTAAAACAACTTCGTATAGTTGAGACCAAGCAACTAAACCTATAGTTCACCTAGTTCCGTATGTATCCCTGCGCCTCCAAATTTCAATAAGTCACGCACTTGGAACAATTCCTTTGGTTCGTATTCCAAACAGTAAAGGAACAACAAATCTGTTCGGTAACAACTCTTTTCAGACAAGTGATATGAGTTTGTCAAAAGGCTCTTCCGTTTATCCCAATAAAATCCTTTGTCAGGTCCTTAGATCTATCTAATCAACAATCACCAAAGTAATTGTCTAGACTATGCAATCAATACTTTGAATCACAAAGAAACGTATTGATGCCGATCTACTCAACTAATCAATCCAATCTATCAAAAGATAAACCGATTATAGTTGGATCTCAGCCGATCAAGTTTTGTGCACACCAAAGATTATGAACTCAAATAAGAAATCTTCTTTGTCTTCAAATCTTCTTAGATCTTCAATAAACACCTGCACACAATCAACTTGATTCTCTTGTGATCAATAACACACAGAACGGAGTCTGTTAACAATGGACTATCACAAGACGTCTTTAGATCTACAAACAGTCTAAAGATCCCCGTCAAAACTTCGATCTAGTTTGAGTGAATCTTATATCAGAAGAGAAGATTCTCAAGCATAAACAAACTAGGTGCAATCAAAGTTCAACAACCGTTAGTCAATCAAATCAATCGAAAACTAATAATAAACTGCAATTATCTAGTTTCCCACCAACGGTACTCATAGAGCTTCCCAATCCTAAAGAAGTCTTTAAAACGAGCGGTCGTAAGAGATTTCGCCTAATTAGGGTACTTTCCTCTCCGAATAGACGGCTCCACCAGTAACAACACAAATAGGTAGTTTTAATGGCTCTGAGGATTAGTTTGCTTGAAATGCAAACTTCAATATTTATAGACCAAGGAAGTTTGGACACCAAGGAATTTCCAAAACCGAAAATATTCTCAAGATATGCAATATATTTACAAATTCGATTTCATAATTCCTGGAAATGCTCTGTCCAAATATTGACCGAAATCTCTTAGAAAATCTCCAATTAGTAAATGTACATTACCAATTTTATTTTCTAAAGATATGCATTTTAATTGCTGGAAATTAAAAGCATATAAAACTAAAAACCTTAATTAAAAGATTCTCAATTTATTCCGATCCGGGATTCTCCTTTAGTTATTAAGGAATATCTTTGAACAATAAAAGGTAAGAATTATTGCACATGTTCAAAGTATGTCGACATCTTTACTTGGTAAATCCTTTTTCATATTTACCATCTTGGAATCGATTTGCCACACTTCCAAACAAGTTTAGAATTGGTTCATCTGACTTCCAAGAACTATGTGATTGATTATCCTATCAAATCACCAATCATGGGTTTAACGGTTCAACCAAGTTTCGGTTCTACCTCCATGTGGGTACTAGGATCAGTCACACTAGCTTTCCAAAAATTGGTTGACTAGGTACTAGGATTGGTTACCACGTATTTATGGTTTTTAACTTGTATTCGGTTGCACAAGTCATAGGATCGGTCACCAATAACTAAGACTTGTTGTACCTCTTACAAGGATCGATTCCTATTGCTTGTGATCGGTTGCACCTCTTACTAGGATCGGTTCCCCAATGTCTAGAGTTGGTCATACCAATTACAACATATCGATCATACCATCTCAGGTGATTACTTAAGATCGGTTTCACTAATAAAAGTCATACCAATACAAAAGTCAGGCCTTGTGAATAGTTTTACCAAGATACATAAACAAGTTATGAGCGGTTATACTAACACACGTATTGGTAATACAAAAATTTGCAATGAATAACAATACCAATAAGCCTAGCGATTTCCCTTTCGATTTATAAAACAAGTTTATGAATTGTACTTCCTTTAAACGAATGTAAAACATTGTTTCCTAGGACGAAATTTTCTCCCATACCCATACATAATCACAATAGCATTCATACGATTATGTCGATGTCTTATATATGAAGTACAAAAGATAGAAGTTATACTTCGTATTGTAATTCCTTAATACTATGTCTAACTAGAGTATAATCATTCACAACTTCGCAGTTATGTTATCAATATGCACGACTTGAAAAATACGTTAGGAATGAAACAGTTCAAGTCAAATATTACTAACCTCAAGAGGAAGGATGATGTCGAGCTTTTTACTTCTTCACATTCTTCAAGTCTTCATGTAATACTTGTAAGTCTCATATCCTCGTAACTTTCTATCTAACCTATACGAAGTTGACTCTACTAAATAATCAAGCGACTCTTTAAATGAGTTTTTATTCACTAAAATATGACAACCAAACTTGACATACCAATGCTTGGTGGGTTCAACCAAGCTATGATTTAACAATCTCCCCCTTTGTCAATTTTAGTGACAAAACTCTTACATCATATGGATAAAAAAATTACAAGAATTCATTACACATATGCTTGATTCCAAGTTTAAACAGCACAATAACCTGTATACATTCAATCCATAAATGCCGCTGTTGACATTATAATAACAAAGCTAATACTCCCCTTAAAGGTAAGATAGGTAGATTTTCAATCCGCACGTCTTTGTTATTCTCATCATCATATGATATGTTACTCCCCCTTAGTCTATGCTTTACTCTTTCGTTAGATATAACGTTTAAGCACCATTGTCCTTTCCTTAGTGACACCAAATCACTTGTTTACTCCATATATCTATCCCCCTTTTTGTCATAAAATGACAAAGGTATGAGCAAATAAAAGACAAACCGAAAGGATCTTACAAATCTCAAAAGACTTGCAACCTATAAGAGTTAAGCACGAGGGTTCCACACACCATTTTAGATAACCAATATCAAAACCGAAACTACAAAGTAATTTTGTTTTGATATGTTACCAAGGAAACAATTTCCCGAAGCAATTTTCTCTAATAGTTTAGCAAATCAAAAATTGACTAAGCACTTAGTTCTTTTACTAAACCGATTGCACAAATACAATCGCTTGTTCGATAAGAACCAAAATAAAGATCAGAATTAACTCTATTTTTCTCATCAGGCTCTAATTATTCAAATAATAACTTAGACCTTTCACTTTTAAACAAGACAAGTACTAGGTTAGTTAACTAGCATTTCTTGTTAAGGCATTCGATTAGACTTGAATAACCGAAACCTCCACTTTGATAAGTCTAACTAAGATCAGAATTAACTTAGTTTCTCTTATCCGGAATCGAATTGGACTAAACAATTCATCCCGAAAACCTTTTTGTTAAGCCATAAAGAATTCATACAAACCAAATAAATCAACTTGCATAATTATTTACCTCAACCGGAAGCAATTGAAACAAACATAGACATTATAGTACCGCAATTGCACCGAAATTTTGTTAGCCTAAACAATTGATACCAAACAATAAAGCAAGATAACAATAGTTTATCTTAACCAGAAACAATTGAATCACACACGCATCCATACACAAATAATGGAATAAACATCAATTGTACCGAAATTTTGTTAAGCAAAAGCAATAAAATTATGCAATGAAATCATGCTTTTCTTAAACAGGAAAACGATTAACTAACAAATTCGTTACCTCAAATTACGCATCCTCTTATCCCCAAAGATATATCATTAAGCGCAAGTTCAAGTTAGAACTCTCCCCGTTATGTTGTCATCCTCTCGCAAGAACAAAAGAACAACAACAAAAACCAACCTTTACTAGAGAAAGGTTGAAAACCGGTTTTAACTAATGAATAGCAAAAGTTGAAAACCCCGAAACTCATATGCTTTTATGCTAAAACAAACGATTCAACATATTGTGACTTTTTCACATATTAGTTTCAATCAGAATCCCTTATGATCCTTTGATAAAGCCTACCAACAAGGGCTAGAACTTAATCCTGCTAAACCAAAAAGTCACCCAAACCATAAGGGTTCACACAATATGAGATCGAATATTAAGGTTATGTAAACCGAAATCAAACATCCCATAAACATACATAGCAATAAAATAAAGCATTCAAGCACCGGCTATGTAATCGAAAAACTATCACAAGAAAAATTATAAACTAATAATTTTATTCATAAATAATAGATAGTTTTATTCATAATAGACCTTCTACAATTATTGAAAGAAATCAAAAAATGATGCCTATTTTATTTTATTTTTATTTATTTTGAAACTCTAATTTTATCCTTTTAGAGTTTCCTTCAAAGTTGAAGCCGGATCAGAAGATTTCACAGGATTCCAATCATCTTCTATGATTACTAGTCTTGATTCAAGACTAATAACATTGTCATTGACTTCCTTTACTTCCTTTCGCAAATCCTTTTCCATGTTCCTTACTTCACATAAGATTAGATCTAATTGATAGACGCATTATTGTGTCTAATATATCTCAATTGTATATATTGTTAGTGTTCGATTTTGTATTTATTTTGTTATTTTATGTCTTTGTAGGTATTTTTAGAGAAATAAGCTCTTGCGGCGAAATTGGCTCGAAAAGTGGTGTTTTACACCCCAAGATAGAGTACTAAAGGCACCCCATAAATACACCGGAAGCACCCCAAAAATGTGTCGGAGGAACCCCGGAAAAATTACTATCTACGCCCAAAAATTACTATTTGCACCCCATAAGACAAGTGCTAAAGAGACACCCGTGCAGGATTAGGGGGAGGACATCTTCTTCTCAAATTCAAAAAATAAATTTTGGTGGGAAAACCATTTCTTCTCTGGAAGAATTTCGATCGGATGTTTGGACGTGATTTAGTGAGATTCAATCCCTGAAACTTAGTGGGTAGACGTGATATGACTATAGAAAGCTGGTATGGGTGTTCGTTTGGATCAGAATTGGCTGAATCGTGTCATGGAGCAAAACAGGGCAGCACGTGCATGAGAGAAATATTTCACGGGATTGCATGAGTTTTGGAGAATTTGAACGTGTTCTGAATGTGTATGATGACTAGAGCAACAGTTTAGAACGTAAATAAGTTATATTTGGAGATTAATCCAGCTGCAAACGCGTGGAGAAGCTAAAACAGGAAATTATTGCCGTGAGAATAAAAATAATAAAGAGAAGATATTTTGAAGTTATGGAGGAGATTCGATGCATCTTTCGGGTATAAATAGATTACCCAGGTCATATAGAAGGGGTGTGGAGAGTTTGAGGAGCTGAGGAGAGCTCAGGAGCGAGAAATCACGAGTTGCAGAAACTCGGGTTCTGCTGCTGCTGCTGCTGATGAACATCAAGAACATGAAGAACAACACCTGCTGAAGACAGTCGCTGAAAACTGTCGAAAATTTACGGCAGTGGGTAGCACTTTTCCAGCGTCTTCGGAATAGTAACTACAACACTTTTATTATATCGTTCATATTGTGACGCTTTTCATGCGTCACAAAATCCTGTTTTCACTATTTTCTCCATTTTCACCATTGTAAACACTTTTTGAGCAAATAAAAAATATTTTGAGAGTGTCTATAATATGAGGAGCTAAACCCCAACACTGGGACGACGGAGGAGGCCAAACTTCATACATGGGAAAATTTATTTTTCTTTTTTATGACTTTTGCACTAATATTAATTGAAATATGATTTGATTTAATTGGTTGCCATTTAATTTGATGATGTATGCTTAGCTTAGGTGTTTTGATACATCATGCTTAGGATTTACAATCAATGTTTTGAGAATCTACCTTGGCAAAAATAGAGTCCATGTTTATTTTTCTTGAGCGAAAATTGTTGAGAATAAATAAGTGAACCTTATGTTATGAAGATTGGCTAAATCCTTAGTCCCAGTACCTCTCGCCAATTGTTTAATATTTTTGTATATATTTTTATTAAATTTAAAAACTCGAATCTTCACAAGTCTTAGAGTTCGAATCCTATTTATCACTACTACAACAAAGTTGAAATAACATCACTAATTTTAGTGAAAGATTCTTGAGAAGATTATTATTGAGAGACGAGATTTCTTCATTAGGAACATCTTGATGAAGCTCTGGAGATGAATCTGAATCACCATCAGAAGATTCGAGACGAAGTTTCTTGTTAGGAAACAGAATGGTCCAGACTTTTTCGGTTTTGCGAGAGTTGCAGCTAGAGGTAGACATTCTGTCAAAGCTCTATAAAATGAAGTAAGAGGTCTCTCCTCTTATAAGTTCAAGAACTTTCTCTCAAAATCTTTGAGAATATTATTTCAATAAAATTCTTAACCGAAAAATTATTTTTAGAAATATTTCTATCCAAATATTTACATTCATATCCTTACTGTATACTTTTTGAGGGTAACAAGTAAGGATTTATGATAACCGATTAGGTTGTCATTTTTTGGTGGTTGGATTTTCTTCCTTTGAAGGTTTCAACATAATTAAGGATTTGAGAATCTATTGTGTTTGAACTTTTAGGTTCAACCCTTAATCTTGAAGTAAGATCTTGATGTTCGAACATCTTATTCTCCCTTTTTGAAAAGATTTTTGATCTAGACTTAGATCTTGAATTTTTGGGTTTATAGAGTCTCCCTCTCTGCTTAGTATCAGGACATTGCCTTTGATAATGCTCTCTTTGTTTGCATTGGAAACAAACACAAGAAGTATTCCGGTTTCTGGATTTAGATTCCACAAATTTATTTAACCTTGCCTCCTTTCCTTTTGATGCATTCATACCAGGTGATGGTTTTCCAAAGCAATTGAGTTTATCTCTCAGTTTCTGATTTTCTTCTTTTAGCTTTCTTATCTCATCTTGACAACATTTAATGTCGAGAGTGAGTTTAGATACTTGTACCTTTTCGGAACATTGAGATACCTCGATTTTCTCAAGTCGCTTGTTAAATTTTTCTTTATCATTCAGAAAACTCCGTTTGATTTGATTAAGCGATGATTTTATTCCATTGATGTCGGATTCAAGAAGCTGAGTTCTTTTATCTTTACATGGAAACATTTCTTTGAAAATCGTAAAGGTAAACTCTTCTTGAGTATCTAGAGTTGAAAGAATTTCAGTTAGAGACTTCTGCAATGGTTGTAACATTATCCACCATATAGTCTTGATCATCCTCGTCAGGGGAATAGTCAAGGGTTGCAGTATATGCATTTATTTTCCATTGGTTATCCTTAGTTGGACAATCCGGAGAAATATAACCAAATCCTCTACATTTGTAGCATTGAGGAATATCATCATTATCATCCCAAGTGTCTTCACTCTTATGTGTAGAAATGTGATTTCTTTTTGACACAGGAGATTCTCTTTTTCGGTGTCTCAACAATTTCTTGAATCGTTGAGTAATAAGAGACAAATGATGATTTATTTCAGCTTCATCTTCAGCATTTTGATCTTCCTGATCTTGAGAGTTTTCCGGACATTGAGTCGGAATCTTTCTACCAGCTTTATAAGCCAGATTGTCTTTTTGTTTAGACGAATACTCCTGATCAAATATCTTTAGTTTTCCGACAAGGGCACTTCTCGATAGGGAAGAAAGATCATTAGCTTCGATGATTGCATGCTTCTTAGAATCGTATCTAGATGGCAACGATCTGAGAATTTTGCACACTATATGTTTTTCAGAGACAGTCTTTCCAAGAGAGAATGAAGCATTAATTATATCAGAGAGTTTAATATGAAACTCGTCAAAAGTGCCGTTGTCATCCATTCGAAGGTTTTCCCAATCGGACGTAAGAGTTTGAAGTCTAGCTTCTTTCTCTGATGTGTTTCCTTCGAATACGATCTGAAGATTATCCCAAGCTTCTTTCAAAGTTTGACTTGTTAATACATGATGTTATAGATCACGACTTACAACATGTATAATAGCATTCAAACCATCTGAATTCTTCTTAGCAAAAGCATTTTCTTCGTTTGAAAAATCCACTAAGCGTTTAAACTCAGTTTCCGAATTTTCTACTTTCGAGTGATTATAACCATCGACGACTAATAGCCATGTATTAAAGTCTCGTGATTGAAGAAAAGATCTCATAGAATATTTCCACCATAGATAGTTTGTTCCGTCAAATCTTGGCGGTACGTTAATTGAAGTCGATTCATGAGAATTCGAGTTCATTTCTTATAGGTTGGATCGCACCAAACACAGATTGTTAGATCTATTCGTGTTTGCCTGCTCTGATACCAATTGAAAAGACGAGGGTACCCAAATATACCTCAATCTAAAACTTTTCCACCTATAAGTCCTTTCTCCAAAAATGATTGTCTATGGACTGAGTCGAGACAATACAACTAATCGGTTCACACTTCGTGTGATCGTCTATGGATACGAGATTGAGATAATACGACAACAAGATAACTTGCTTGATTGACTATGGATACAAGATCGAGACAATACAACAACGAAGTATGTTTACTTGATAATAGGTTTGGACTTAACCAAACACAATAGGATTGCTATCAAGTAAATAGGAATTAACGTTTGTGTATTATACTTCTAATTATAATAAAAACAGTTATAATTGCGGGAATAGAAAAGTAAAAGACACATCAAGATTTTGTTAACAAGGAAACCGCAAATGCATAAAAACCCCAGGACCTTGTCCAGAATTGAATACTCTCAGGATTAAGCCGCTATACAAAATCTAAACCAACTTCGTATAGTTGAGACCAAGCAACTAAACCTATAGTTCACCTAGTTACGTATGTATCCCTGCGCCTCCAAATTGCAATAAGTCATGCACTTGGAACAATTCCTTTGGTTCGTATTCCAAACAGTAAAGGAACAACAAATCTGTTCGGTAACAACTCTTTTAAAACAAGTGATATGAGTTTGACAAAAGGCTCTTCCGTTTATCCCAATAAACTCCTTTGTCATGTCCTTAGATCTATCTAATCAACAATCACCAAAGTAAATGTCTAGACTATGTAATCAATTCTTCGAATCACAAAGAAACGTATTGATGCCGATCTACTCAACTAATCAATCCAATCTATCAAAATATAAACCGATTATAGTTGGATCCCAGCCGATCAAGTTTTGTGCACACCAAAGATTATGAACTCAAATAAGAAATCTTCTTTGTCTTCAAATCTTCTTAGACCTTCAATAAACACCTGCACACAATCAACTTGAATCTCTTGTGATCAATCACACACAGAACAGAGTCTGATAACAATGGATTATCACAAGACGTCTTTAGATCTATAAACAGTCTAAAGATCCCCGTCGAAACTTCGATCTAGTTTGAGTGAATCTTATATCAGAAGAGAAAATTCTCAAGCATAAACAAACTAGGTGCAATCAAAGGTCAACAACCGTTAGTCAATCAAATCAATTGAAAACGAATAATAAACTGCAATTATCTAGTTTCCCACCAACGGTACTCGTAGAGCTTCCCAATCCCAAAGAAGTCTTTAAAATGAGCGGTCGTAAGAGATAACGCCTAATTAGGGTACTTTCCTCTCCGAATAGACGGCTCCTCCAGTAACAACACAACTAGGTAGTTTTGCTGGCTCTGAGGATTATTTTGCTTGAAATGCAAACTTCAATATTTATAGACCAAGGAAGTTTGGACACCAAGGAATTTCCAAAACCGAAAATATTCTCAAGATATGCAATATATTTCCAAATTCGGTTTTCATAATTCCTGGAAATGCTCTGTCCAAATATTGACCGAAATCTCTTAGAAAATCTCCAATTAGTAAATGCACATTACCAATTTTATTTTCTAAAGATATGCATTTTAATTGCTGGAAATTAAAAGCATATAAAACTAAAAACCTTAATTAAAAGATTCTCAATTTATTTCGATCCGGGATTCTCCTTTAGTTATTAAGGAATATCTTTGAATAATAAAAGGTAAGAATTACTGCACATGTTCAAAGTATGTCGACATCTTTACTTGGTAAATCCTTTTTCATATTTACCATCTTGGAACCGATTTGCCACACTTCTAAAATA
Source organism: Papaver atlanticum (assembly GCA_023531105.1). Taxonomy (NCBI): domain Eukaryota; kingdom Viridiplantae; phylum Streptophyta; class Magnoliopsida; order Ranunculales; family Papaveraceae; genus Papaver; species Papaver atlanticum. Next base: position 259,670 of record JAJJMB010010320.1, read on the forward strand.
GTTTAGAATTGGTTCATATAACTTCCAAGAACTATGTGATTGATTATCCTATCAAATCACCAATCATGGTTTTAACGGTTATACCAAAACAAGTTTCGGTTCTACCTCCATGTGGGTACTAGGATCAGTCACACTAGCTTTCCAAAAATTGGTTGACTAGGTACTAGGATCGGTTACCACGTATTTATGGTATTTAACTTGTATTCGGTTGCACAAGTCATAGGATCGGTCACCAATAACTAAGACTTGTTGTACCTCTTACAAGGATCGATTCCCCTTGCTTGTGAGAAATCTTCACGCATACCCATACATAATCGCAATAGCATTCATACGATTATGTCGATGTCTTATATACGAAGTTCAAAAGATAGACGTTATACTTCGTATTTTAATTCCTTAATTCTATGTCTAACTAGAGTATAATCATTCACAGCTTCGTAGTTATGTTTTCAATATGCACGACTTGAAAGATACGTTCGGAATGAAACAGTTCAAGTCAAATATTACTAACCTCAAGAGGAAGGATGATGTCGTCGTTGTATTTCTTTACTTCTTCACATTCTTCAAGTCTTCACGTAATACTTGTAAGTCTCATATCCTAGTAACTTTCTAGCTAACCTATACGAAGTTGACTCTAGTAAATAATCAAGCGACTCTTTAAATGAGTTTTGATTCACTAAAATATGACAACCAAACTTGACATACCAACGCTTGGTGGGTTCAACCGAGCTATGCTCTAACATAGTCACTCAGGTGATCAGAAAGTGTGTCTCTTTTGTGCTTCAAAAGGACATGTTGAACAAAAGAGGAAATCGAGGTTGAATGACAATTCTATTGTTCGTCTTCAACACACCTTATATTTAATTCTCAAAGGTGTAACTGATATTTATATGTCTAGACCAATTGGTTTTAGTACTCACCCTTTGTATCCTACCAGGAAAGTCAGTTCGATGTGTTCCTCAAATGTTCAATTGCGAAACAGTCTTCCCAAACCGATTCGTCCAAAAAGAGCTCAAGGATCTTCTTCTATTAAAAAGGGAGATAATGTTGTTCTTGATGTGAATAAGGTACCAGAAGAAGGAAGCAAAAATGGAGGTATGGAAGACAACCTAAATCTGATAATTGAAGGATATAAAGAAATCATTAACAGGCTGTTAATTCCCTCTAGTCAAAATTCTTCAGGTAAGAATACATACTATGCATCGTTTATTGATCATAGTAAGTTTTATGATAACTTTTCTTATCAAAAAGGTTTTCCTCCAAAGATCAGGAGAAAGAGGTTTAACCGAAAACAACGTTCATTTGATGAGCTCAAGGCTCATACTTGTGCTAATTAATCACAAGGTTGAAATCTCACTCACGAAAATTCCTGGTTGAGTGAGATATAATCAGGTATACTTGATGGCAAAGTGTTTTCTGATTCTCTTGCTATTTTCTTATCGTCTATAGCCATATTATCATTCATAAACACTTTTGCATAAGTATTTGTATTGTGTTTTGATAAAACCTCTTAATTCGTTTTTGAAAATTTTTTTGTGTCAAAAATTGCTACTCTTATGCTCTAAATTTTTCTCTTATAAGAATGTAAAATTTATTGAGCTAACACTGCTGTATAAACAGTTTTCTTGCGTTATGATTTTTGCAATTGAGTTTTTTTTTCCGGTTATAGGTAAAGGTTGTGTTCGTACGGGTACCCATATTACATGTCACGGACAAACTTTGGTAACCCTAAAAATTTGCTTCCCTGAGAAACTATTTAAAAACACCAAAACCCTCTTATGAGTGCCCATACTCCAGGTTTTTGCTTTTGTTAAGAATGGGTTCTCCTCCTTGTTTTTGGGATCTGCCGGAAGACTTTATTGATAAAGCTGTTTATTTTGAGTTCGTCGTAAAGAAGAAAAGAACCATTGTTAAAGCTGATGAACTCAGTCTTGGTGCATCATGCTATTATGCATATTCCCATCAAGATAGAAAAAAGGCTGAGATGGTCTCTGCTGAAGTGGTTCATGGTTTTCTCAATGATCTCGAAAAAGCAAAACTGAAGCTTGGAAACTCTATAAAGGATCTTGATGTGTTACGAACTGAGTTGAAAAAGGTTAATTATGACCTTGTTCTCGTGAAGTCACATGTTAAGTATCTTTTCAAAGAGGATATCTTCTCCAAAGAGGATGTCGATGCTGTCAGTCACAAGCTTGTAGGTCTTGAAACCCGTGAAGATACTGAACACGAACTCTGATTTTAGTTTTTGGTTGTTTTGTTTTTGATTATTATCCAGAAAACTTCTTATGAGAATTTATTCTTGAGTTTTTAAGAAGGATAACTAGGGTTTGGAATAGCCATTATTGTGAGTACACATAGCCATTGCCAACGTTTTCATCTTGCAATGTTTTTAGATTTATTTGTTTAAATTCTAAAGTTTATTGGAAGATGATTTTTGCAGTATTAATCTTTATGGTTTTATATATTGCAAATTGTTATGGGATATGTTGTTTACGTCCGTGAACCTTGACTGTCCCATATTTGTTCAAAAGTTAACTCTATTGTATGTCGATATGAAAGTATTGATAAAAGATAGAATGAACTTTTGACTACAAAAGTTAAGCCTATTATGTCTTTATGCAAATATTGATGGAAGATATGATGAACTTTTGTTTTCAAAGATTAGGTCTATTATATGTCATTGTGCAAATAGTGATAAAAAAATAGAAGGAATCTTTGATTATTCCGCAGTATTGGTCTTTCCCTGATCCACATCTTTGTGTATGTATTGTGTTGCTCCGTAAGTTCTCTTATGTTGAGCATGGCCAATTGAATTAATCATTTTCCTTGTGGTTAATTCAATTGAGTTTTTTGGATACAAACTCATGTTTCATGTGTTTTGTTAGTTTCCAAATAAATCCTTCTTTTCTTGTAAAAGTAAGGTCGCTCTTGTTGTTATTTTGGGAATGACATTTTATGGGGGAGAGTTCTTAATTGAACTTGTGCTTAATTGTCAAATCTTTGTGGGGAGTGCGGCTGTGGAATATTGTAGGGGTTATCTTGTATCTTAATAAACTCCTTGATGAATGCATTTAGTTTCGGCTATTTGATGGCATCTAAACAAGTTGGTATGTTGTTCTCTTTTGGCCATGAAGTATCTCTATGAAAATTTCATGAGGATCCCACTAGTTTTCGTACCTTTGCCAATTTATATTCACAAAAGGGGGGAGAATTAATGTGTAGTTCACACTACAAATACATATGGTTTACGGATCATTATGTAAGGGGGAGTGGTTTTCATATTGAGTTGAAGTATTGACTAAGAGGGAATGATACATATCACCATAGTATTGTTGTCAAATTTGTGCTGTAATTGGAATTTGATGCTATATAATGATACTATGACACCGTATAACAATGATTGAGAGCAACTGTTTTCTTATTGTTATAGCTACGGATCTTCAACAACGATGATGCTGATTTGAACACATTTGGAATCATGGGAGTACTTGGAAGTGACGAAGATTTCAAGTAATGTTTTGAAGAAACAAGGAGATCAAGCATTTGGATGAGAAGCTACAAAGTTTATTTATTTTGTAATCCATATGTATTGATAGTTTTGCCACTAAAATTGACAAAGGGGGAGATTGTTAGAGAACTGCTTGGTCGAACTCGCAGGCGTTGCTATCTCAAGCTTGTTTTTCAATGTTAGTGATCGAATCTATAAGTCTTGATTTCTAGTCTACTTAAAGTAATGTCTCGGACTAGGATAAATTGTGTAGTTGAGCATTAGACTTCACGGCGGTCATTAATTGAAGACGAAGAACTACTAAAGAGAGCTTGTGGAACTTCATCAACAAAAGGTATGTGGAGACTAAAACTCATCAATCACTAGGAAAGTCTATTTCTACTATATCTCCTATATTGAGACAAAAGTCGTATTACTATAGTTTTCGATTATGCACATTTGTGATTTCGAGCTGAGTTTAACTCGCTTACATATTTCTCGAAATATGTGTTGGTAATCTTTCGCTTCAACCAAGTTCATCTTATATTATTGGCGAAAGTCAAAAGATGATCATGTGAAAATCGCCGAGTAACATCTTACATGGTTTGTGTGATACAATCATTTGGTGCAGACTTGGAATGTTTCGTTATGATTATTTCAATAACTTGAAAATTTCTTTGATGCTAATAGTGTGTAAAAACGACTATTGTCATCCTCTAAGAAAGTTTCAATGATTGAAATAAGAGTTTAGAACACTTAACCACCATTGGATCATAAACATGTTGTGCACTATTGCATATGTGTGATCCATAGTGGTGTATTGATAGACGCATTTATGTGTCTATTTTCATCTCTATTGTATATATTATTAGTACCCATTTTTATACTTATTATGGTGTTTTATATCTTTGTAGGTATTTTTAGAGAAATAAGCTCTTGCGACGAAATTGGCTCGTAAAGTGGTGCTTTACACCCCCAGGATAGAGTACTAAAGGCACCCCAGAAATGCACCGGAAGCACCCCAGAAATACACCGGAGGAACCCCGAAAAAATGTTGAAAACACCCCAGAAAAAAGTGTTAAAGGCACCCACCAAAATTACTAAAGGCACCCTGAAAATGGATAAGGGCGCCCCAAGGCAGCCGAGCTGTTAAAGGCACCCGCGTTTTGGATTCAGGGCACTTCACCTTCATCGTTTGAAAGAATATTTTTGGCGGGAAAATAAACTCATTTCACTGTCAGATTTTCGATGGATTTTTGGACGTGATTTAGTGAGATTAAATCCCTGAAACTTAATGGGTAGACGTGATATGACTATAGAAAGCTGGTATGGGTGTTTTTTCCGATCAAATTTGGCTTAATAACGTGTTTCAATCCAAAACAGTGGACACAAGTTTTCACGGGTTCAAGTGAATTTGACACGAGTTTGAGGCGTGTCATGCATGAGTTTCGAGTGTGTTGCACTACAGAGATTCGTGAAGAAAATAAATAACGAAGGTTGACAGCTGGGAACGCGTGGAAGATCAAAAAATGGAAATTTTGGCCGTGGAGAATAATATTGATAAATGAAGATTATTTGGGAGATATGGCCGGATTAAAGGAGGATTAGGAGTATAAATAGAGTTCTACAGGTACAAGGAAGGGGTGTGGAGAGTTTGGGGAGCTGAGAAGAGCCAGAGAAGAAGAAATCACAAGTTGCAGAACTCGGTTTCTGCTGCTGTTGCTGATGATAAACGCGAAGAACATTAGACGCAAGGTAACCGTCGTTCTTCAACAGTGACAGCAACAAAAGGATGAGGGTCGTAATGCGACAGTGTTAACAACACTTCATTTTTATCGTTCTCTGTAACAGCTCGGTTTGTAACAAACAAAAGTGTTACAAACCCGGTTTTTGTCAATTTTCTCCTATTTCATCATTTGTGAACCATTTTTGAGCATTAATAAAGATGAATTTTGAGCATATTTTCATGATAATGATGAGCTAATTCTCGCGTAACCAAGGCATGGAGGAAGCTATTGTTGCATGAATAATTGGTAATTATTTTACTTTTCTCTAATTTTGCAATTTATAATTCACTCAAATTACTGCTTTGCAGAATTTTAATTATTTGCATAATGTTTCCTAATTAGTTGTGATTCAATTAGATAGGTTATGCTTTGGTTAGATAATCTATGCTTAAGGGATACAATTAATGTTTGAGAATATGCTTGATAATTTGTGAATTAAGAAAAAGAGATTTTAAAAATAATTAGAGTTTTGGAATTTTTATCATCATTTATTCATGTGTAATAGTGGAATCTAGTGTCTTGGTTATTTTCACTCTAAAAATTAAATCCTTAGTCCCAGTACCTCTTGCACCAATTGTAATATTATTGTATATTTTTATTAATTTTAAAAAAACTCGAATCTTCACAAATCTTAACGAACCCATTCTTACCATTATCAAAATTATATCATGTATTTTGGTACCCATACGCATACTGGCATAGGTTTGTGACCGAAAATTTCTGCTGGGTTTGGAGGTATACGTACTCGTTCGCATACTGGCGAAAACATAACTTGGTCCGGCTATTTCAAGTATGCGTACCCGTTTGCATACTTGAATGGTTAAAGTTCTAAAATCGGTTGTGACATGAACAAATACATTTATATAATAAGGAATGCATTCTTTGCAAACCGTGGCTATAATGTTCATGAATTGATTCGAGTGAATCAAACCGATTTTTCTTCAATTGTGTTCTTGTATACTTCTATGAGAATATAGCAATTGTACAACTCTTTAGCTAGTTTCATTTGAGTCATTTGAACTAGTTATGGTTGAAAGATATTAGCTTTGTTACCAAGGTATCTAAGATTGCAAACCCTGATTTGAAAACTATATAAAGGAGAGCTCTAGAACCTGGGAAACCTAATCCCCATACCTCCTGTGTGATACTAGTTGCGACTAGAGTCAATTCTCCTTTAACCTTAGGTTTTTCATGAAACCTTGTAGGTTAACGACTTAAAGACTTCATTGGGATTGTGAAGCCAGACCCAACTATTTTCTCTGTAGTTTCGTGTTCATATCTTACTTTTACTGTCGTGATTGAGTATTATCTTTTCTAAGATTTGCTTGAGATCTATCTCCGATAGGTAAGATTAAAAGTAGTCACAAACATCTTCGTCTTATCGTTTGTGATTCCACAATATCTTTTTTCGCTACCATACGATTAAGATTATTGTGAGGTGATTGATAATTCTAGGCTGTTCTTCGGGAATATAAGTCCGGTTTATCAATTGGTTCCTGTGCACCTTGATTTATCAAACGACAGAACAATACTCGTAGGTATTTCTGTGGGAGACAGATTTATCTAATCCAATAGACTTTTCTGTGTGAGATAGATTTGTTTATAAAGTCTTCGACTTTGGGTCGTAGCAACTCTTGGTTGTGGGTGAGATCAGCTAAGGGAATCAAGTGCGTAGAATCATGCTAGGGTTCAGAGACGTAAGGAGCGCAACTGTACCTTGATCAGTGTGAGATTGATTAGGGCTCAACTACATTCCAGTCCGAAGTTAATTGGTAGTAGGCTAGTGTCTGTAGCGGCTTAATACAGTGTGGTGTTCAAAGCTGGATTAGGTCCTGGGGTTTTTCTGCATTTACGGTTTCCTCGTTAACAAAACTTCTGGTGTCTGTGTTATTGATTTTCCGCATTATATTTTGTTATATAATAGAAATATCACAGGTTGTGCGTTTAATCGATCAATTGGTAAATCCAACCTTTGGTTGTTGATTGAAATTGATTGATCCTTGAACATTGGTCTTTGGTACTGTTCAAGTTATTCCTCTTATATTCAATCGGGCTCGCAAATTCCTATTTGCTGATTGCGAATTGAATTAAGAGATAGAGATATAAAACTCTTTGATATACTTTTCTCTAGATTGAGTCTGTCTGTCTAGTTGATTCTCTTGAAAGTATATTGGAGTTTGTCTATTCAGATTGCAAACGAAATATTGGATGTGGTTGTTAGACCCCCGCTTTTTCAAACCTATATGGGAATCAAGGTAGTACCGATCCCTACCTATATTGGGAATCATGGTAGAACCGATCCCCATATGCAAAACCTATTTCTCTACTCACGTACACTTTAGGGTTTTTGTGATCGCAGTATAAGCTTTTGGTCAAACAATTATTTTTTTGATATTTCTCTGCAATCAAAATTTTCAAATTTGTTTTTGGTTTCTAGAGTAAAGGATATATGAAGGAGTTGCAGACTTGTTTGTGAATGATGAATGAAGATGAAACTTGTATTTACCAAGAAGATTAAATCCTGCAACTAGGAATGAACTTGCAGAACTAAAAAATAAATAAATTGATACATTTGTTCTAAATAACAATGTTCATTGTCAGGTTTACTCAGGATAAGTTAACAAATGTGCATACTGAGCATATTCAGTTGCTTATCTTCAAGTTGATATGGAAGCACATATGGATTTCTAAAATTTATTTATTTTCCTTTGGATATTATCTCACAATAGTCTTCCAACAAGAGATATGCTTAGAGAAAATCCTACGGGTAGTCTCACTCCATCGAAAATAAAGGAGAGATTACCAATTTGCTCTAATTTTGACCTATTATGGACACTACCAACCCTCCACTCTTTCATATGAAGTATAAGTTGGTAGTGGACACTACACCACAAATAATTTTTGTGTGAAATTTTGATATCGGGGGATAGTCTGCCGTTAGGAAGAGAAATATGAGAACAAACGGCAGATTGTATGCCATTTGGAAGAAAAACTGGTGAAAACTGATTATATATGGTATACAATCTGCCGTGTATGAATAATTTTTTTATAAAAACTAAATTGGACAGGATTGTTGTATGTTGTGTAGTCATCTTCTGCTCCTTCCTACATTAGCTTATCTCCTTCAAAAGATTAAATTCTACTTCTGAATGGAGGAGTTAGTCTCCAAATGAGACTACCCATAGCTCTTGCTCTTATAAGAAGACATACAAATGTCCCACCAAACTGGTGTTTGTGTTCTGAACCTAAAATAACCAATCACGTGTTGCCTCATTGTATTTTTGGAGCTAATATCTGGTCACATTTCAATGAGAAGCTTCATTCTAAGTTCATTATGCCACAAAATTTCAATACCACGTTATTTTTCTGGAATTGCACCCACTTTTCAAATTTAAAGTAAGGTTTCAAAACGTGGGGTACCAAAATACACCACCAACTTTTTCTTAGGCAACCTGTATGGACTAAACTCAATTACAATTCCGAAAGTTACAACTTAATGAATCTCAATCAGGAATTATAAGAAAATTTTATATCTCCTTCTCCCACAATCAGAATGTAAAGAGAGACAATTCCATGAACCTTATTATTCCGTGATAGTACTTGGACGATTCCAAATATCAATATCCAAGGTCAATCAAGTCGTTTCCAACAAACAAGGATAAATATATCTACTTTGATAGATTTACGTACAACCTGTGATATTTCAATTATAAAGATAAATAATATAATGCGGAAAAAGAAATAAAACAAACACCAGAAATTTTGTTAACGAGGAAACCGCAAATGCAAAAAAACTCGGGACCTTGTCCAGATTTGAATACCTAACTGTATTAAGATGCTACATGCACTAGCCTACTATCAAAACTTTGGACTAGAATGTAAGTTAGATTTAATCTACCTTCACAGCGATTCAGTTACACCTAACTGTATTAGCTGGCGTCATTTACAGCGTAAGAGTTTTTTCAACTCAATTGAAGACTTTAAACCAATCTGCCTCCCACAGATAAGTATATATGTGATTTCTTTTCTGATTAAATATCAAGGTGAGAGAGGAAATCGATTGCAATAGACAAAGCCTAGCAAACCTCAAAATCCGGTTTTATGACTCCCGAATAACATCCTAAATTATTATTCACCTCACAAGTATGTACTTGTGGAATCACAAAGTTTGAGACGAAGAAACTTGTGATTTATATCTATCTTGCCTGTTGGAGAAAATGGTTCAACAATCAAAGCAAGATCAGGATACACGAACTATAAAGATGAAGATAGTTTGACCTGGCTTCACGAATCCCTAGGTGAAGTATTTTTAGTCGCTAAACCTAAAAAAGTTTAAAGGATAGGAAAACTCTAGTTTACAACTAGGACACACAAGAATAGTATCAGGGATTCAAAGATCCCAGTTGTTTAAGGATCTCCTTATATAGACTTTCAAGGTCAAGGTTGCTTTAGATTTAATCTAAGGTACATAGCTTTGGAATCAAACAATCAATAATCACCGTTAGATGAAAAACTTGACTTGCATAATAGAATATACACTCTTGTTAGGATGAACCATAACCTAACCGTGTACAATGACTTGTTCATGAAGGGTTAGCCGAAACTAGCCAGTCGAACGATAAGCTTAACCATTTTCATATAACACTTTAGGACTTTAATCTTGAGTCACACATGTGATAAATAAATGTCTAGATAGTGTTTTTAGAGAGATTTTAAAATGCCGATTATCTCATATAAATAATTTTGATCCATCTGAAAATATTCGATAGGGTAAGTACGTGTACTGTATTCCCGTTTGTGACTATTTTTGTCATAGTACGTGTATCGGGTTTGTATACTCTTAAGATAAAAACGGGTTCAGGAATCCACAAATGTTTTCCGGTTTGCATACTAGGTATGCGTACCTTTTCCAGATAAGAAACCAACAAATCTTTTCCGGTTTGCATACTAGGTATGCGTACCTTCTTGGTTCACGAGTTAACAGACTTTTTATGGTATGGATACCGGGTATGCGTACCAAAAAGTTGCTTCCGAACTATAGCCATGCCGGTACGTGTACTTGGTACATGTACTACGACTCCGGAGTTATAAAAGTTCTCCCAGTATATGAACTGCTATGCATACTGTCTTGTATCCATATTTACAGTAGTTCTATATATCTCTAATAATCAATTCGAAACATTACCGAATAACATCAATGAAACATATCTCTCTTCCAGGCTATTTTCAAATGATTAAATGTTGAATCATAATTTAGGTCATAGACAATAAATTATTCTTAACCAAATTCATCAAGTATGAACAAATGTTCTTAAGCTTAGTCAGCATATTTCGAGAACGATAATCAAGATAAACTTAACTCAAAATTTCTATTATGCATATAATGTCTAATTTAGTCATGCGACAGTGTCTCATATATAAAAAGGTGAAAACTTGAGTGTAGGTGGTTCAGTGTTCACTTACCTTTTTTTGAAGAAGTTCTCCAAAAGCTTCAGTTGATCCTCGCCTTCAAACAGTAGAACGTAGTGATGTCTGGTACTCAACTACACAATTATATCCTAATCCGATACTTGACTAAATGTAGACTAGAAATCAAGATATAGTTTTGATCAACTAAATTTAACAACAAGCTTGAGATACCAACATTTGTGAGTTCGACCGAGCAATGCTCTAACAATCTCCCCCTTGTCAATTTTAGTGACAAAACTATCAATACATATGGATTAAAAAATAAAGCTTCAAAACTCCAGAATCCGTCATACTTGATTTCCTTGGTTCTTCAACTCCTTAAATTCTTCGTTACTTCAAGTTGAAATGATTCTAAATGTGTTCAACTCAGCATCGTTCTTGTTGAAGATCCGTAGAAATAAAAACTTTGAAAACATATATTCCCAATCGTCATTATATAGAAACATAGTATTATTATCTTCTCCAAAGTTTAATTGCATCACAACTCCGAAGTAATACTACGGTGATATGTTTCTCCCCCTTAGTCAATACTTAAATCTTTTGCATAATAAGTGAAACCTATAGATGTTGATTCACTCCCCCTTACATAATTATCTGTAAACCATATGTATGTAGTGCAAAAGTACTAATTAATTCTCCTCCTTTTTGTCAATAAAAATTGGCACATGTACGAAAATTTTGGGATCGTAATGAATTCAAACAAAAAATACTTCGAGAATTAAAAAGAATACATATCAACTTTAATTTAGATGATATCACAGAGTATAAAATACTTAGTATCTCATCTAGGAGATTTAAGATACAAGCATCCCCTTTATATTCCACATCCACTGTACCCACAAAGATATAATAACAATTAAGCACAAGTCCAATAAAGAACTCTCCCCCATTTGATGTCATTCCCAAGAGAATAACATGAGTGACCTTATCTTAATGAAAAAGAAGGATTTTGTCGGACATTAACAAATCACATGGATTTGTATCCTAAACATCGACATAAATTAATCTCAACGCCAGTTACGAACATGAAGATAATTCAATCGATCTGACTCAACATAAGAAAATCTTACGGAGTGGATAATGCAGCAATTACACAAGAGTGTGACCACAAGTGGATCAATACTAAAGTCCTCACAAAGCTTGTTCTATTTTTAGTCCATAAAACATAATAGATTTAACTTTTGAGCATATATGAGATATCAGTTCAATTCACAAAAAGTAAAGGACATATATATCTTATAAGACTTTCCAATACATTAAACCAATTATGATTAAATACTGCAAGTTCATCTTCCAAAAACTCTTGAAGTTAAATAAATAAATCTAAAAACATGCAAGATGAAAATCGTTGGAAATAGCCTGTGTACTCACAATATTTGCTATACCAAATCCTAGTTATCCTTCTTGAACACAAGAATAAATTATCACAAGAAGTTTCCTAGTACTTAAAATCCTTGAAAAGTTCTTTATTATCTCCGAAATCCTTATCCATGGGAACGTACGGTTCATGAATAAAAGAGTTAACTCCTCCAAACATGTTAGGTTGTTGTTTGACAAGTGCTTCTTGTAGCTCAAGATATTTTTGTAGAATCGCTTTCAGTCCCTGCACCTCCTTTTTGGTTTTCTTAAGTTCTTCAAGAAGAGTTGCAAACCATTGCTGATTGGAGCGGTCGGCTCTCGGTTTCTTCATATTCTTCCTTTTCCTTTTAACAGATGATTCAAAAGGATAGGACATCTCTCGTTCCTTTCTAGTTGGATGAACATCAACAACCATTGGAGCATAGATTTCACGAGAAGATGTTGTGCTTGGAGTCTCCATGATTCGTAAGAATAAAATGGATTTGTGAAAACACAAATATATTGCTCAACAAGAAAACTTCTTGTGAAAGAGATACGAGTCTTAATGAAGTAGATATTTACCATGCAGGGTTTTGGGATAGTAATAGTTCCCGTACTAGAAAAGATACATAAAACCTTAGAAGAATGAAATGTCACTTTTATCCTTCCTTAAGTTTCTACATAGATCAAACTTTTCAATACCATAACTTGAGACATAGATTAAGATGAACAAGTTGGTTGATTGATCAAAACCTCAGTTGATTTATGACATTCTTGACTATATCAAAATGTCGATATCCACAGACTGTATACAGTGGTATTCAGTTTATAATTACAAATGACGCTTCATGAGAATAAATTTACATAAAGTCAGTTATGTAACCGGTTTATGACTAGATCGAATTATCCTGGACTATTTTGATAGAGCAAGGCTCGACAATAAAATTATGTTATTCTCTTAAGAGATGTCAAGATAACGTTAGTAGTCTCATTCTATCAATGAACATTAAAAGATGGAAATCCAAGTAATAATATCCAAATTTGATTCAAAGCCCTAATGTGCACAGTTCTTGTCTCTTTTAAAGGAACATGAGACAAGATGCACTTTTCAACACAATTAGATTGTGTTGAGGTGAGCAGGAGAGTGGTCACCACTAGGTTCCTGCATGGAATTTGTAATACCCTTCTTTGAGGTATGTTTAAACCCGACTCTTCTCTTCATTTGAGATTTTACATTTTCCTTTGAAACATTCAATATTTTAGGAGAAGAAGAGTTAACTTTACGTACCTCATGATTGGACTTTTGAACAATTTTAAGCATATTTTCCAAACGACTACCCCTCCTTTGCAGTTTGTTGACATAACTTAGTGTGTGTTTGTACTTGAAAAAGTGTGTGAGTCCGTGACTCTCAATGGTACAATAAGGACATGTCGATTTGGAAATTGATTCATAAATGGCGTTAACATCTAAACAAAGGGTACCTGAAACATTAACAGAGTTTTCATAAGTATAAAAAAATCCATCACATCCTCTAATGATTTCGATGAAAAATCATCAACCAAATTATCAAGATTGATATAAGTATTGCTACATTCATCAAAATTGATAATTTCACCCAAGAGTACTACACTTGATCCATCATCCTCTTCGGAATCATAATGATCAGGTGTTTCATCAAGCGTTGCAGCAAAACTCTTGTTGCCAGTGTATTTCTTCCGATTTGGGCACTTATTGGAAAAATGACCGAACCCTTTATACTTGAAGCACTGTGGCATATCCTCATCGTCAATATCGTTAGAATCTCTATTTTTCATAGAAATATGATTATGTGAATTAGTATATGTATGAGGCTTTTCTCTAGTGAATCATTTATTTCTCTTCCTAAGAAATTCTCTAAACTGTTTTGTGATTAATAATGCTAAGTTATCAAGATCATCATCTGAAAATTCTGGATCAACAAGATTATTCACAGAATCGTCAGCACCTTCACTTTTAATAGTTTCAGTGTTTTTCAGTTCCTTGAACGCAATATCCTTTCCATCTTTGGATTGTAGTTCATGATCAAAGATCTTTAACTTTCCAACAAAGGTATTTCTGGAAAGTGTTTCAAGGTTATTTCCTTCCATGATGGCATGTTTCTTAGAATCGTATCTTGGTGGTAAATATCGGAGAATTTTCATCACAATGTCCTTTTGGGGAATGGCCCCCCTTAATGCATAACATGCATTAACAATTCCATACACCTTTTGATTAAAATCATCAAACGAATCTTCATCAGACATACAAAGATTTTCCCGATCATAATTTTGGTTTTAAAACCTAGCTTCTTTTTCTGAGGTATCTCATTCGAATACGGTTTATAAGATATCCCAAGCATATTTAGACTTAGTGCACGAAGTCACATTGTGTTTAAGTTCTTGGCTTATGGCGTGAATAATAACATTTAATCCGTCAGAATTATGCTTTGCAGCTTTTATCTCGGCTTCACTATATTCTACTAAATTTTTCTCAACAGTGTTTCCGTCTCTAACAACTGTTGGAGGATTATATCCTATAACTACAAGTTTCCATGTCTGAAAGTCACGAGCTTGTAAAAAGGAACGCATAGTAATTTTTCACCATAAGTAATTTGTGTCATCAAATGTTGGCGGTAGGTTTATCGATATTACACTCCTGTCAATATAGTCATATTGCTTCAAACAAAGACTTCTTAGGTCTTTCGCGTGTTTTCCTGCTCTGATACCAATTGAAAACTCAGGGGTACAAAAATACACCACCAACTTTTTCTTAGGCAACCTGTATGGACTAAACTCAATTAAAATTCAGAGAGTTATACCTTGATGAATCTCAATCAGGAATTATAAGAAGAGCTTATATCTCTTTCTCTCACAATCAGAATGTAAAGAGAGACAAGTCAGTGAACCTGCTTATTCCGTGAGAGTACTTGGATGATTCTATCGATCAATATCCAAGATCAATCAAGTCGTATCCAACAAACAATGATGGATATATCTACTTTGATTGATTTATATACACCCTGTGTTATTTTAATTATAAAGATAAACAATATAATGCGGGAAAACAAATAACACAGACACCAAAAATTTTGTTAACGAGGAAACCAAAAATGCAGAAAAACCTCGGGACCTTGTCCAGATTTGAAGACCAAACTGTATTAAGAAGCTACAGACACTAGCCTACTATCAAAAATTCGTACTGGAATGAAGTTGAGACCGAATCTACCATCACAGCGATTCAGTTACAGTCGCGCTCCTTACGCCTCTTAAATCCCAGCATGACTCCGTGTAATTGATTCCCTTAGAAGACGTCCTTTACAATATAAGAGTTGCTTCAACTAAATTGAAGACTTTAAACCAATATACCTCCCACAAATAAGCCTATATATGATTTCCGTTATGATCAAAGATCAAGGTGAGATAGGAAATCGATTGCAATAGACGAAGTCTAACAAACCTCGAAATCTGGTCTTATGACTCCCGAAGAGCAACCTAGATTATTATTCACCTCACAAGTAGATACTTGTGGATTCACAAAGTCTGATACGAAGAAACTTTGTGATTTCTATCTATCTTTCTTGTTGGAGCAAATGGCTTAACAATCAAAGCAAGATCAGGATACACGAACTATCAAGAAAAAGATAGTTGGACCTGGCTTCACGAATCCCTAGGTGAAGTTTTTTTAGTCGCTAAACCTAAAAAAGTTTAAAGGAGAGGACAACTCTAGTTTACAATTAGGACACACAAGAATAGTGTCAGAGATTCAAAGATCCCAGTTGTTTGAGGTTCTCCTTATATATACTTTCAAGGTCAAGGTTGCTTTAGATTTAAGCTAATATAGCTTTGGAATCAAGCAATCAATAATCACCGTTATATTAAAAACTTGACTTGAGATTAACATAATAGAATATACACTCTGGTTAGGATGAACCATAACCGAACCATGTACAATGACTTGTTTATGAAGGGTTAGCCGAAACTAGCCAGTCGAACGATAAGCTTAATCATTTTCATATAACAATTTAAGACTTTAATCTTGAGTCACACATGTGATAAAAAAAAATGTATAGATAGTGTGTTTAGAGAGTTGTTCAAATGCCGATTATCTCACAGAAATAATTCTGATCCATCTGAAAATATTCTATAGGGTAAGTACGTGTACTTGGTACGTGTACTGCATTCCCGTTCGTGACTATTTTTTTCATGGTACATTTACTGGGTTTGTATACCCTTAATACAAAAACGGGTTCAGGAATCTAGATATCTTTTACGGTTTGCATACTGGGTATGCGTACATTTTCCTGCTTAGAAACCAACAGATCTTTCCTGGTTTGCATATTAGGTATGCGTACCTTCCTGGTTCACGAGTTAACAGACTTTTTATGGTATGGATACCGGATATGCATACCAAAAAGTCGCTGCCAAACTATAGCTAAGCCGGTACGTGTACTAGATATATGTATTGCGGCTCCGAACTTATAACAGTTCTCCCAGTATGTGAACTGGTATGCATACTGTCCTGCATGTAGATTTACAGTAGTTCTATATCTCTCTAATAATCAATTCGAAACACTCCCGAATAATATCAATGACACATATCACTATTCCATGCTATATTAAAATGTTTAAATCTTGAATCATAATTTAGGTCATAAACAATAAATTGTTCTTAACCGAATTCATCAAGTATGAAGAAATGTTCTTAAGCTTAGTCAGTATATTTTGAGAATGATAATCAAGATAAACTTGACTCGAAATTTCTATTACATATGTAATGTCTAATTTAGTCATGGGACAGTGTCTCATAGATAAAAAGGTGAAAACTTGAGTACTATGTGGTTCAATCTTCACTTAACTTTTGTTGAAGAAGTTCTCCAAAAGCTTCGGTTGATCTTCGCATTAAAACGGTAGAACGCAGTGATGTTTGGTACTCAAATACACACTTTTATCCTAATCGAGACTTGATTAAATGTAGACTAGAAATCAAGATATAGTTTTGATCAACTAAATTTGACAACAAGCTTGAGATAACAACATTTGTGAGTTCGACCGAGCAATGCTCTAATAAGATTTTTGTGGTCATTTTGGAGTATCTGGCTTGAAAGAAATGGCAGAGCCTATAAAAAAAATAAGCATTGAAATATTAATTCAAAACGAGATTAAGAATTTTACTTAATGCCTAATTTTTAAGATTTTTGAGCCTCCAAGTTCCATTGATGTGATGGTACGTAGATTGGCCTGTAGTTGCATCTTTTCTGATGACTACACCCAAGTAGATCTAAAGGATATAAAACTACTAACATTCAAGATTCAAAGACAAACATAATGTAAAAAACATGAAAGTAAAGATTAACACAAGCATATAACATGGTTCGGCCATGAAGACCTACGTCCAAGGGAAAGAAGATGTTTTCTTTATTGATTAGGGTCTTACCCTTGAAAGAGCTACAAATATCACTTAGATTTCTCACTCTCTCTTTATCTAGATCTTTCTCAGGAATTCTCTGTAGAAAGACCATCTAATATTACATAAGTTGTCCATTTCCTTCTACATGGACTGGTATTTATAAGCAAATTAGACTCGTGAAGGCCTGGTCTCGCCGAGCTGGTGGAGCTATCGTACATCTCCTCATTACTTCGGACAAGCTCTATACTATCCCTCGTGATGGCCTGCTTGGTTCCCTCTCCGAGTCGTCTCGCCCTTTACATCATCGTGTTGCTCTTCCTTGGGGAACTTCGTGCTGCATCACCTTTGGATTATAGTATAGATCGCCTGAGCCTTCTGATACGATGTAGATTCGCCCACGTCTCTTCTGATCCTTTATTAAATGCAGTCCTTCTTTTTAGACTTGACCGTTTGAATCGATTAGACCACTCCTCACACGCGTCGTTCATGTAACGTTTGTAGCAGGTGTCTCGATTCAGATGAACTCAGCTTTATAGAGTGTGATTCGATGTTTCCACCTTATCATCTTATCATGAGATCATCCCTTAGGATGTTGACACGTGGCCATCGGGTATTTTACCGTCACATTTTGCTCATTTTCTTTGCAACTTGCCAAGGGCATGATGGGAAGAAAACTTCGTAACCGTCCCGTCTTTATCACCACGTCTGCACTTTTAGTGCGCTTTTACCTGTTGGACTTGAGGCGCCGGTTGATGGTCCATTGGTTTCTTATAAAATCTTTTGGGAGAAGAGAATGATGTCTTTATTTTCTGTTTTCAGAATTCAGAACTTTTTCATTCTTTCTCTCTTCTATCTTTTGTTATTCCTTCTTAACTTCTTGTCTCCTATAAAGAAGTTTATTATGTTTGGGAGAAATTCTCCATCTCGACCTTCAAGACGGTATGGCCTCCTTTCTTTGTTCTTCTTTTTGTTTTCGTCGGTGGTTTACACCATTATTTTGAACTGTGAAGTTCCTTCGTAGTTATCATGATTGCTCTAGTCAATGTTTCTTGCCATTGCTTTTCAACTGTGAAGTTTCTTCAGGGATCGCCATTATCGTCTCCACCTTTTATTATTTTCCGCCGGTTTTCTCCGGCGTAAGTTCTGATACCCCCCCCCTCCTTTTTGTTTATCTTCTGTAGTGTTGATAAGAGACCGATGAGGGCTTCGAGCACCGGCCGTTCTTCCGGCATGTATGATGCCGACTTTTTGGAGATGATAAAGACTAAACATCGTCTTCAAAGATTTCAAGTTACTTTTGCTACTCCGGAGGGTCAAGTCAGCGTCTTGACAAAGAAACTCTTTGAGGATAATCCATGTGGTCCCAACAAGATTATCGTGGCGGCCGGTCAGCTCGATGCTGGGATTTTCCTTCCTCTGTATTGCCCACTAGACTCCTTTCAGTACGAGGTGCTTTGTCTGCTTAGTCCTTAGCGAGCTATCTATCAGCCCAATGGCAATTTTTATATGATCGCTCGAGAATGTTCTCGGCGAAGTCAAGGTAAGGTTAGTGAGCACGAGTTGAACGAGTTAGTCCCCGAGCAAAAGGAATTGTATATGCCTGCGACCTTCGTGGAGAACTACTGGTGCCAACAGTCTGATACCTTTGAGGGCTTTGGAGTTGGAATTTCTAAGTCTCGGAAACCTATCCGAGGTCCTCCTCTTATGTCCAATTTGGATCCTCTCAACCCCAGCCAACTTACGCTTCGCAAGAATCATGACCCCAAGTGGTCCGTAGCTCCTCTTCGCATTGTGGGGCCTTACATTTTTGGCTGGGATGAGATTGACAATGTCCTTCCTGGGATTCCCGAGATGCATAATCATCTGCCACCTTATAGGCCATGGGAGCTTAAATGGGTTCCTTCTCGCAGACGTTCTTCACAAACTGCTCGAGCTATTGAGGATGCTAAGGTAGAAAATACTATCTTAATGTTTTAACGTATATATACCTTGCCCCTGTTTTATGCCTTAGCATCTGATGCTGTTGTATTGTTTGAGCAGAGGAGAAGAGTCGCTGATGGTTCTGGGCCATCTACTGCTCCTGTGGAGGTTGCAGAACATGCATTGGAAGTTGATATCGGTGAATTGTTTGGCGAGAATGAGATTGTAGACCTTGGTGAAGGATTTTTTGATGATCTTGACCAAGCCTTATTGGATGATCCTGTCAATCCTGGTGGCACTGCTACTTTATCGGATGTGAGGATGCCCCAGGCGAGTAATCTCACTGACAAGGGTGTTACTCCCGATGTAGGTGCTCGGGCTGGTGGTGGTATTGGGGATATTGTTCCTGTGGTTCCGAGTGGCGGTGTTGGCACTGGCGTACCGAGTACTTTTGCTGGTGGTTTTCCTTCTGGTCTAACAGTTCCTTCTAGTTAGTCTTCCACCGTCTTTGGTGGTGGATCCGAGGTGATGAAGATGCTATGCTCGGCTGAGCGAGGACGAGCAAGCTCGGATTTTAACTTCTTTGCCTAAATCCGCTCAGCATCAGCTTGTGCAGGTGGTATGTATTGAAATTTGACTAAATTTGTAATGGCATGTTTGTTATCATTGCTCCAGTTGAAACTTTTCTAAATGGTGATGTTGTCTGATTTGCTAGAGCAACAATCTTCGTGTTGGCATGCTGTCCGAGACTCGCGTTGCTAGGAAGCAAGCTAGAGATGCTGAGCACGAGAATAAGAATCTGCGTCTTGCTGTGGAGATGGACAAGCAAGAGGCTTTGTCCCTTCGCCAGGATAAAAAAGAGCTGGAAGGTATTTATTTTTTCCTTTGTCTAAGTTTTCATCTCCATAGTAGATTCTAGAGTTATGAATTAGTCCCCTCTATTGGTAGCCACCGTCAAACGTTTGGAGGAGAAGGTAGATAATACCGGTCATATGCATGATAGGGAACTGTGCAATCTGAGGATCGATGTGAGCTCTCGCCAGTGCAAGATTGATTCCTTAGAACATGAGAATGCACAACTTCAGAAGGATGTGGATGTTCATCGAGATCGCATCGTTGAGATTCGTGCGATGTTAGATAAAGCTAAGCAGGTAGCTATAGCTCGTATGGATTAGATCAAGCTCCTCTGAACTCAAAAGGATGGGCTGATTGAATGGCAATCAAACCATATGCCCCTGCTAACGCGAACAGAGGATGACAGAGAAGAGTTAGTGCATCTCAAGCGAGATTTTATCCATCTTGAAAAGGAACGTGATAGACATATGTTATCGTGCCCGACTGGCGATGCCGCCATAACTCCTGTTGAAGCACAGATTAGTGCTTTAGGTAATCAAAAGGCCCAAGTGGAACAGACCTTAGCTTCTGTTTTGATTGAACATGAAGGTTGCCTATTAGCGACTTTTGATTTCCATTCGCCTTATGCTTTTATGAGTTTATTTCTGTTATATTGACTCTCTCCTTTTATTTCTCTTGCAGAGGCTAGTAAGCGTAATGCGGAGTTGGAGAGGTAGTTGGAGGAAGTGAAGGTGGCAAAACAAAGTCTTGACGAAGAGCTTAATGAATTGGTGAGCCACCATAAGGAAGAGTTGGAGGCTGAGCGTGCTGATAAGAATCAGAAGTTGAGCAATCTTCATGCTGAGTATAAACATATGATAACAAATGCCTGCAGAACTTCCGTCCTTCGTGAGCGTCAAAGGGTCGCTGCTACTGCCAATGTTGTGGCTCCACCTCCGCCTATTGAGCCCGAGTCCGAGCAAGTTGCTCCTGAAACTGCCGAGGGCGAGGATCGGGTGGATATTGAGCAAGGTGCACCTGGCGATGGGCAGGTTTAAGTTCGTCAGTGCTTTTGCTCATATAAGCTTTGCTTTTCTAAGAAATTCTTGGTTTCTCCTTTTTGTGTTTAAACCTCGTGTTGTTTTGAAGTAATGTTTAGGAAGACAGTATTTGGTAAGTCCTCGTGCTCCTTACGAGGAAATATTTAATTGGTTTGACTGATCAGCACGCTAACCGAGTCCTCTTATGTGTTGAAGGCATTATTTTGCTACTTATACTTTGATAAGTCCTCATATGTAGGAGGCAATGACGCTTTCTTTCGAAGTAGCTGTTTATATGGATGATAATTTCTTTAGCTGAATTATACCACATGATGTGTGTATTTTTGTGGCTCCCGGGGGGTTTTGTGCATGCTGTTGGTCCAACCATGGGTGACAAAGCCAAGGAGTGATCAGTTCCTTAATTGGATAGGGCATCTCTTACGGTGTTGGGCTTTAGGCATAGAACATTCCCCTTCTCGCCTTGGTTTGGTGCCTTCATGGGCTTTGTTTTTTAATAGTGTCTTGTTTAGGTTACACTTTCCCCAAGGTTAAGTGATCAGTTGTGTGAGTCACTTGTTTATTAACCATTGTTTGGAGGGCAATATCTCGGTCAAGTAATTCTTGTCTTAGCCAAAGGTAAGTACATTGATTCTGGATATCTCCTGTTATGGAAAGACATCATCCGATTTCGTGATTGTGATTGCATTACCTTAGGTCTGTTCCCGTCTTAGGTAGCTTAGGGTGTCCCCCGCTTTATCTTGCTTCATTCGGCTAGATGGCATTGCCTTAGGTCTGTGTCCGTCTCGGGCATCTTAGGTATTTTACCCGCATCATTCGTTGTAGAACGGAAGGTATGGCTTGCACCGTGCCATGATCTTGATGGGATTTTGTTATAATGCAAATATGATATGATTATGCTATACGCAAATGCAAGAAAAGATAAAGCGAAAAATGAAAGTAAAAAATTGCAAGAAAAAAAATAAACTAACAAAAATCAAAGTAAATGAAATGAGCACGCAAAAGGATTAATTTTATTATTCTCAAAAGAGGGTTTATAAGCCCTTAGTACATTTTGGTAAGGTACCGTGACCTTTTACACGTAGGAATTCGAGTCCCATTTTCATAATCTGTCTTCCTAAGCGATAAGCTGTTTAAGATTATATGGATTGAGGTATTTGATATTCCAGGGGCGTTCTAGTTCTTCCCCATTGGGTTTGAGAAATCTGTATGCTCCATCGCCTGCCTTGGCGATGACTGTTAGTGGTCCTTCCCAGATGGGAGAAAATTTTCCTGCCTCGCGCTTGTATGGTGGGATCTCGCGCCAGACTTTGTCGCCTGGGCTAAATTGCCTCTGATGAACACGTTCGTTGTATTCTCAGGATGACCTCCAATGGTATTTTTCCATTCTCCGGAGAACTATTTCTCAGTTTTCCTCGAGGTTGTCTATCTCAGCGAGTATCGCTTCAGTTGGTATGATCGCTTCTATACCATATGTGAGAACGAAGGGGCCCGTCCTTGTTTCTCCTCTTCGTGTGGTCCGATAGGCCCGTAGTACATTGCGTAATTGTTCACATCGGCTAGTCCCGTGTCCATCTAGCTTCATCCTGAGCATGTCAGCGATAACTTCATTAGGGTAACCGTTTAGACTTTGGGGAGTGGAGAAGGCGTTATGCTTCTGATTTTTCTCGCCGAGTGAGATTCGGTTATAACCTGAGTATCCGTCTATTAGGGACAGTAGTCCGTATTCAGATGTGGCTTCCACAAGATGATCGATATTGGGAATCGGAAAGCTGTCTTTTGGACAAGCCCTATTTATGCAAAGTCGTGCTCCTTCGTTTTTCTTCGGTATTATCACCATGTTGGGTATTTGTTCTCCTCGGACGACTTCTGATGCCTCCGTTTTCTTTAGCTTTGCGATACTCCGGTGTCACCTCTTGCATCTTTTGCCTCATAGGCTTGTGCTTTGGATCTTTTTTCAAGTGGTCTTGACAGACTTCTGGATCTATCCTAGGCATACCTCCCATGTGTCTTGCAGAGGCATTGGAGTATTCTTTTGATGCTCATACGAGCTTTTCTTCTTCCTCTCTGTCGGGGAGAGTTGCAATCTTAACCATTCTGTCGTGTATTCCCTTTGCGGGTTCTGAGGCCGAGAGGTTTATCTTGAGCTTTCCATCATTGGAGAGGTCATGTAGTTGCTATAAGAGCTTCTTGGATAAGTCCGAGGTTGGGACATTGTCCGAGGCTGGTACGTTGTTTGAGCGTCTCGCTTTACTTGTCACTGCTACGTAAGCATTGATATCAGCCTGGCTTTTAGCATTCTTGGACCTTTTCTCCTTTGCTTTTGGGGGTTTTACCCTATTCTCGTCATTCTATACATCCATGTTGTAACAGTACTTAGCTTCGCCTGAGTCTCCAACGATCTCTTCGATCCCATCGGGTGTTGGAAACCTTAGTCTCTGATGGTAGGTCGAGGCAACTCCTTTGATCCCATGGACCCAGGATCGCCCGACAATGGCTGTGTAGGGTGAAAGTACATCTACTACACAAAAAATGGTTGGAGTGAGGATCTTTCCTACTCGAATTTTTAAGGTGACTTTGTCTCTTGGGCGGGTCGATGAGCCATTGAAGCCAAATATGTTATAGGTAGAAGGGATTAGGCATTCATATCTAAGACCCATTTGCTTGAATGTTTCATAAAACAAGATTTCTACAGAACTTCCTCCGTCTATTAGTATTTTATGCATGGACCATGGCAATACCTTGGGCTTTTCTTCCTCGCCCTCCTGCTCAGGAAGTGCGATAGCCATCGTAACCACCAATGGATTGTTGTGGTTTCTTCCTTCATCTGGTGCCTCCGAGGCTGAAAAACCGATAGGTATTTTCATCCACTCCTGCATAGGAGGTTTATTTTCCATACTGAAGACTTCGTCACCTTCGAAGTTTCGCTTATGGATTCGTCCTATAATACTTCCTTCAGGTGTGGGAGCAGTGATAGCTGAGTGCGATATCGTATTACATCCCAGGTATTGTGCCTCGCGTGGTATTTCTACGCGATGTACGGGTATTCCCACCGTTGGTTGAATCGCTGGCTGTGCGATGTACTCCCCGAGTTTTCCTTCATCAATCATGTCTTGCACCATCTTCTTCAGATCTCTGCACGAGTCTGTAATGTGACTATAGAATTGGTGAAACTCGCAGAAGTCTTCTATTCTTAGCGCGTTCGGGCTATTGTCCTCTATTCCATGGGTATGTGATCTTACATTTACCATCGATCTTCTTAAAGATCTCGGATATAGGTGTGTTTAGTTTCATATAGACTGGGTCTACGAACTTTTCCTTCTTTTGTTGGGTTTGGTCTCTCCCTTTCCATCCTCCACTTCGATGTTTATCGAACTGGGTAGATCTGTTGTTGGATCTCCCTGCTCCTTGGGCTGGCGCATGAGGGTTCTGTGGTTCTACCACATTTGCTCCTCTATTGGTTCCTTTTACCAATTTTTTATAAGTACCATCTTGGAGTTCTTCAAGGGCTATGTAATCCTCTTGAATCTCTCTAAGTTTCCCTAGATTGGGTGGCATGGTCTCGTACATGCGGACAAATATGGGGTCCGTCTTTCTTAGACTATTTTTGAAGCCCAAGATCACGTAGGCCTCTGGGACTCTTCCGATCTCGGCACATAATTTTCTCCAACGAGTTACCAGAGAGCGGAGTGACTCGTTCGGTCCCCTGGCTAACTGGAACAACATGTCAATTTCGGGTTTGACTCGGCTGTTATGCATGTATGTTTCTAAGAACAATTCGGATAGATGGTCAAACGATTTAACCGATGCCTTTGGCAGGTTATTGAACCACATTAGGGCCTCGTCTTTTAGACTGGATGGAAAGAATACACATCACTACCTCGTAGTGACTCCACTGTGTCAGTGTCATGCGGTAGGATCTGAGATGTTCGATGGCATCGCCGATCCCATTGAAGGGAGTTGCAAATGTTGGGAGCGAGCATTTCCTTGGAAATGGTTGGGCTAGTAGACTCTCCGATAAGGGAGACTGTCCAGCCTCTTGCAGTACTTCCTTCAAATTTTTGCCTTCTTGTTTTCCTGTAGCCTCTCTGCACATCGCTTCGAGTTGACAGAGTCGGGCTTGTAGTTGGTCGTCATTATGCCTCGTTTCGGCCTTCTTCCTTCGTCCTTGAGCTCTTTCGGTCGAGTAGGAGGCTTCTGGGTGGCGATATCTTGATCACCCTGAATCCTCGTCCGATTGCTCGGCATACGTCACTATTTTAGAGCGAGTTGACTTTGAAGTCTCCCCTCGCTTGGGGTCTATGACTGCGTGGTTCTCGGCCATGCAGTTGGTTTTTACTTCGTCCTTCTTTTTCTTTTCTCGTCTATGCTTGGGATCAACATTGGATGATCCCTCGGACGGGCTTTTTTCCTCGTTTAGAACTTCTCGGCATCCTTTTGGAAAGCGCTCTCCTGTTTCCTCATACGAGGTGTCAGGGATATGCACTCGCTCATCGTCATGTAAGTTCTCAAAAGGATTCTCCTCCTCGGGGGTCTCCTCTATGGTAGTGAGTGACACCTTTTTCTTTGTTCTGCGTTTTATCCTGCGGTTTCTCTGTTCTAGCCTCCTGTTACGTCTTTCTAACTTTTTCATTCTCTCATCCTGCGCTTCTTGAGCTTTCAGGATGGCTGCGATAGTAACAGCGGTATCGCTGAGGTTAGAAGATTCGCCGAGCTTTCTTCTCCTCATTTTTTACTGTTTGCCTTGGCAAACGATTCAGCCCTCCTGGTTGAGTTAAATGGATATCATTCTGTCTTTCGAAGGGATTTCCCTCTTCGTCAGAGCTAGAGTTATAAGTTAACCCCTCCCGATATTGGTTATCGGGTTGTCCCTCTCATGGGAGTACACCGTTCTGCATAGTTTCACCTAGCTCCATCTCGTCTAGGCCTCCAGACAGGGTTCCACCAGTTTCACCTTGGCTCGTGCGAGTGGATCGTCTCGTCACCATCGCCTTACCTGCGATATATGCAATAATGCTTAATTTGTCTTTTCTTATAGAAAAGCGGGACCCTAGATTTGCAGGTCATGTGCAATTACTAAGTCATAGTTCAGACTGGACAGTTTAGTACAGAAAGACTTTGCAGTAAGTTTTGGAGACATGTGAAGATGTCAAAACATTTCCTACGCGCATAAAGTTTTGGTGATGGGAAAAAGGTGTTTTGTTTGTCTCTCTTCTCGAGAAAAATACCTCCTTTTACACGTCATACCTTTACTAGGAAAAAACCAAGTTTATGAGTATTGAGCATATCTTCCCATTTTAGGAAATATTTCTCATCATCTTTAAACTTTTGATCTTGAACAAACTTTGAGATTGATGAATGATTATGTACTCATTAACCCTTCCCCTTGACTTAGAGTTAGATTTATAAGAAGAAGATTGTGGATTATCTTGAGTTTCTTAGAAGATGAAGAGCATCATGAACAATTTTTCTTTTCAACCTTCATAGGACAATATTTTCCCTTATGAAGGTTACTGACTTAAATTTCTTCCCAGCCCTTTCATGGAGGAGATCGTTTGAGTGCCGAAGTGTTTAAAACTCCATTTTCACTCCGATCTTCAACTCTCCTGAGCGTCTCGAGGAAGATATAGGAAATCTTAGAAGAATGAAAATTTTGAAGAAAATCAGTGAAAAAGATGTAGATCTGTTGATTTTGAGGGTCTTCAAGACTTAACAGATCGTGTAGACTGTGTTGATTCCGAGCTCTACTCATAAATTCTAACATAGTTCTACACAGTGGTATGAAAGCCACTTCTCTCAAGGAGATTATGAAAACAATATAGAGCTGTTACTAGGGAGGCAGAATAGATATTCATACCTCCCTGTTTCTAGCGCCAAAATGTAGTTGCATCTTTTCTGATGACTACACCCAAGTATATTTAAAGGCTATAAAACTACTAACATTCAAGATTCAAAGACAAACATAATGTAAAAAACATGAAAGTAAATATTAACACAAGCATATAACGTGGTTCGTCCATGAAGACCTACGTCCACGGGAAAGAAGATGTTTTCTTTATTGATTAGGGTCTTACCCTTGAAAGAGCTACAAATATCACTTAGATTTCTCACTCTCTCTTTATCTAGATCTTTCTCAGGAATTCTATGTAGAAAGACCATCTAATATTACATAAGTTGTCCATTTCCTTCTACATGGACTGGTATTTATAAGCAAATTAGACTCGTGAAGGCCTGGTCTCGCCGAGATGGTGGAGCTATCGTACATCTTCTCATTACTTCGGACGAGCTCTATACTATCCCTCGTGATGGCCTGCTTGGTTCCCTCTCCGAGTCGTCTCGCCCTTTACATCATCGTGTTGCTCTTCCTTGGGGAACTTCGTGCTGCATCACCTTTGGATTATAGTATAGATCGCCCGAGCCTTCTGATACGATGTAGATTCTCCCACGTCTCTTCTGATCCTTCATTAAATGCAGTCCTTCTTTTTAGACTTGACCGTCTGAATCGATTAGACCACTCCTCACACGCGTCGTTCATGTAACGTTTGTAGCAGGTGTCTCGATTCAGATGAAATCAGCTTTATAGAGTGTGATTCGATGTTTCTACCTTATCATCTTATCATGAGATCATCCCTTGGGATGTTGACACGTGGCCATCCGGTATTTTACCCTCACATGGCCAACATCAATCTATTTTGACCCTTATTAATTAAGATAGATGGTAGTTTGTTAACATTTGAGCTTTTTTATTTTTGTTTATTTTCTCTCTTACATCCTTTGGGTGGTACAAATATTTTGTAGTTTTTCTAATCAATAAACCTCTTTGCGGATTAAAAATTATAAAAATAAAATTGTCTAAAAGAAATTGAGATATCCATCGATGGAAAATATTTCTTGTGATTGATTATGTTAATTTGGAATATAATAGCGTTACAAATTAATTAAATTATACCAACCAACATGGGATTACTGGTTGTTTACAACTTTTGATTGAATGCTTTAGGCAAAGATATGTTTTTGTAATTATTAGTTAAGAGTAGAATGTTAAGTTTCAAAGCAGGTCATGTGGTACGCGTACTAGCATGAGGTTCAGGTCCGGGAATTTCTGTTGAGTTTGGAAGGTATGCGTACCAGTTCGCTTACTGGCGAACCAAAACTTAGTCCGGCCATTTAGGTATGCGTACCCGTTTGCATACCTAAGTGGATAATGTTCTAAAATCGGTTTGTTCATGAACTAATACATTTATATAATACGGAATGCAATCTTTTGCAAACCGTGGCTATAATGTTCATGACTTGATTCGAGTGAGTCAAAATCGATTTTGCTTCAATTGTATCTTATATACTTCTATGAGAATATAAACAATTGAACAACTCTAGAACTAGTTTCATTTGAGTCATTTGAACTAGTTATGGTTAAGATGAATAAGGTTTATATGAAAGTGTTCATATGGCTAACCTCGGTTAACTATTGTTGAGCCAACAAAGGTGCACACGTTTAGGTACGGTTTCATATCTAAATGAAGTCACTTTTCATTTGTGTGTAACAAGCTAAGTTCGATCTAACGGTTGAAAGATATTAGCTTGAGTCTAATCAGGTTTTCATCTAACAGTGAATATTGAATGCTTTGTTACCAAGGTAACATTGATTGCAAACCCTGATTGAAGACTATATAAAGGTGAACTCTAGCAACTGGGAAACCTAATCCCCACACCTCCTGTGTGATATTAGTTGCGACTAGAGTCGATTCTCCTTTAACCTTAGGTTTTTCACGAAACCCTGTAGGTTAACGACTTGAAGACTTCATGGGGATTGTGAAGCCAGACCCAATTATTTTCTCTGTAGTTGGATGTTCTGATCTTGTTGTTTTCTATCGTGATTGAGTTACTATCTTCTCTAAGATTTGCTCGAGATTTAATCTCCGATAGGCAAGATAAAAAGTAGTCGCAAACATCTTCGTCTCTTCGTTTGTGATTCCTCAATATCTTGTTTCTCTACCATACGATTAAGATTATTGTGAGGTGATTGATATTTCTAGGCTGTTCTTCGGGAATATAAGTCCGGTATATCGATTGGTTCCTGTTCACCTTGATTTATCAAAAAACGGAACAAAACTCATAGGTTTATCTGTGGGAGAAAGATTTATCTATTCAATAGACTTTTCTGTGTGAGATAGATTGGGTTTTCAAGTCTTCAACTTTGGGTCGTAACAACTCTTAGTTGTGGGTGAGATCAGCTAAGGGAATCAAGTGCACAGAATCCAGCGTGGTTTTAGAGGCGTAAGGAACACGACTGTACCTTGATCAGTGTGAGATTGGTTAGGGCTCAACTACATTCCAGTCCAAAGTTAACTTGGAGTAGGCTAGTGTCTGTAGCGGCTTAATACAATGTGGTGTTCAAATCTGGACTAGGTTCCGGGGTTTTTCTGCATTTGCGGTTTCCTCCTTAACAAAATTTCTGGTGTCTGTGTTATTTTTTTTCCACATTATATTTGTTTATATAATTGAAATATCACAGGTTGTGCGTCAATCAATTGTGAATCCAACCTTTAGTTGTTGATTAAATTGATTGACACTTGGATATTGGTTTTTGATACCGTCCAAGTTATTTCTTATATTCAATCGGGCTCGCAAATTCCTATTTGTTTGATTGCAGATTGAATTGAGAAATTGAAATATAACTCTTTGATATACTTTTCTTAAGATTGAGTCTGACTGTCTAGTTGATTCTGTTAAAAGTATATTGGAGTTAGTCCATACAGATTGCTAAGCGAAATATTGGGTGTGGTTGTTAGACCCCCGCTTTTTCATCTCTAATAATCAATTCGAAACACTCCCGAATAACATCAATGACACATATCATTGTTCCATGCTATATTCAAATGTTTAAATCTTGAATCATAATTTAGGTCATAAACAATAAATTGTTCTTAATAATTCATCAAGTATGAACAAATGTTCTTAAGCTTAGTCAGCATATTTTGAGAACGATAATCAAGATAAACTTGACTCGAAATTTCTATTACGTATGTAATGTTTAATTTAGTCATGGGACAGTGTCTCATAGATAAAAAAGTGAAAACGTGAGTAATATGTGGTTCAATCTTCACTTACCTTTTGTTGAAGAAGTTCTCCAAAAGCTTTGGTTGATCTTCGCCTTCAAACGGTAGAACGCAGTGATGTTTGGTATTCAAATACACACTTCTATCCTAATTGAGACTTGAATAAATGTAGACTAGAAATCAAGATATGGTTTTGATCAACTAAATTTGACCACAAGCTTGAGATAGCAACACTTGTGAATTCGACCGAGCAATGCTCTAATAAAAATTTTGTGGTCATTTTTTAGAGTATCTGGCTTGAGAGAAATGGCAGAGCCTATAAAAACAAAATAAGCATTGAAATCTTAGTTCAAAACGAGATTAAGAATTTTACTTAATGCCTAATTTTTAAGAATTTTGAGCCTCCAAGTTCCATTGATGTGATGGTACGTAGATTGGCTAGCATCTATCTATCTATTTTGACCCTTATTAATTAAGCTAGATGGTAGTTTGTTACCATTTGAACTTTTTTTCTTTTTTGTTTATTTTCCCGCTTGCATCCTTTAGGTGGTACAAATATTTTATAGTTTTTCCATGGATGGAAAATATTCCTTGTGATTGATTATGTTAATTTGGAATATAATCTCGTTACAAATTAAATAATTAAATTATACCAACCAACATGGGATTATGGGATTACGGGTTGTTTACAACTTTTGATTGAATGCTTTAGGCAAAGATATGTTTTTGTAATTATTAGTTAAGAGTAGAACGTGAAGTTTCGAAGCAGGTCATGTGGCCTTTCGTTTTTGATTTTTTTTGGTAGGTATAACGTAGAAGAAAAACTGCCATTCCATAACATATTTGACGACTGCAGTATCATACGAGAAAAAATGAGAACAACTGTTGAAAAATTGTAGTGACCAGTCTACTCTTTTGAACTCTTAATTCATAATTATAAACCACCTTTCACTTTCTAGTATCACTGTCTTTTCCAGTTGTTCACCATCTCAATCGGGTACGCAATGGGATTACTATTATCAACGTCAATTGATTGGATATCAATTAGACGTTAGCCTCTGGAGCAAAAAAAAAAAACTAATAAATGACTGGTTTAAACTTTAAACCTCCAGTATGAAGTTGTAGTCCGTCCGACATAAGTTGGTTTTTGTTTGCTTTGTATATTGCCTTGTGAATTTTAAAACTTCGCTAAGCTATGCTATGCCTACATATATATATGCACTTTCCTATGCACCTTCCGTAAGGTCGAATAATCATTATCGTCAGTCATATTATATCAATATCATCGTACGCAGTCATTATCTGCTATCAGTTTAGAAAGACATATAGATTAGCAACAGGAACCCTGTTTTGAGATTCAATGCTTTCAGACTAAAAATAGCTTTCACTAGCCACTGCCCACTATATCCTGCATCAATAAACGCGTTTTCGTACACAACAACACAATGATGTTTGTAGCAATAAAAAAAGAAAAGAGAATAGACAAACGAGTATGGGCTGGATTGCTATACATTGTTGAAATATAGGGCTATGAGGCTACGATTCGTGCCAGTGATTATCTGCTATTATGAGATTCCACACCAAGATTTCACACGCAGGCTACCACGAAGTAATTTCTGGCACATTGGTCAAAAGATAACAGTTGTATATTCTCATCTTATCAAGTCTGTCGACGTAGAAACACGCTGGATACGGGCCTACGAGCTGAAGGGAAGATTCGTGATACAAAGTGGGAGTTACTGGAAACACTTGTATCCCAATTTCCTTTTGCTTTTTCTTTTGGAAAAGGACACTCCCCATTCTTGGGTATTTCGTTTCCGTCTTTTTTCATCCCTAAACACAAAATACATAGATAGGCCTGTCAATATTTGTCCGATATCCGGAATCCGTTTCCGATTATTCGATATCCTATAGGAATTTGTCCGTTATATCGGATATCGGATACGGATATTTATCGGATATTTCTTCCTTAACCTATCTATATCGGATTAGGCTCCATCCGTTTGGTTAATATCCGATATCCGATAGAACTAGGGATATAATTGTAATTTCCTAATTCCATACCTAATATTCTGAGAGTCGACTGTCTCGAGTTACACTCATTTCCTTTTCTTCTTTTCCAGTTCTCTTCTCTTCTGTCTTCTGAGTCTTCTCACTTCTCGTATCAGTCCGTCAGCTGATCACTCTCTCGATCAATCACTCACTCAGTTGTTTATCAATCACTCACCCGCTCAATCAGGTACTAATTCTCTTCTATTTCTGTGTTCGATTGTCATGAAATTAGGGTTTCTGTCTTGCAATCAAAAATTAGGGTTTGATATGACTTACATGTATGGATGAAATTAGAGAAAGATTTGAGATGGGTTTAACTTAAATAAGAATATGAGGCATTGAGGTTGAGGAATAACTCAATATTGATAGTTATTAGTTTAGGGTTTGATTGAATTGATCTATTTTTGATATTTTAAAAGTTAATGTGTTGATGATACACTTTTAGAAGATTTAGACTGAATATACTACTGTTTATACTTGTAGTATTCTATTTTACTTTCTTTATGTGAAGAATCTGATTTCTATCTTTTGGGTGTTAAGCAGAAGTTAATTTTGACATTGGATTTACATGACAACAAAAGACAAGCAAAAGGCTCTGAAGAAAGTTTCTACTCTATCAGGTATCATAATCAGTTGTTATTCTCTTGGAATTATGATTCTGAATCTCTGATAATGCATCTTAATTTACATCCTAGCTAGTCATTCTCTTGGAATTGAGATACCGAGAAGCTTATCAAGTTAAACTATCCTAGCTAGTCATTCTCTTGTTAGGTTGTAACTTAAATTGAAATCGAAGCTGGTTGGTAAAGAATGTTCTTGAAATTATTTGATCTTAATTACTCAGTTTGAGATGAATGCTTTTTAGTATTTACTGTTGATAGTTATGAATGCTTTTTTCATTTCTTTGGTAACTTATTCTGTGTTTAATTTTAATACAGGCAATTGCAAAAATGTTTAAAAAACCAGGCAAGGGAAAGACAGTTGCAACCTCAAAGTCAACCTCTTTGCCTCAATTTCAATCAAATGACATCATTTCTATGGATGGTTCACAATCACAAAGTGAAAGTGTTCAAGCTTCAGCAATTGGCTCAACACATGGTACTAGTGACACGAGGACATTACCAGAACCAGAAGAGAACCCAGCTGATGATACCATGCCAGGCTCTAATAAAGATGATGAAAATAGAGAAGCTGATGAGGATCCATTGGTAACTTCTCTGAAGAAAAGACTTAGAACAACAAGGTCACCTGTGTGGGATGAATTTGAAAGGGATGTTGAAGTAAGACGCAACAAAAAACATGTGAGGGAAGCTGTTGTACTAGGTACATGCAATCATTGCAAGAAGGTAATTGATGCTGGTAGTCAGACTGGTACTACCAGGTTGTCTAATCATCTAAAGATTTGCCGAGAGAGACCACAGAACAAGGCTGGACAACAACAAATTACTGCTTCACTGAAAACAGCAGGTAACAAAGATGTAAAATTATCTAATTACAAGTATGATCCTGTAATTTCTAGGGAATACATAGCTAAAATGATTGCTAAGCATGATTACCCTTTAAACATGGCTCAACATTTTTACTTTAGAATGTTTTGCAAGTCCTTGAACCCTGCTGCTAAGATCATGTGTAGAAATACAACTAGAAGTGATGTGATGAAGTTTTTTCATGAAGAGAAACAAGAATTGCAACTAGCATTGGATAATTTGACCTCTAGATGTAGTCTTACAACTGATATGTGGACTTCTAAGCATACTAAAGATGGATATTGTTGTGTAACATGCCACTACATAGATGATGAATGGAACTTGGTGAAGAAAACATTAGCTTATATTTTAGTGCCATCACCACACACAGGAGATGTTCTCACAGAATGTATTAAAACTTGCACTCTTGAATGGAACATAGATAGGAAATTCCTTGCTTTAACTGCTGATAATGCTGCTGCTAATGGTGTGATGATGAGAAACTTAATTAGGTGGCTAGAGAGTAAGGATTGCCTGGTTCTTGATGGGAAATTGTTTCACATGAGGTGTGCCAACCACATTCTTCATTTGGTTGTCCTAGATGGTATGAAAGTTGCTGCTAAGTTTGTGCAAAATATTAGAGATTGTGTTAAGTATGTTAAATCTTCACAAGCTAGGAAGGAGAGATTTGAATTGGCTGTGTCACAAGTTAGGTTGTCTGGAAAGGCAGTTAGTCTAGACGTAGACACTAGGTGGAACTCAACTTATGTTATGCTCAAAAATGCAATTGAACTGAGAATAGGGTTTGAAAGATTAGCTGTCCTTGATCCTGAATTCGAGTGTCTACCAAGTGCTGACCAGTGGCAACAAGGGGTAGTTATTTGTGCATGTTTAGAGGTGTTTAATGATGTTTCAACCAGGTTTGCAGGGATGAAGTATCCAACTGCAAATCTGTACTATAATGGGGTATATGGAGTTAACAAGTGCATCAAACAATGGGAATACAGTGATTATGAGTATATCAGAGAAATGGGGTTGAAGATGAGGGAAAAGTTCGAAGCATATTGGCTTGACAGTAATTTGGTTATGAGCATTGGAGTTGTGTTAGATCCAACATACAAGGCAAGATGGGTAGAGTTTCGTTATAAGAAGATGTATGGATCCAGTGGCTATGCAGTGGAGTATAACAAATTCAAAACACAATTGACAGCTCTTTTCAATGCATATGAATCACAAAACTCAAATGCAGATGAACACTATTTTGGCGCTCGCAGCTCTGTCTCTAGCTCAAGTATGATTGATTCAGGCAATCTAGATGAGGTACGTGATTCTGATTATGATGAGTTTATGATGGAAAACATGGAAGTTGAGGTGCAGAAATCTGAGTTGGACAAGTACTTAGAAGAACCAATGCTTAGCAAAGGCTCACCAAAAGATGAGTATTTGTTTGAAATCTTGAGTTGGTGGAAGCTAAATGCACCTAAGTACCCAACTCTTGCAAAGATGGCAAGAGATGTCTTGGCTATCCCAGTCACCAGTTTGGCATCCGAATCAATGTTCAGTGCAGGTGGTAGAGTGCTTACAACACACAGAGCTTCATTAGATCCAGAGCTTGTTGAAGCATTGTTGTGCTTAAGCGATTGGTTGCCAGAATTCTTTGATGAAGGTAACATTTCTTCCTCTCTTTTTTGCTTAAACTCAATGCATCTTTGATCTTTCATCTGTTATTCTTCCTAGTTTCTATTATTACTACTTATAGACTACAGTCAATTAGTCATAGATGTAGTTGTATACTTGTATATCTTATCTAAATGTTGACTATTTATAATGCAGATATGGAAATCGAAGAACACTGAAGAAAGTAGAGTTGGAGACTGGACAGACCTACTTATCATACTTGTGTTTCTTTTCTGTTTTCATG
Source organism: Papaver atlanticum (assembly GCA_023531105.1). Lineage (NCBI taxonomy): Eukaryota > Viridiplantae > Streptophyta > Magnoliopsida > Ranunculales > Papaveraceae > Papaver > Papaver atlanticum. The sequence goes on from JAJJMB010010320.1 coordinate 295,486, forward strand.
TATGTGTGAGTGAGAGACAGAGATAACTATTTAAGAGTTGGAAACTGTTTACAGGTTTTTGATTTTTTTTTTGTTCAGAAACGGATATTGTCGAATAATTATCCGATATCCGATAGCTTAACATATCAGATATCGATATCTGATTTTGATATCCTATAGGATATTATCGGATATCGAATATCCAATAGTGCTTAACCTGTCGGATATCGGATTCCTTAATATCCGACGGATATTCTTCCATTGACAGGCCTATACATAGACCTATTTGCCCAAATCCTGGAATACGGCTGTGACTAATGACTATTATAAATTTATCCTATGAAATATAATAAAAATAATGATATTAAAATTAAAAATCATACGTGTTGATTTTAATGGCAGTGAAAATGAGAAAAAGTTCTATAAAAACTTGTCATTATGTTATTTAATATATAAGATTTAGATTCGAAAATATAATAATTTGTTTTAAAGTTTTAATCATAATTTTTCAAGAAATAAAATAACAAATGAAACAAATAATTTCACACGCTTATAACTGTCTAGGGACACGAAGACTACTAACGGTAATTGTTGTCCCTCTTAAAATAATTTAGAATTTGGTTTTCACATAATTATCCTTCTCCCTTTAAATATAAAAAAATTACTTAAATGGGATTAGATTGTATTGTTTTGACGAAAATTTCAATTTGTTCTGAAAACTACTAGTAACTTGCTAAAATTTTCGTGAATATCAAAATTATGCAAGGACGAAATGAAAATATTAGAAATAACTAAACCAAGCCATTAATTAAAACATCTTACAACTTATTCGGCATCTTATTAACACCCGTTGAAGCAAAATAAAATAAAATAATAAACACCTAACAAATTTGAGCCAATTGATACAGTGCTACTACCTCGCATAATACATATTTGTCCCTCCGAGCAAAAATTCTTGGTTCAATCCCGATAATGGCCAGTGTAATTCAAATATGATCCTAAACTGCTGGTTAAAATATATTTTAGGATGGACAAGCAGTTTCAAATATTTATCAATGAACGTTATAACGTGAAAACAACCATAGAAACGGTCGTTGCTTGCTATAAAACGTCATGATTTATAAGAGCATAACGATGGCACTTACAATCAAGCTACATCCCTATGACTGCTCAAAGGTATTCGTTCCAAGAAAAATGGCTTTTATACTCAATTTAGTGTATGCTCATTTATTTTAAAGGTCCAAAAGGCTCATTCATATTCGGTTGAATAACGAAATCATCAGCATTCATTACAGGAGATCTATCTCATGATCAAAAGATATCCATTAGAGATATGCTGGGAGTTATAAAAAAATTGTTCCTCAGACAAGTACTTGGGTCTTCCCGTACTCTTAGGCAAGTCTAAGTCTAATTCATTCAATTCAATTCAAGATTCTTATGAAAACAGACTTCAAGGATGGTGTTCTAAAACTCTGAATCAAGCAGCTCGAACAACGCTAGTTAAATCGGTCCCTAACTCCATACCAGCTCATTATATGAGCAACTTCAAACTTCCAAATAATGTTATCAACAAACTGGATACTATCCAAAGAAAGTTTTTGTGGGGTCATAAGAACAATAAGGGTCTTAATATGATAGCCTGGAGTTCGCTGTGTTTCTCTAAGAATGAAGGAGGATCAGCTTTCAGAAATCTAGAACAATACAATAACGCTCTAATTACTAAGCTTCCTTGGAGGTTATGCACAGAAAAAGATAAACCTTGTGTTAGAGCACTGCTCGGTCGAACTCGCAAGCTATCTCAAGCTTGTTTGTCAAGTTTAGTTGCCAAAATTATAAGTCTTGATTTCTAGTCTACTTATAGGTAAGTCTCGGATTAGGATAGTAAGTGTAGTTGAACTCTAGACTCCACTGCGTTCATCAATTGAAGACGAAGAACTACTCAGGGAACTTGTGGAACTTCATCGACAAAAGGTATGTGGAGACTTGAACTTATCTATCACTCAAAAGTCTATTCTATCTCCCATTTTGAAACAAAAGTCGTATTGCTATATAGACTTCGATTATACACATTTGCTATTTCGAGCCGAGTTTATCTCGATTATCTATTTCTCGAAATATGTGTTGGTAAGCTTTCGCTTTGGCCAAGTTCATCTTTACTCGTGACGAAAGTCATGTTGATTATTTCAATAACTTGAAAATCGCTTTGATGAAAAATTGTTTGTGAATAACAACTATATAACATCCTCTAAGAAAGTTTCAATGATTGAAATGAGAGTTTAGAACATGTAACCATCTTTGGATATAAACATAGTGTGTTCTCACATTTGTGTAAAAGTCCAAAACCGGGCACCCAAAGTATGCGTACCCGTTCGCGTACTGGCGGTTGTTGGAAATCCGGAAGAGTATGCGTACGGGGAAAGTTCACGTCCGTGAATTTCTGTTGGAGTTTGAAAGTGAAAAACAAACTCAATCTGGTTACTTAAGTACGCGTACTTGTTTGCATACTTAGGTAGGTTACTTTCTAAAATCGGTTTGTTCATGAACTAAAACATTTATATTATAAGGAATGCAATCTTTGCAAACCATGGCTATAATTTTCATGAATCGATTCGAGTGAATCAAAACCGATTTTGCTTCGATTGTGTCTTGAATACTTCTATGAGATCTAAGCAATTGAACAACTCTCTAACTAGTTCATTTGAGTCATTTGAACTAGTTATGGTGAAGATGAATAAGGTTGATATGAAAGTCTCATATGGCTAACCATTGGTTAACTATTGTTGCACCAACTAAGTGTACACGTTTAGGTACGGTTACCCAAACCTAAATGAAGTTACATTTCATTTGTGTGTAACAATCTAAGTTCGATCTAACGGTTGAAAGATATTAGCTTGAATCTAATCAGGTTTTCATCTAATAGTGAATATTGAATGCTTTGTTACCAAGGTAACTTAGATTGCAAACCCTGATTTTGAGACTATATAAAGGAGAACTCTAGCAACTGGGAAACCTAATCCCCACACCTCTAGTGTGATACTAGTTGCATAAACTAGAGTTGATTCTCCTTTAACCTTAGGTTTTTCACGAAACCCTGTAGGTTAACGACTTGAAGACTTCATTGGGTTTGTGAAGCCAGACCCAACTATTTTCTCTGTAGTTGCGTGAACTGATCTTGATGTTTCTATCGTGATTGAGTGCAATCGTAATATTGGTTTGAGATTTATATCTCCGATAGGCAAGATAGAAAAGTAGTCACAAACACCTTCGTCTCATCGTTTGTGATTCCACAATATCTTGTTTCGCTAGTCGATTAAGATTATTGTGAGGTGATTGATATTTCTAGGATGTTATTCGGGAATATATGTCCGGTATATCAATTGGTTCCTGTTCACCTTGATTTATTAAAAGACGGAACAAAACTCGTAGGTATTTCTGTGGGAGACAGATTTATCTATTCATGTAGACTTTTCTGTGTGGACGGATTTGTTTATTAAAGTCTTCGAATTTGGGTCGTAGCAACTCTTAGTTGTGGGTGAGATCAGCTAAGGGAATTAAGTGCGTAGTATCCTGCTGGGATCAGAGACGTAAGGAACGCAACTGTACCTTGAATCAGTGTGAGATTGATTGGGGTTCAACTACAGTTCAGACCGAAGTTAGTTTGTAGTAGGCTAGTGTCTATAGCGGCTTAATACAGTGTGGTGTTCAATCTGGACTAGGTCCCGGGGTTTTTCTGCATTTGCGGTTTCCTCGTTAACAAAACTTATGGTGTCTGTGTTATTTCTTTTCCGCATTATATTTTGTTATATAATTGAAATATCACAGGTTGTGCGTTGAATCGATCAATTGGTAAATCCAACCTTTGGTTGTTGATTGAAATTGATTGATCCTTGAACATTGGTCTTTGGTACCGTTCAAGTTATTTCTCTTGTATTCAATCAGGCTCGCAAATTTCTATTTGTTTGAGTGAGAATTGAATCGAGAAATTGAGATATAACTCTTTGATATACTTTTTTATTAAGATTGAGTCTGACTGTCTAGTTGATTCTCTTAGAAATATATTGGAGTTAGTCCATATAGATTGCTAAGCGAAATATTGGGTGAGGTTGTTAGACCCCCGCTTTTTCACCTTGGACTCAAATTATGAAAGCCAAATATTCACCCTATTGTGACTTTCTTCATCTTCAAGAACCACATAACAATACCTCCTGGATTTGGAAAGGGTTAGAGTTAGGGATTCACTATGTTTGGAAATTCCATAGATGGGATATAAGATGTGGAACTAAAACTTTAGTCTGGTATGATAAATGGGTGCAAGGATTAGATTCTCCTCAAACACCTAATGATATTTTCCCACAACCAGCAAGAATTGTTCAGGTTTCTGATCTTATGCTTTAAAATCCCAGAAGATGGAATACTCAGCCAGTGTAGGCTTTATTCTCCAGGGAAACAACTGATCTAATCCTAAAAATGCATCTTGTTCGGTATGGTTGTGATAGACTTATTTGGGAACCAAGTAGAATAGGTGAATTCTTAGTCAAGTCAACTTATAGGGCATTAACAGACCAATCTAATAATACAGATCAAAGGAATCATCAAGTTCCAAATATCATCTGGAAAAGATTGTGGAAAACAAAAGCACATCATAAGGTCAAGTTGTTTATTTGGAAATGCCTTAAGAGAATTATCCCTAGTAGAGTTAACATTTATAGGAATGACATTGAAACTATATGTCCCAGATGTCTATCAAATGATGAAACTTTACAACATATACTTATTGATTGTGATCATTCTAGATCTGCCTGGTTAGCCATGAATGTGAATGTCGCAAACATACAAGCTCAGCATTCATATGTGACACATTAAATTGTAAGCTAGTTTGACACAACAAAAACTGCTAATATACTGAGCAACAATCATGGGGTCTTAAAACTTATGATTACAGCATGGTCTCTCTGAAAAAACAGGTGCTTAAAAATATTTGAAAACAAAAACCAAAATATCCTAAGCACGGTTCATTCTATTCATAATATGGTGAATCGATTCTCAGAAGATAGCATTCTCCCGCAAGAGTCAGTTAAACAGTTTTGGTCTCCTCCACCAATGGGTGAATTGCAAATTAATTTAGATGTTTTTTTTCGATTATAACACATCTGATGTTGGTATTGGTTTAAGTATTCGTGATTCAGCAGGTCAATGCAGGGGCATCAGAGGCAGATACCTCAATGGAGGATTAGATCCAGAGCAAGCTGAGTGTTTGGCCATGAATGAAGCTATCTTATGGGCCAAAGAAAGAAACTTGCAGAAAGTAACTTTTGAAAGTTATTGTACAAATGTAGTTAACTGTATCAAGCAAGCCAAACCCTATGTCCACTGGATGAATCAAGGAATTGTAGATGAAATAAGGTCAAAAGAACTGCAAACAATGTTGCACATGTAATTGCTAATACATCTAGAAATGACAGATCCTGTTTTGATTTTGGTTGTAACATCCCAGATATGTTTATCAAAGAAATTAGGGATGATCAATCTGTCAGTAAAAGTTATGTAAGATAACTTAAGAAATGAAATATTTTCTATTTGCATCAAAAAAATATTCGGTTGAATAAACTATGTGTTGTTTAAATATTTTATGGTAAGCGGCTACGGGGGGAGGGGGAGGGGGGTGGCTTTCGGACCAGATCTGACCAAGGATACTTTATGTTTTGAAGCTTTAGATAATATTTAATCGAATAAGATGTTTTACATCGGTTTTGGTGTCTTTTGACATATTTATTGTTGGGGAATAACAATTAAAAAACGATAACGTATCAAACAAATTAGTATAAGAACACTTATCTGATATTTTGTGTCGTCTCCTATCTCCGAAAAGATTGTCGATGTATTGAATCAAAGATCCCTGTTAAGCAGCATGAATGAACAAACTGGTAATGGTACATGTTGTCCTTAAGACAAGAATGCCCGGCTACACTCTGAAAAAGATGATGCTATAGACCTACTGGACATTTGCCTCCAAGATACAACAATCTTAACAAAGATTGAATAGCACATTCAAACTTGTCCTTCTAGAACTTGGCAGCGGAAAAACTCATGAAAACGTTTGCACTTAAACCCTCGTACCAAACATAGAAGACGAAGAAAAAGTATTCTACATACACCGGTGGATACGAGATATTATATCATAAAACCCTAGTGCAATTCCACATATATATATATATATAAGAGATACACTTACCCCATAAAACTAAAAGTTAAATTTGGAAGGTATTTTTATTATTTTGAAAACCGTTTTATTATAAACTTTTATTCACATAAAACCTTATTTATTCCAACAATACCCCACATGAATGAAAATATGATAAAACAAGAAATATCACGAATAGGCATAGGTGTCCATTAGGTCTTGAACCTTTGCTTAGTGAGAGGTTACCGGAACTACTTGTTAGATAGTGAACGCGATGTCTTGAACTGTCCAACGTTTGGTGTAATTCGCGATAACAACAACGCATGATATCTCCAAGGTTGCTGCCAAGCACATGCCGTTGTGTCTATTTTGACCCTGGACGTATCTTGTTTCTCAGATTGCTCTAGAGAATCAGCTCATATTCTCATAGGAGGCGACCCACTTCCTCATTCAGATAGGTGAGTTCCATCAAGAGTTTTCACTGCTACACTCCACTTCAATCTTAAATTGAACTATAGAACTCATTAAGACTTATTAAAAGTCATCCTTCACATGCAGTTCCTTCACACTATCACATCTACACCATAGGGAAGGGACGGAGAATATAATTCTCTGATAGTGTTTACCTTTACCGGCCACAAATTAGTTGTCTCATTCAAAACCTTGATCTTGGGATCTCCAGTCAGCAAGGTTGAGTATCCTTCATGGAAAGTTTTTATTATGAGTTTAAGTCCCATTCCCCTCGATGTATAATTACAAACTATCTCTCTAGATAATCCTTTCGTCAAAGGACCACTAATTTTTCTGTTGACTTCACTAAGTCTATGAGGTTCTCTTTTGACTTCACATGTCTACGGAGACCTCTTTTTGACTCCATGAATCAACTAAAATTACTTCATTAGAGAGTATAGTTGTCTTACCGAATTAGCCTTCTCCGAGTATGTCTAGAATTTGTCGTTGCTCATTTACTTTAGACTTACATAGTTAATTGAGTTTCTGCAATGATGGCCACAGGTTTCGGTCACAAAGGAATATCTTTTAAGAAGCATCTTAGTAGTCATTTGGCTTCCTCTCGTGCTTGAATTAAAGCGAATGAACTTTGATTTGTCAAAAAATCAATTTCATCATGTCTATTTTAAGGACTTCCTTAGATATACACTCCTTAAGAGGGTACACACATAGGCTAAGATTCCATAGCCTGAAACAACAACATCTCTTAAGGTCAGTACAATATGTATCACATACACAATTTAAGATGTACCTCAAGTATCGCAAATCTCTGATCAGATCATCCCAATAATTCTTTTGAGATACTAGTGTGTTAGTATATACCTGATATACTGCACATTTACAACACACATTAAACGCATCAAGTTTGACAAAGACCATTTCCTTCAGAATTTCTTCTGATTCCCTTCGATCCTTTAGATCATATCAACGAACTTGGTCTTTCAGTCAAATCGTGAATATTACATATTTCATAGGTGGTTGTAAAGCATATAAAAATACATGTACTATTCACTAGTACAATCATTACAGCTTCCTCAAAAATAAGGTTAGTGCAATATATATCACATATTTGAAATCAAATATGTACCTCATGCATTCCAATCTCTGGTCTCTAGTCAGAGCATCCCTGTGATTTCCCAGTGTAAACGCGGACATGCAGATCTGTTTTACAACATACACTAAACACGTTAGACAGAAACTATATCCTCAAAATTTCTTTTGGTTACCTACTGATCCTTTAGACAAATCTTAAACAACACGGATTCATTAGTGGATGTAAAACATGTAATAATGGCATGCTAAAATATATGCACCATTCACTGATTTGCCATAATACAAGATCTTATTATCTCATCACAAAATATCATAATAAAGACATTTGGTACGATAAGTATCTAGGATAACTACATATATGTATAATCAGGTTATATCAGGTACACTTCATATTTTCCAAACCTTGTAGTTTGTCCCACATCTGAATAAATTTTAAGGATATTTTTTCAAAATCCGCTTGTGTATCATTACACAGTGTAATACCCGACCATGTGACTTTGACATGTGAAAATATATGCCAAAATAATCTCTGAATTACTTCTTTATACCACAGATTTCATCTTATTTCTAGAACTCCTGAAAGAGATTCAATAAGAAGACTCAAAATTAGTCCAAGTCAAGTGTGCATTTTGGGAACACTGAGGTGCACTAGCCAAAGAAATAAAAGGGATAATCTTGATATACCTTACGAGAATCAGATCCCTACATAATAGTTCTTAAACAACTCAACAACCCTTTAACTCGTGAGTGGTGTTAGTAAACAACACTCTAAGGCTCTGACAAAAATATTCAACGATCTAAGCATATGCATCGATGTTCATCAAAACCTATAGATACATAAGCAACCCCAACTGGCCAAAATGCCTTGAACCTGTCTAAGTGTGATTATGGCCAAAGATCCCCCACATTTTAGTAATTGCCTTAAAAATATTTAAGCTTAGTTCTTACTTTCAGTAAGTTCAAATGGCAACTAGTACAGTAAATCAACATGATAAACCGACCCTCGTCTCCCTTAGTTGAAACTCTCAGCATATTCTAAAATGTTCTTATTTTAAAGTATCATTATATAGGTGACAACCTAAATAGCTTCTCAACCACAATCAGTTCTTACTCCAAGTAGAAGAGATTTACACAACTCAAAATAAACATGCAATCAAAGGTATCTTTTTGGATGGGTCGAGTACCTGACGTGAAATCAACTGTACCTTTTCATGATATTGAAGGAGATGAATTTCTGCACAATACTTACTAGTACCGTCGCGGATGCTTTTGTCGATGGAGAATGCACTTTGATTTGCACAATCTAGTGTTCCAGTTTCCATCGCCTCATCTTTGCAGATAGATTGTTTACCTGACTAACTTATACTCATAAACAAGGTTAGTGATAAAAAATTAGTCAACCAAAAATATGCTACAATTTCACAGAAGGCCTCACATTTAAGGTAGATCTTAAATAAAAGAATTCTTTTGTATACTGCCTTTTACTAGCTGGAGAGATTGGATACGAAAGTGAACAACATGCAAGTTCCATCAACCACTTACGTGACTGTTGCACACATTCCAAATACTGCAGCATAATCGACAATGTATTCGGCATTTGATGCTCCCATTGTCCCAGCAATTCAAAAGAAGTTCATAATCATGCATCTTAGCTTTAGACCTTACACCATTCTTATGTGCATTCCTTCGTGCCACCTAGCACATCTCTTCTTGACTTGGGTAAGATACTATCTCCCCTCCTAACAAACCCCTGCCAAACTGTTAGAAACAATTCTGATGTATAATGGATACATTTCACTCAGACTAGAGCCTACAGTGCATAACTTTTCCTTGCAATGTATTCAATTAGTCCCATTGCATCTATGGATTCTTACATATTGATGGATGGCTAGGCATTATACCGGTTCTCCAAATTCAAACAAATTTATAGAAATAATTACCTCTGGTATCAACTGATTCAACAGTTTCACTTACCTAAGTAGAGTACAGTTTACTCTACCTCATTTGATTATGGCAGTTGAACGACCATAGATTTGTACCTCATTAGAGTCATATCAATGGAAGGAGCACAAGGATATATATTCCTTTCGCAAACGCTGATATTTCCTGTATTCACTTGTCATCTCTTTAGCATAAGAGAAACGCTGATTGTTGGGTGCAATAATCAAAAACAAGGAAAAATCAAATAAGCAAAAGTTATTGATACTTAGCTCATTTATAATGGAAGTGATCGATTTGACGAAACGGACGAGCTCCCCAGATCTCCGCAACATCAACAAGGCAAAACTTTGGAAAAACAGAGTGAGTCACGTGTTCAACACGTTGTCCTTAAGACATTAGCGCTCGGCTACACTCAAGAGTGATGCTATAGCCCTCACAGGACGGATATCTCCAGGATAAAACACCCTACTACACCTACTACTAGCATATTTAGTATATGGTCAACTTGAGCTTGTCAACTCCGAAAAAACCCTTAAGGAAAATCGCGAACGCTTAAGAAAATAATATAAAAATATTTTCCCTTAGGAGTCTCTCTAAAATATAGAGAAACCCCTTTCCCATGGATTTTACAAAAGTAGAAAATTTGTTTATATAATAGAATAATACAACTTAAGAAGAGGAACTCCCCGATTTGGGACTAATAAGATTTTCATTCACAAAGAAAACAACAATTAATTTTATTTAGTTAAAAACCTTAAAAACAATAATTAATAAATATTGTTTCCAACAATCCCCCACATGAATGAAAACCTCAATAAAACATGAAAACACAGATAGATCTTGGTAAATAAACATCACAATCTCACGACCCGAACAGACTGATGTCATACTAGCCATTCCAAAATCCTCTCCCTCACACATCAGTGTGTTGACCCCACGGTTATACTATGGATTGCAAAAATTATATAGTATAGAGAGCTTTCATCTTTAGTTTCTCACAGGTGAGACTAAAGGTTTCTTTCACCAAAGTGAAAATACCCTTAGTGACACTTAGGTCCGAAGTTCCAGTATTACCAAAACCATCAAAGCAAAATGAAACTCATTTTCTCAAAATGAATTAAATTTCAATAAAAAACAAAAATCACATAAAAACGTAGGAGTTCCTCTTCTTAAGTTGTATTATTCCATTATATAAACAAATTCTCTACTTTTGTAAAATCCATGGGAAAGGGGTTTCTCTATATTTTAGAGAGACCCCTAAGGGAAAATATTTTTATATTATTTTCTTAAGCGTTCCCGATTTTCCTTAAGGGTTTTTTCGGAGTTTCCAAGCTCAAGTTGAGCTGAGGGCTATGACATCACTCTTGAGTGTAGCCGGGCGCTAATGTCTTAAGGACAGCGTGTTGAACATGTGACTCACTCTGTTTTTCCAAGGTTTTTCCTTGTTGCTGTTGAGGAGATCTGGGGAGCTCGTCCGTTTTGTCAAATCGATCACTTCCATTATAAAGGAGCTAAGTATCAAGAACTTTTGCTTATTTGATTTTTCCTTGTTTTTGATTATTGCACCCAACAATCTAAAGATTAAAAACCTTAAAAATAATAGTTAATAAATATTCTTTCCAACAATCCCACATCAAATATATAATATACAAACCGAGCAAATACCAACCAGTTATAGGTTCATCACGATCAAAACAATAAAAAGGTGATAAACAGTCGATGTACCAATTTTACGTGAGCTACTTATTAAACCCAATATTATATTTCTTAATTGTTACGGTGAAGTATGTATCTTGTCTTAAGATTATTGGGGAATAACAATTAAAAAACGATAACGTATCAAACAAATTAGTATAAGAACACTTATCTGATATTTTGTGTCGTCTCCTATCTCCGAAAAGATTATCGATGTCTTGAATCAAAGATCCCTGTTAAGCAGCATGAATAAACAAACTGGTAATGGTAGATTGAGGAACATGTTCAACATGTTGTCCTTAAGACAAGAAAGCCCGGCTACACTCTGAAAAATATGATGCTATAGCCCTACTGGACATCTGTCTCCAAGATGCAACAATCTTAACAAAGCTTGAATAGCATATCCAAACTTGTCCTTGGCATCGGAAAAACTCATGAAAACGTTTGCACTTAAACCCTCGTACCAAACATAGAAGACGAAGAAAAAGTAATATACATACACCGGTGAATACGAGATATTATATCATAAAACCCTAGTGCAATTCCATATATATATATATATATATATATATATAAAAGATATACACTTACCCCATAAAACTAAAAGTTAAATTTGGAAGGTATTTTATTATTTTGAAAAACCGTTTTATTATAAACTTTTATTCACATAAAACCTTATTTTTTTCCAACATTTCTTTCCCATTTTTTCTTTTTCATTGTGGGGAAATTTCTTCAAACTTTAATGGTTGGTTCGTGGCTTGCTATTCTCGATTCAAAAACATCGACGATTTTTCACGACATCGCTTTGAATTTATACCCCAGAGATTTAGGACATCCGAGTTCGTGTGGATGTACGAGTTTATGGGTAAAGTACTCATTTCTTTTAGGAGAATCTCCCATCGAAGAAGAATACAATCTGATTAAATTGTCGAAATTGATTCCGGAATATACCATCATCTCTCCCTCAAACATAAAGAAAAATTGGATATCTTTGTGGTTTATTGTTCTTTCTCTTCGCAATCTAATTGTAATTGATATCCTTAGTTGTATTAGGGTTTTGTTTTGTATTTTGATAATTTTGTTATTCTTGTAGTTAAGCTAACATGTAATCACTATTTTGATCGAATGAAAAATATATATTGAATGCAAAATCGTAGTAAGCCTACCATTCACATTTGAATCCTTCTAAATTTCTTGCGTAATTTATATTTAATAATGAAACAATAAAATTTAGTCAAATTGAATACCGTTGATCTAATAGAACCATCTTTCACAGAAAAATCTTTATAAAGAACCAATTTTGGCGACGTTCAAATCTCAGTTTGTGGATCATTTTTCTTAATTTGAACCTCCTAATCATGAATAACATTACAATATCCTATATAGTGAAAAAAATAATGAAAAATATTACAATATCAATCAAGAATCTTTATATTTTTGCTTGTTTTTTTTTTAAAATTTTCCATCAATAACAAAGGAGCAACTATTTATTTAAAAATAAAATAAAAAATAGCCAATAGTTTTAATTTTGAAAATTATTGTATACTTGAACTTCCACCTCAGATTCAGCCTGAAGTGACCTTTGCCATGTTACTAGAAAGACATCTCCTTCAAAAATAAAGGCACCCAACAACAAATTCGGCAGGCAACTCGTGCATCAATTGACGCACTATTTCAATATACGTACTGAATCTTGGATCTCGATCTCGACACGGCTGTGATTGGGACATTTTGAAACTTTAATCTTGGCCGGATTCTCACTGAAATACTAGAGTCCTTTTTTCCAAATTTTGTACCTCTTAATCAAACAAAGGATGAAGACGCTGGGATTTTAGAATAAATTGAACTCGCCCATTGTAAAATATTCACAACAAGATAAAGAAAATTTAGTTTTTTTTAGAGATGATTTTGATTTTTTATAAGTAAATTCTCCTATTACCTCTTGATCACTAAGATCTTCGCCGTCTAAGTTATCTCACGGAGTTTCTCAACTGGACCTCGTTTCTCCAAGTTTAAGAGATTTTTTTAGGCCGTGAATGGGGGCGTACAATCTGTTATTTGTAATGTAGGTGTTGGAGCCCAGCTTATTGCTAGGATTCCAACTAGTTTCTTATATTCTTCCTCTGTTGTTAATAATTATGATTAATCTTTTCAATCACTAACCATCTAAATTTATTTAATGTCTTGATTCCTTAAAATAATGATTTTTTGGAATGATTTGCTAGTTTACGTTTTTGACTTCCTAAAGCAAAAATAACTTAAAATCTCATATGAAAACCTATATTTGCCTAATTTTAATCTGACATTTTCTTATAATTTTGTTGATGTCTGCAAATTAAAGTTAAAAATTTTCCTCTCTCAAGCTGCCACACGTCTCTACTCAGATCTAACCTCTCTAGAAAAGAAGTTAGATCTGAGCAAGTTTCGCTTCGTTTACTTTTTTGCTTTTATAGACAAGTTTGTAGGTGTTGCGAGGTTTGTTGGTTGTTATATCTTCCTTTTTTCCCACTTTCATAGCAGTCATATCTACAATTTTATAGCGTTGCTTCTTGGTCTTTATGTCCTTCCAAGTTTTGGATATGTTATGGTGAAACATTATTTCGATTTGCTCCAGAAAAACGTGGAACTGGTTCTCAACAAAAGAGATCTAAAAATATCATTGTTTTTCCAAGCAGTAGTTCTACACAGACCGTGTAAATGAGCTATGCAAAAACCGCCCCCTCACATGGGGCGGGTCCCGCGGGTCAGGGAATTAGCAAGGGTTGGGGTCATTGAAAAATCTGTGAAAAGGACGGTTTTGGCATGCTTTTTCATGCGGTCCATTTAGAGTTTTGGTTTTCCAAGTTATCAAGATGATGAGCATCACACTATCTTTTACGTAGGATCATCCTTTTGTTTTACGGAAAATAACTTTATCAAATGGTGGAATCTTAGTCCAATTATTATCTCCTTTCTGATTTAATCGGATATCTACATTGTTCGGAACCTTTTCCAATATCCCATTTACTTTTTCTTTTTTTTTGTAAGTTAAAATGTATTCAAACCGACTAACTTCGGGAGTTAGTAACCTTTACATCAATAATAGTAAATCCATCTAATTTTGGGCTGATAGCCCCAACCCGAACATTAAATTTATCTACTTCTAAGGCTTGCAAAATACAGGGTGGAGGTACATTCCTCCGGTTAACAATAGAATGAAAGTTTTTAGCCTCCTTAGCAAGGATATTAGCCACATTGTTTGCTAATCTAGGAACATAAAAAAACCCTAAAAAGTTTTGACAAAGATTAAACTCTCTTTTACTTCATCCATGATCTTCTGGTTCTTCCAAGTAGTTTGAGATGGTTTCCCATTCAGATAATCAAAAAGATTCTTATAGTCTCCTTCCATACTGAAATTCGACAGTCTCTCCTCAACTTCCCAAGATGCTGCTTCCAATAACCCTAGAGCTTTTGCTTCTTTTGGGAATATGGCTGTGATAGGTCCTGCTCTGCCTTGTTCGAAGTTACCTGCATCATTTATGAAGATTAAAGAAAAACCTGCAGGTACACTCATAGAAATCCATGCTGCATCCAGATTTAGTTTCTTTTGTGAAGTTCTAGGTGCTATCCATCTAGGTACTTCCTTTATACTGGTTGAGACTTGTTTGGTCAGGTAGTCGCCATTGTACCAGAAATTCAAGTGTCTTTGTATTTCTAAAGCTAATTGAGTATGTGATTGCTGTTTTTTATCAAAGGCTCTGTTATATCTTTCCTTCCATATAAACCAAACTTTTGTCAAAATAATTTCTATAGGAATAATAGGATTTTCCTTACCTATCCATTCTTTACAGATATCTAGAAATGTGATGGATTTATCAAAGTTTAAGTCTAATGGGGATGGTTCTGTTGCCCAGATAGACTTAGCATAAGGACAATGAAGAAAAAGATGTTATATGGACTCATGTTCTAGACAACCAAAGGTACAATTAGGTGTTATATCTTTCATAAATCTAGATAACTTTAGATTGGTAGAAACATCATTTTGCAAACACTTCCAAATAAAAATCTTAACTCTTTGAGATGCATTTAAGCTCCATAAACTCTTCCAGAAAAAGTCAGGCTGCCCTAGGTTATAGTTGTTCATAGTTCTTTAGTTTAACTTATTATACATGGACTTAACTGTGAAATTTCCTGAGTTGGTTAGGAGCCATATGAGAATATATGGTTTAGCATTCAAACTGCTATCTAAAGCTATTCTTATGTTGCATATTTGTCTAGCTATATGACCTGGAAACAATTCAAAGATTAAAGGGGAGTTCCACTTTTTTGTGATTGAATCTATTAGATCTTTCACAAGTGTTAAGTAGGAGTTAGAAATAGTTTTATAAATACTAATATTTTCTTCCAATTTAGGAATTTAATTGTCTTCCCATATGCTGATGTTATTTCCATCTCCTACTTCCCAAATACTGTTTTGTTCTATTAACTTAATCCCTTTACTTATACATTTCTAAATCCAAGAACTATTAGAAGGGATTTTATCTTTAAAGGAAGAGGATTTCCTAAAGTATCTAGGTTTGAGTTGAGATATCCAAAGAGCTTCAGGTTCATTCAAGAGTCTCCAAGCTAGTTTAGCTATCAAAGCTAAATTGAATTTATGGGCATTTCTGAAGCCTAGGCCACCTTTACTAATAGGTTTACCAAGACATGAATATGATTTGGGATAACCCTCTGTACTTAGTTTCTTTTCCCCACCAGAAATCCCTTTGTAGAGCATCCATTTTTTTGTAATTTTTGTAGGAAGAATAAAACAACTCATTTGATAACTAGACATACTTGCCAGAGATGTTTTGTTTAGGACCATTTTACTAGCTTGAGCTAAGACTTTTCCTATCGAACCTTGAACTTTATGTTCCATCTTTTCTATTATGCCCTCAAAGAGTTTTATTTTAGCTTTATCTATGAAGAAAGGAGTTCCTAAATAAGAATCGTTTAGATCAATCTTCTAATTTTGAAGAGTTTACTAATCATTCTCTGATGTTTTGGTTGAACTTTTTTACTAAAAAAGATTCCTGATTTATCAAAATTAATTAGCTTCCCTAAATATGTCTATAAGCTGCAATATGTTATGACATTCCTTAAGATTTTCCCTAATGAAAAGAAGACAATCATCAGCAAAGAAGAGATGGGAAATCGGGTTGTTCTTTGGAGTTAACTTTATACCATTTATCATCTTCTCTTCTTCACTGGATAAGAGCAATCTAGAGAAAATCTCCATGCAGATAATGAATAGATAAGGGGACAAAGGGTCCCCTTGTCTATGACCTCTAGTTGGTTTGAAAAAGTTCCCTGGACTACCATTGAGTAAGACTGCTATAGAAGTGGTAGAAATGCATTGGTGAATTAAGTTACAGAAGTTCTTGTCAAAACCAAAAGCTTCCATGGCTGAAAGTAAAAATTCCCAGTTGACTCTATCAAAAGCCTTAGACATATCAATTTTTATTCCAAAATCAGCATGTTTCACTTTTTTTTCTTGAATGAATGAATAATCTCCTAGGCTATTACTATATTGTCAGATATTTGCCTTTTGGATAGAAAGACAACCTGAAAGGGGGAGATTCTATAATTTAGGATGGGTTTCATCCTATTGGCTAAGATTTTAGCTATAATCTTATAGATAGTATTACATAATCCAATTGGTCTAAAGTTACTTGGGTCTTTAGGATGTTTACTTTTAGGAATAAGAAATATGAAGATTTTATTGAACTCTGGATAAAGTTCTCCTGATGTAAAAAATTGTTGAATGGTAGCTATATCTTGTTCCCCTACAGTTTCCCAATTAAGTTTAAAAAAACTAGCTGGGAAACCGTCAGGTCCTGTAGACTTATTAGGTTTTAGCTTTTTAATAACTGGCCAAATTTCATCAGCTGAAGGAATAGTGTTTAGGTTGACATTTTTCCTCTATGGATATGCTAGGCTGAATGTTTTGAAACAGAGCAGAATTAGGGGAATAGGGATCAGAAGGGGCAGAGAAAAGATTGAAAAAGAAGTCTGTGAGAGTTTTCTGCATTTCAGGTCTCTTGAAAGTGATTTCATTATTGTTCATTTTTAGACACTCTATGTTGTTCCATTTCCTTCTTTTTAAGGTTTTTGTGTGAAATTTTTTTGTATTTTTTCCCCCTAATTGGACCATGTTATCTCTAGACTGTTGTTTTGCTATTGCTTCTTGGGTATCATAAAGTTTTTCCAGTTGAAAAAGTTTTTCCAGTTGAAATAGTTTTTCCTTTATTTTCTCTTCTTTCTTATAAATATAACTGGAATTGTTCAAGCTATCTATTTGTGAAAGCATTTTCTTAATTTGCTTAGAAGGAAGACCAAATATGTTTTTTTTTCCAGTAATCTAAATTAGTTTTAAGAGTTTGAAGATTATGAAACAAAGTATTAGTTGGATTTTCCCTAATAACATGTGACCAAGAGTCTTTTATGGTTTGGGCACAAAAACTTTCCTTTTGCCATGTATCATAGAATTTAAAGGTATACTCTAGTTTCATAAAACTAGTATCTAATTTTAGAGCTATCGGGCAATGATCAGAACCTACTGCGACTAAATGGGAGAGCTCTGCATTAGGGAATTGGATGTTCCACTCAGTTTCCCATTTACTTTGTTTACAGAGTATTTGAATACGGTTTTTACTACTTGTATAATCTTATTTTTGATGCTCTTATATATGAATGAAAATTAAAAAATGTTTCTCATTGAAAAAAATCTTGTCGACTTCAACGGCATTGACAAATCACCAAGGCAATGTCAAAGTGATGCTGTTGACAATTTGACCAGCAATCGATTAAAGCAGGTAAAAAGATGGGTAGAAAAAATCTCATTATGTCAGACATCACACCTTAGCCTGAAAAAATTACCATTATACAAGCATTTATCACTACTATATTTTTGCATGGAAATTATTTGTTAATCTCTTAACTTGTCAAACCATAATGGAGTATACTATATATCCTGGGAATCGTGGAACAGTATATTTGCTGAAAAATCTATTCATTAATCTCTTGACTTGGTTAAGTAAACTACACATAAATTAGTAATTTACTGATTTATATATCATGGGAGTTGGGAAATGATTCCTTCCACTCTTTCATTAAGCCTAAAAATGTACAACCTAATTACTCAACTTAAGTTTTTTATTTTACGAGGAGGAGATTCCTTTGAATGTTAAATATTCCAAGTTTCTAACGTGCGTAATGAATCAAAATGGAGGCACAGGTACTTGTACAATGTACGGTTCCCCATGCACTGTTTTCAACTCTCGATTAGCTAGCATTAGCAATTGGTTGTTGCACATTTTCTTTGTTTAAAACATTTTCTTTTATAAGAAGATCCCCACAAAAGGAAAGACCCATGTCGAGTGTCAACTACCTTACAAAGGGGAAGAACATGGCCATAAAATAGTGTCTGATTAAAAAGAGTAATTAAAAATATTGACCCTACAGTAGCCGTATCAACAAAAGGAAAAGTCAGTCTGATGAGCTGCTAACTATAAATAGGAAAGAAGAAGAAGATCTTGCCTGTATTTTTCCGTGTTCAGTGGTTGTACTAAAAAGTACGAAGCGCGTTAGCCTTTAATTTTGCATGTTCTGCTTCAGGAGTTGGGTAATGTCTCCTCCGTACCTTCTTTGTTTTTGCAAACTGGACCTTATCATGTGGCAAGGGGATGCAAAAATTCTAAGATTATGCTAGTATTTCTTTTGATCGACAAACAGCCATATGAGAATTATAATCCAACTGCTTTACTATTGTGAACATCTACATATTGCCACCAAAATCATTTTAGTAGTGTGGATTGCTCGAGGACACTAGAAATTATCCCTGCACTTGGCGTGCAGATGAAATTTCAAGAAACAACAAGGAAAGTGAATTAAAATCTAGGTACGGAGAGAATCCAGTGAAGTACACACCAAATCTAATTGAAAATTTGAAACCTTAATTACATTAACTTGATAATTGTGCCATGCTATTGGGTCGATGATTTTACATCTCAAGGAAAACAACAGTGTACATACTAGGGAAAGTAGACACTTTATGATGATTGAATTGACTAAACACCATTCACACTGTTTGATTCAATTATGAAACGTTGGCTGCAGCTTGATGTACCGTGTACGGATGTGGAAAGCAGATTTGTTTTTTAATAATGTTCATAAATTCTATCGTACGATGAGCTGTAAGGCCAGTGTGTCCAATATGGAGATAAAAGTACTCCGTACTTGTAAGACCATGGGAATTAGAAACTGTTACGTAGGCTCTAGGATTAGGTATTCAGGTTACATTTCACTCGAAATTGCTTCATACACCAGGAATTACCAGTCGAGATTGGGGTATACCCAAATTTAAAATGGACCTAGTGTCCTTGCTAAGGGATGGTTAAAATTGGTGATTTTATTTTAATACCCTTGAACTAATTAACTTAAAACTACACTCTAAAATTAAAAACTAAAAAACTCTTAATCTTCCCTAATCTCTCTGCTCTTCCCTTTCATCTTCTTCCATTTCTTCCATCAACCAAAAATCTTCAACTTTGATTTTCCAAAAAAACGGTTGATTCTAAACGATCAAGCAGCAAAAAAGATTCAACAGGTAATACCAAAAGATCAAATTAGAAGAAAAAGGTAAGGGAAAAGCAATGGCCAGTGAAATCCGTGAACCAAAAAATTCAATCCCTGAGAATGTTAGTCGGCAAGGTCGTAACATGTATATCTTGCCGACTTTTCATAATTGCCACGGCGACTGTAAAATTTTTCAACAGCCGACATGGTATTTTTTGAAGACCTTGCCGACTAATACATGATTCCACATTTTTCTCAACAGCCGGCAGGGTATGTTTTTTGTAGACCTTGCCAACTAATACATGATTCCACATTTTTCTCAACAACCAGCAGGGTATTTTTTAACATCCGGTAGGGTTTTTTTTTGTAGACCTTGCCGACTAATACTTGATTCCACATTTTTCTCAACAGCCGGCATGGTATTTTTTTGTAGACCTTGCCGACTAGTATTACTCGTCTCCTGTGTGTCAAAAATAATAAAGTCGGCATTGTCTTCATTTGAATACCTTGCCGGCCAAAGTTAGTCGGCATCGTCTTCATTCATCGACCTTGCCGGCCAAGAACGTCGGCATGGTCTTCATTCGTTGACCCTGCCGACTTTTCATACTTTCATAACTGAAAGTGTTGATTTCTTCTTTAATTTTGAGTATGATTTCATACATCAGCTTTGCAATCCCCTTTTTAGAAGTGTTTGGGTAGTATGCTTTCATTTCCGTTGCAAAAAATTTCTCAGAACAATTTTTTTTCATCACAAATCTTCCCACATGAGTTAAATCCAAACAAAATTTCATAACTTAAATTCATAAGTTTTGATCTACTTAATTAATTCATCTAAACTCAATTAACTAACCTAATCAGAATTTTTAGTGTTAATTAAACAAGGGTGTATTAGCCATTTAGAAAATACATGGTTAAGAGTGTTCTGTTTTACTTCAAAATGACCCGGATTTTGTCTCATTAGGTATACCCCAATCTCGCCAGGAAGAATTATGCATCAAACCCATAAATCCATTTACATATACTCAGATGCGTCTAAAGTGGTCACATGTCTGCGTCAGATCTTTTTTTTTTTTTTTAAATAACGTATTCATTAATGATAATTCGAGGTTACAATGAGTTTAAGATCGAAAATAAGAGAACACAAAGACACAAGATCATACCGTAAGAGTACATTACCGAGATATTAGGACACGCATATCTCCATGCCAGACTCGCGTTCGATATTAGAACACGTCTCCGTGTCAGACATACCTGTGATATTACATGCATATATCATACATTATTTTAACATAAATGTCTACTGAAAATGTCTATCATACACTATTTTTTGCATATGTATTATTTTATTAGAATATCTGCTTATTTTTGCATAAATTTGTTATTTATCAACAATTTACTAGTATTGTTGAGAAATTACATTCATTATAGATTTAATCAAAAATATCACTAGTTTCATAACGTTTTGCGTCCTAGTTTTTTGAGAGCTGATTCGTATCCGCGTTGCGCTGTGTCTGGGTTACCGTGTCCATGTCAGTGCTACCCAGTCGCCCATTGATTAGACGTGCTTTCGTGTGGTGTATGGATTTTTATTTTATTTTATTTTATAGTCAAAGGCCAAGGTTAAGAGTCTGCCTCAACAGTTGGTAAGACCTAGATAAGAGGACTAGACCTAAACATAGAATTGTTAGTTACTTTGGCCTAGTTGGTATGCGCAAGATTGTTACAGTTTCTAGGTTGAAAATAAAAATTACAATCCAGAAGGCTAGAACTGAAAAGGAAAATATATTTACAAAGAGCATCCGTACGTTGATTGCCTCAAAAAAACAAAAAAACTTCTAAAGTTGGTCATATACGGCTTTAGGAGGACTAGACCGGAACAAATAATTGTTAGTTATTTTGGCCTAGTTTTCCAAGGTATGCGCAAGGTTGTTACAGTTTTTAGATTGAAAAGAAAAATTACAAGCCATAAGGCTGGGGAAATAGCTTTAAAAAGAGCATCCGTAAGCTAATTGCCTTAAAAAATACTGTTGAAACTTGGTCAATCAACTCCTTAGCACCATTCTCCACGATGAGATGAGTAAGTTATAACTATACTGCCCTCTTTAGCACTGTCCAAATTGTTCTAGTTTCTGCTTCTTAATTGTCTTATAAGAAACATTTTATGTATTTTATAATAATAACTCTTATGCCCCAGAGGGCCCAAAATGATATCACAACATAAAATCAAACCTATATCATAACTCATGATTCTTTTTAGTAGATAAACAAGGACTAACCTCGAATCTCGTAGCTAGAATCTCGCAACCACAATTCAGTAACAGCGACCGGGCCATCAAACAACGCTAGTAGCAAATCCATATTGTATATGTACGAGTGAGTTTGGATCGTTGAAGCATGGTCCACAACTCGGTACAAATTTTCTCTAAACGATCTATTGAAAACATACATCAGGTCACAAATAACGACCCAAATAATCAAATTTATAGGAAGGATCACATGGTTTTGAGTTGACAGAGCAAGATTTTGAATTTCTTCAAAGTTTTCTACCTATTGGAGAAACTTACTGTGAAAATTAAGATCCATTCACACCATCATTATTTCAATACTACTAGCGTCGCACTCTAGTTGTGACCAACTGGAGAAAGCTACAAATACATACGGAAACAAAAGGTACAACACTAAGATTAATATTTGTAAATCTATAACAGAAACAAAGATGAAAGCAGATATAATTGTTGATCTGCTCCGAGTTGCGAGAAATAATGATGTTGTTGTGGCTTGGATGTAGACCTTTTCTGGAAAGGATTGAGTGCCTTGATCTCTTCTGTTAATCATATAAAAGGTCAAACCTTCACAAATTAGTCAAAGAAATACTAAGACGAACCCTTAAAATATAATTAATCAACATCAAAAACTCCGAACTACGAAACTAGAAAAGAAAAGCAAATAATAGTGGGAAAAGGTTAACACAAGCTTGAGTCGAAGTTTTTATCTGCTAGAACGACACTCAAGTTATTAGATTTTCGTCAATATTTTAGAAGAGGGAGATTGTAGTTTTTATGTCGGACCCACCACTTCTAGATATAACAATTAAATAGATTGCACATCATGATGTATACTTAGGGCGCTAGTTTCGGAGTACGAAACAACTTTGAATGGACATGTGACACACAACACAACCCTACATTTCAAACAAAGAATTCGTTTGATGTAATTTTACATTTGCCGGTACAAAAACAACCATAATTAGACTATAAAAATCTCAAATCCAATAGAAAAAATGGTAAAATATATTGAAAAGATACAAGTTTATGACATAACAAATATATTAAAAAAGATTGATTTTGAAGCAAGAACTTATATATGGGTTAAGCTCCGCGATGCACTAATGCAGGATAAAATTATAAATCTACTAATTGGTTAACAATGTTAAATGTATAAAAATATAAATCTACTAATTGGTTAACAATGTTAAGTGTTTGAATTTGTTTCACATTTTAATTTTGGGTGTAAAGAGAAGGGGTCATTAGAAAGAGTCGTTGCTTCTCGGCTGACAAATTAGTTGGTTTAAAAACGTTTAGGGAGTGGCTCCCCAAAACCTCACTATGATATCTCCCATTACTTCAGCTGAAGTATTGGGGAAAAGAACATTCAACACGACAGATACAATCTCGTACGGGAAGGGACGACACCGACACTTACTGTTATCGTCCACACCATTTCTCAAAAACAAATTCTTTTTTTATCCTATACGATATTATCTCTATCGTTTAGTATATAAATAAAATTTTTAATATGTAGTTTTATTGTTGGAAAATGAATTAATAAAACCTAGGCAGTAGAGTAAAACACTATTTCCCGCAGTGACAATTTTATTTCTTTAATGCCATAAAAACTCATTTCGAATGAGATGGAGTGCGACTCCATAACATAATCCATAGTCTAAATAGGTTGTTGTGTGACACATCACACAGAAGTAATTAAACAACGACAAAAAATAACCTGAAAAAATATTGAATTTTTTTTTGTGAACTGTAGATGTTGTTTTACATGGAAAAAGATCGATTATGCACAAGTGTCAGAGGCGATTTCTTTACCCTATTATACCTCCAAAGACCTTATAATATGTGTTTTCGACATCCCTAAAGTTTTTTTAATATTTTCAATTCAAAACTCAATGACAATGCTGCTTCAATGGTAAAACTCAACTTCGGGGTTATTTTTATCTACATTACCCAAACTTTATATTAAACAGAATCACACCTCAATTAGGATTTCAGAAGATGGGTTTGTGAAAGAAGTTGAAAGTTGTGAAAATTGCCTCATTGGTTGAAAACTGATGGTATTAAGAACAAGCTATGTAGTTTCTAGCATTTGGATATCCGTTGGAGTATTTCGTCATTGGGTAAAGGTTATTATCACTTCAATTTAACTTGGTTGATGATCTCAGCAAGGTCAGAGCTCTAGGTGATTATTTTTTGAATCCGTAAGTCATTCACTCACAGAAATGAGCGCATATTTTAATCCACCAGCACAACATCAATTGCTGGCACAGATATCGGTACGTTTATGCTTGTAAATCTTGATGACCGGGCGATTATTTTATGTGAAATTGTAATAGTGAAATGATACACTCATGTCTTTAAGTTACGATCAATGAGACTTATGGTTATTTCAAAAGATCTTTAATGGATTTGACACAGCCTATTCATGATGAATATTTGGCTGAGCGTGAGTGTTTTACCTTCATGGCTTATTTTGATTATGAAAATCACATGGTTTTTGCTCAAATCGCAAGGTAAATCACCATGGTGTTGGTGAATGTAAAAGTAATATCGTTGAGGAGTTACAAACAAGATGCCTGACAATAAATTAATTTTAACCTAAATAGTGGATGGTTAAAAAGATGGTTGGACATCATATAGTGGAGAGCGTAGCTCAGAAGTTGAAAGATATTGCATACATTCCGTAATGTGGTCCAGTAGTAGTGAAAGCAACCAATTGTGCAATAACGAGCAAAGAGAAAGATGCGATAGTTAAAGACACATAACGAAATTGAATAACCAAACACAAACCTAGTTATTCTCTCATAATAAAAACAACGTCAAAAGTTTAGTTACCGATAAGATCAAAAGTTTAGTTACTGTTAAGAATACAAATATTCTCTATCATAATATTTTGAAAGGAATTAGTCATATTTATGTGAAGATGAAGATGAGGTGTTTACACGGGGATCCAGAACTAGTTATTCGATTCCTTTTAGAAATTTGGTACGATTGGTAATGTTGATACTAATAGATTTATGATGTTAACCATGTAGACAGACAAAAAGTATGATGACTTTATAAAGGCCAACATCAAGTTATCCCTCTCTAGATGGTTTTCAACCTATTTTGTATCATCCAACAAAAAAGAAAGAATAGTAAAGCCGAAACAGATGATTTGTTTGGCTGGTGTCACCGTAGTAGTTCAGTGGTAAAGTCACCAGGTGATGATACCAGTGACCTGAGTTCGAAACTCGCTAGCATCAAATTTTTTACCGACAAAATCAAAAAAACACAGATGATCTACCCAACAAGTTTTATGTCCATTTTTTTTGTTGTATTTTTCCCCCCATGAGCACGCTCCTACTAAGTTTAGTTTGAAAAAAGAAAATAAAAATAGATTAAACATCTACCCAACAAGTTTTATCTTTTAATTCTCCTTAACTAGGAAAAGTGTCCCAAGTTTTTTTTTTTCTAACAGCTGTTTTGATCGACCCAGAGGCATCTTTAACGAGAAAAATGCATTTCCATCTTAGTTGTTCTGAAAGCTGGACCTCGAACATTTTTTTTTTACTCAGAAAGGGAAAAATTTATTGAAAAACCAATTCATCACTAAGGAAGTAATGGACACTGGTGAGAAGATACAAGACAACCTATGCAGTTGCCATGAAAAATAAAACAAGAAGCAGAAAACACAGTAAAAGCTAATGAACAACAGCCTCCCAATTAGACAAAACCATATTCAAAGTGATGCCCTCAAAAATTGATGTACCCACACACCAGTTGTAAATGAAAGCCTTAACACCGCCCTTCAGATTCTCCACTGAATTGTACTTGCCATTGAAAACCCTTGCATTTCTTTCTAGCCACACAGCACACCAAATTGCAAATGGAATTATGTCCCAAATCTTGGTTCTTAGACACAAAAATACTACCTTTTTTCTTCCTCCATTCCCAGATAGTATTCCTTACACTGTCTTGAAAGACCCATTGCAGATTATAACTCCCTAAGAAATAATACCAGATCTCTTTAATTATATCACAATGCAGGAACAAGTGATGGTTTGATTCTGCACTTTTCTTACATAAAAGGCATCCATTCACAGCATAAGAGTTCCTTGAGGTGTCCATTGTTGGTGCAACATTATAACATAGAGACCAAATAAAGAATATTACCTTGTATGGAATTTTTGGATTCCAAACACACTTATAGGGAAAAACCAGCAAACCTTCATCCTCCAAAGATTTGTAGCACTCTGAGACAGAAAAAGTTTTTATACCATTCTTCCATATCCTGTGATCATCTCCCACTCCACAAGTAAAAGTAGACAGTAAGTCTAACAAATGAGCAATGTCTTCAATTTCTGAATCCTTCAGACTCCTGCAAAAAGCAAATTCCAACTATTTCCTGCATTCCTATCAATCATCTCCTGGATTGTAGCATCCTGTAATCTACTCAAACTGAACAGATTAGGAAACATGGACTTTAAAGATTGGCCATTCAACCAAACATCCTTCCAGAACAGACACCTATCACCACTGTTCACTTGGATGTGCATATTTTGCTCCACATGATCTCTGCTCTTCAAAATGCCTGTCGATAAACTCTTTCCCACAGCCTTATTAATAGTGTTTGGGAGAAAAGCCAATTCATTGCCACCAAACTTGTGGTAAATGAGCTTTCTCCACAGAGCCTTTTCCTCATTGCCATACCTCCAAATCCATTTAGCATGTAAAGATTTGTTCATCAGCCTTATTTTCTTTATACTTGCACCACCACCTTCTTTTGGAAAATTCACTTTTTTCCATCCTACCCAACCTTTCTTAGGTTTCTTTTTAATTGAACCCCATAAGAACTGTCTCATTATTCTCTCCATTTGTTTCTCAACAGAATTAGGTATTTGAAACAAAGATAAATAATAAACAGGCAAGCTGGATAGAACATTTTGAATTAACATAAGCCTCCCACCTTTTGAAAGATATTTCCTCTGGGATTTTTTTTTTGAACGCGCACCTCCGTCACCTTTCGATTGAGAAGATCTGACATCACCAACTTTTAAGGCCTTTCCAAGTTAAACCATGCATCACATGACATTCGTAAATTTTAATTTATATGAAGCTTCTAGCATATATCTACGTAACCCAATGGTTGGATCAAATGATTTGATCAGGTTTTAAGAATGCTACCACAATGATCCATGTCGACTGTGACAGGCGCGAATGAGAAAATGTCTCCATATAATCATCTTGTTAACAACAAAATGGATAGATGATCATATGCTGATTGGTGGATGGGTTCGTTGGTTGGTGGACGAATTCGGTTAAAGTTTTTTACATAAGAAAATAGTAATCAAGGATAAAAGAGTAAAAAAAAACAATCCAAATAGGTTAAATATTTAGGAAATTCCGTAGAATCTAATTATAGTTAAGTTAAAAGATCTGATGACGTCACATCTTAGCTATCAGACGGACGTGAAGGTGTTCGTTCAAATTTTGAACCTGCAGTGCGAGTTCAATTTTTTTTCCATTTCCTCTGCACATACTGAGCTTCTTCTCAAAGTTCCGAAGAGTGACATCCCATACACCCACCGTCTTTGACTTACTGTCTAAAGGTATAATCGAACATAAATTTTGAATCACTTCACTCATAATTTATTTTTTCTTTTCTCATAATAGAACGCAAAACGATTCTCCATCCCCTTTAGACCTTTTTTATGTTGGAAATCCTACCCTGAAACCATTTGATCAGGGGTAATAATAATGCTAAATGATGTGATAGAGCATCCGCAGTGGCTCCCTCCTACGCACTCAAAGTCCAATCATTTGGTCCGATAAAATATAATTTTACCGAGATCTTGCACTACAAACTTATCATTACACTCTCCTTGACATGGATCCTGGCTGGATATAAAGTAACACGCAAAAGCCAGCAGTGCTGCACACTGCACAGCTAGGCTTGCACCTTTATAATGTAGGACGACACATAGATTAGCGTGTCTAGCATAGGAAGAAGAATATTATTAAGGTAGTAGCAGAACAATAATCAAACGGCTCCAATTAATAATAGAATCTATAATTAGAGGAGTAGAGATCTTTACAAATGTATGGACCAACCAACAACACATGGATCTTTGGCCCCACCGTTCACATTTTCAGATCAGTGAGACCCACCAACCCCACATGGAACACTGGCCCACACAGTAATGTATACTATACTATTACTACATCCATCTTTCTTAATTTGGAGTTTAGAAAGAATATTATGACAGTACAGTGGCAGTCTAGTAGTAGAAGAAGTGTGAAATTTTGATGCAAGAAACTACAAAGTCAAGGAATGCAATCGTAAGCTGATTGCTGTAGAAAAAGGAAATCTAGAAAGAGAGAGTATGATGAAAAAGAAATGTATAAAGAATTGAAAGAAGCAGGACGCGGTTTTAGAGCTGCGAGACAGAGGTGCAACAGCTAAGCGCTATGAGCAGCTCCTGTTTGCTTGCTTGCAAGTGCGTCTCGTGTTTTTGTTTAGCGTGTGTATCTTCTCTTAGACTACTCAGTATTGTATTCAATAGACGAAAATGCTAGGGAATAACGAACGATGGATACCACTGCCACATAGTGGTGTATTTAATTGTTGTCAAAAACTTCAATTGAATAGCTACCAAGTACTACTACAGCTGCAACTCTTTTAGCCAACATATTCTATCTCTCATCTGCAACATCCTGGAAATTGCCTGCTCAAGAGAATCCAATGTTCCTTTGGACCCATTCTATATCCTTCTAATTATCTTCTAACGAAAGCTATATAAAATAATGAGTGAAAGAGACTTTTTTACCCTTTAACATTTAATCTTTTGGTTTATAATATATTGAGTTTCTTGTTTTGCAAGTAAAATGCAGAATCTATCTAGAAAAAAGAAAGCTTCCTGAAAGTTGAGCTTTAATTCAACTTTTCTGTCATTCTCACGTACTTACACATGGTTTCCAGGGTATATGATAGCTAGCTTGAAAGTAACAATCTTTTTTTTTGGACATCGATTTTTATTTTATTTTTATGATACAAAGAACCTTTTCATTAATGAGAGTTCAAGATTACAATGAGTTTAAAATTAAAATTAAGAAAATACAAATAGACATACCGTACAAGTTTACCAAGAAATCCGACAAGAAAAAGAGAAGGATTACCGGTGTAGAACAAATACAAGCATGAATAAGAACCAATCAAGTCGGAGGAAGAATGGTTTTTCTCGGAAGTGTATTCCAACCATTTTGTTTGTTTTTCTTCTTCATAAAGATGTGCTCCAAAAGTTGGAGTGATTTGCTCAAATTTCTTAAAATTTGTGATGGAGATTTCGTCGTCAAAAGCATCATTCATGAAGATTCTGTCGTCGGATAAATAGATGATGATGATTCCGGTAAAGATTCCGTCGCCAGAGCTAACAATGACGAAGTTTTTGTCGTTGAAAAACATCCCAAGTGATCTTAAAACCCATGAAACGCAAGAACGGTCATTAAAACCGAGATAAACCTCTCTAATAGAGGAGATAAAAACACCATAAGGGTGTAGAAAACTTACCAGTAAATAAGAGAAAACCATGATAGAAACTAACTAATAACAAAGATCTAACCTAAGACAAAAAAAGGGAAAGAAATCTCGCCCAGATCCGGTCCCAAAAAACCAGATCTGAGCCAGAAATGGTTACTGGTGAACAATGAATGGGAATTATATTCTCCCCCAAAAAGGGAAAATGGAAATTACTTTTAAATTTTTATTTATCTTTTCCAAAAATCAAAGTAAATTTGAGTTTAATTCTAAGTTCAATGTTTTTAAGAAAATTAATAATTCGATCAGAAATAAAAATAAGAAAATGTTTCGTTTTTGGGAATAAGGACACATAGATTCATCTTGATACAAGTGATGGGCATTCATTAACTAGTCCCTAATAAATTATTTCAGGGTTCATGTGGAAGGTTACTACTCTATTCCTTTTTCTTATTTTTATCACAAAACCATCTACCTAGCTTAGCCTTTTCTCACTAGAAAAGAACACAAACCAACCCCACTTCACAACACAAACCCTCCCTTATAAATAAAACCTCTCTTTCTACTACTTTCCTTCATCACATTCATTCAGACTTGCTTACTCTCACAAACAAGAACAAGAACATCTGCAACAAGAACAACAAGAAGAAAAGGATTCATTAGTTTCATTTGGTTCATTGATCTTCATATATTGTATAATTCACAATGGTGAAGTGTGAAGAGAAGAGCATTCAAGTACAAGCAGAATCATCAACATCAACATTATTATCATCTTCATCATCAATATGCAAGTCAGTAGGAACAAAACCATCATCATCATCATCTACCAAAACAACATCGCCATCATTGAGTAGTAGGAAAATTAAGAAGTACAAAGGAGTAAGAATGAGGAGCTGGGGTTCATGGGTATCAGAAATAAGAGCACCAAATCAAAAGACTAGGATTTGGTTAGGTTCTTATTCAACAGCTGAAGCAGCAGCTAGAGCTTATGATGCTGCACTTTTATGTCTTAAAGGCTCTTCCGCAAATCTCAATTTCCCAAATTCTTCTCTTTCTTCATTTCCTCATCTTCATGCCGCCGCTGCTGCTGATAATAATTCTATGAGCATGTCTCCTAAAACCATTCAAAGAGTGGCCGCTGCAGCTGCTGCTGCAACAACAACTGTCACTCCCATCAATAACACCACCATTAACATTCCATCACCATCTACACCATCTTTATTATCTCTTTCCCCAACACTACCATCAAGCTTATCTTCGCCTTCACCTTCCATCTCGATATCTTCATCGCCATCTCCGTCTTCCTCGTGTTCGACTCATCAAGATATCGATGAGGTTTCGCTAATCCAATGCTGGGATACTTACACTCCTAGTACTATTACTAGTGGTAATGCAATTTCACACTACAATAACAATGTTCAAGAAACACCCATGTCGGTAACGCGTCCAATGAATAATGACCCCTGGATGGATTTATTCGGTGATTTGCAATCTCCTAAGTTTAATGTTGATCACTTGCTCAGTTCATGTCCTTCTTTCGCGCCAGCTCCGTTGTCTGTCGACGAATATTTCTACGAAGATAGCGATATCCGGCTCTGGAGCTTCTGCTAGAGGGAAATTTGCAATGCCACTACATCTCGTTCGCTCATTCATTCTTTCATTCATTCATCTCTAAGGGGAAAAACAGAAAAAAGAAAAAAGAAAAACACTAACAGTGACAAACTACATTATTCAAATTCATTCAATTATTTTTTTTATTTTTATATATATATAAATATATGTAAATTAGGCGTAATTCACGTCGAATGGCGTAATTTATCGTCGATCGCGTGGTATTACGGAAATGGGGTTTACATATATAGTTTTTTTTTTTTTTTTTTGTATTAATCAAGTTACATATGTAATCATATATATATGATCGAATCAATAGAAATTTATTTTCAGTGAAATGTTATTGATACTTGTTCCAAGTTATTTTTGTGTTGTGACAGAGCGGGAAACAATACAATTCAATGATCAAATTCTTCTTTTTAGTCATGAGTGTTCTTTATACAGTTACACTATCTATCCATCAATCAATTCAATGAATTTTTGGGTACAACAAGTTGCGGAAATATGGTCAAGTAATTCTTAAGAATATTCATGTCGTTGATTCGAAAACTACGGGTCATAGGCATTAACCCCTAAATCATGCAAACTGTATTAGACTTGTTAGACTTCATAGTTTGAATTCTAGCTTAAACGAAGTTGGAGTCCATCTATGTACGTAATTTATGTCGACCATATCCTGCTGCCCGAATTAAACAGTTAAAATGTTGATTTGAGTTTGGCCTTCGATAAATCTTGCATTGTTAATGCGTTTTTTTTTTTTTTTTTTAAGGAAAAGTGAGGCTAGCCTCTTTCAATTACATGATTTCAAGGGTGTTACAGGACTGACTATTGAGATTACAACCATTACAGTGTTTCTGAGACAACATATTCAAAGATTAAGCTATTACCATCTAGGCTCAAGACTTTCCACGGACAAAGTAATTCCACCATTACGACCATGCATCAAAACCATCCATTGCCAAAAATAGATAAACGAGACCGGGTTAAATGGCCAAATTTGGATTGTTAATACCAATACCAAACAACTTAACATAACTGCACTGAGCAGAGATGTTAGGATCAACAAATGATCCAACCATTTTTCAAGGTTTTTCACAAGTAAGTTAAATGGCCATGTTTGGGTAGTAGAAGACAACCCCAAACAATTAAACAACAGTGCACGAGGCAGCGAAGTTAGAATCAGCAAATGATCCATCCATTTCTCAAGTTTTTCTATAGTAAATCGACTAAAGTAACAATTTAAAACTAAACGGTAGCATAAAGTAACAAGCTCGGTCTGAATCGGTCTAAGGCAATCTGAACCAGTCGGTATCGGTCTGAAGAAGTGTCTGAGTCTTTGTGAACGGTGTTGTTGTTGTTGATGTTGCTTTTGTTTTTGTTGCTGCTGCAGTTGATGTTGTTCTTGCTTTCTATGTTGTTGTTGTTGAAGAGATTGATGTAGAATTTTTTCTTGCTGGAACTTTGAGAACAACACTTCTAGTGAAGTAGAACCACATCATGATTTGGTGAAGCAGAGATAGACCAAACATCATGGTTTTTAAACGAGATTTCCTAATAACAAACTCCAAAGATGAAACCATATAATTAGAGGAATAGATCTTAAGAGTAAACCTTAAATCTAAAACACAATTAAAAGCCTTAGATTTTTCAGAGTTCATAGATTCGAAAATAGCATGAACTAGATCAAACCAAAAAAACCCAATTTGTAAAATCCAGATCGATATTAATCCAACTGTTACTGAAACAAAAAGAAAAAGAGATGAAAAATCAAACCCTATAACAAGAAATCAGGGAAGAGTCTAAAACAAACACGAAAAGAGCACACATAGAAGAAGGATCTTGAAACATAGAGTGCAATAGGGTGATATTGGGTGGGAACCGGCTCAGATCCACTCCCTGAAGAGTAAATCTGAGCCGACGGCGGTTTAGTGTTTCTGGTTTTCTCTTATTTCTGGAGAGAAGGGGAGAGAAAGTTGCACCCAGACGTTAGAAATGGATAAATCTAATGCAGGGAAGACTCTCATTACTTCCACATTAGATGGCTCTACTCACCTTGTAATGGGACTCTTAACTTCCCATGTTAGTCTTTTTAATATATTCTCAATTTGCAAAATAAAAGAGCTTGGCCTTCGATGCTATAGTAACTAGTTACATACCTGCTAAACTAAAATATATGATTAGAGGGGTGGGCATGGCCTTCGATGCTATAGTAACTAGTTACGTACTTGCTAAACTAAAATATAGGATTAGTGGGGTGGCCAGGTGGGCATGCGGCATGTGAATAGAAAGTTCAAAACATCTTGATCAAAATTCGTGGCTCGGCCACTCAAAATTCAAAAACATCTTGATCGACAAAGATTTCACGTTGTTCTACTGTAAATCACCCAAATCAATAGTTCTTCTCCCATTTACATGGGAAACCTGAGAGATCTCATCAATGATCTACAACATTTACAACTTAGAGTGTATCACGGTACTATAAAGGAATTACAAACCAGGTTTTATTACTAAATTATTATTATGCCAGACTTTTCAACTAAAATTTCTTGCTATGCAGCAAAAATAAAAAAATCGACTTCAAATAGTATACGATTTCTAGGACTCAAGTAAAGTTAGTTCTTAACTTAGAGATGTAGACTTTATGGTTGGTACATTAAGAGCCCAAGTGACCAAGTCCTAATATAAATGTAAGACAACTAGAAGTAAGAAAATATTCTATCTATGGATGAAAAAGTTCTCTTTCTCTAGAGTTTAGTTGAATTATGCGCTGAAATGGGCAAAAATTTGCGCAATTTCATGGCATTAGGTTGATGAATAGGGTCCACTACGCCACCAATTATACCATTGTTCTTGCCATGTGAGAAATTTTCTTTATTCTGAATTTCATTTCGCATTTTTTTTCTTCTCTGAAAATTGAATTATTCATCAATTTTCTCTCTTTAGGAAAATTACAATATATGGTAGGGTAGTTTATCACGTGATAGACTATTCTCTGCACATGGCCAGACCATATACGGTTTACTCTCAATTAGACAGGTGGTCTTGATTTTTGCCACATAGAATATCCCCAAAAAAAAAAAGCCCCATAACCAAAATTAATTGTTCACAGCCATGAATCCAAAAATATCTAAGAAAATGATGCAAAACCCAAATATAGATTAGATTGTCATGTGACGGATAATAATTGATTGCCGTACCTTCATACAAGACATCGTGGGTTTTGACAATTCTGTGGGTTTTGACCAATGTTTGACCAGTCGAGGGAACAGAGTAATTGGAGGGAGGGAGGGATACATCCTGCATGTGCATGTATATACGCTGCTATCTAACCAACCCAAAACACAAATCCTGATTGTGGTTTTGTTTATTGCATATACAATGTATTTGGTATATTTTTAGGGGTTCTTTCTTTATGGGACCATATCACTTCCATTTCTATGTAAGGAATTGAAGTGGAGGTTCGGAGACAATTCACCTGCTATCTGATCATGGGGATAATAATATAGATTATGGGACCAACACTCTCTTTATTTGGCAGTCTCGTATTTATTAATTACGTCGTGTTCCCTTTTCTGTCTTCAGAGATAGGGCAGTGTAAAAAAACGTAGGAGTTAATGAGTCAATGCCAAACTGATGGAGTATCCGATTATGATTAGGTATGGATGAGGACACCGGAAAACAAGTGTTCTCAAAGAAGGTTTTGAGAGTTTGAAATGTAAGGAAATATTAGGTTTGCTAGTGTGGGTCGATTCTCAAATTGAGAAGGGTTTTCTAACTGACATTAGGTTTGCTATTTCCAGAAAACTAATACGGGGAATTAAAAAGGATGTCAAGGCTTAGAGCATCTCCAATGGTGTATGGGTTTTAAAAAATATTAGATTTGTGCCCGTGTTACGCACCGGGCATATTTATTTTTAGCTTGGTATGCGTAGGGCTTCGCCCCGGCCGTGGCGATGTATTTTTGATTTGGTGTGCGCGGGGCCCCGCCCCGCTCTGTGGCGATGTATGATTTGGTGCGCGCGGGGCTTCCCCCGCCCTGTAACGATGCATTTTTGATTTGGTGTGCGCGGGACTTCCCCCGCCCCGTGGAGATGTATTTTTGATTTGGTGTGTCGGGGAAAATACATTAAATATGTGGAAAATATATGCAGATTTTATTTTTATTTTTTCTTTTAACTTAGTGTACGCGGGGCTTCGCCCCGCACCGTGGTAATGCATTTTCGATTTGGTGTGTACGGGGCTTTGCCCCACCCCGTGGAGATGTATTTTTGATTTGGTGTGGCGGGGCAAATACATTAAATAGGTGGAGGATATATGCAAATTTTATTTATTTTTTTCCTTTTATTTTCGCAGAAAATATATGGATTTTTTTCCACTTTATATATTAATTTAAAAAAAAAATTAGTCATAATATAGTAATTATTGGATTTCCAAATTGAATTTGGACTTCAATAAAATTCCAAACACTGTAAGTTATGTTTTCCTTTTAGGTTTGTAATTTTTAAACCAATCATACGGTTGTCAAGTGTCCTCACTATTATCACTTCATGAATTCCAAATTTAATTTGGTTTCCTTTTTTTAATCTTTTTCCTATTCTTTTTAAACCAATCATACGGTTGCCAAGTGTCCTCACCAAAATGCTCGTTTCACAAAACTCAAAAAGGCCTATTTCTGCCAATAGGAAGCGAGTGTTTCCCCACCGTTCAACGTGGGAGCTTTATTTGTCTAGGCCTTTAAGTCTTTAGATTGATGCCACTTTGGATTTTAGAAACTCTTAACAAAAAAACCCTCTCCAGTGGTGGTTCGATAATCAAAATTTAATATGACGTGGAAGTTTGAGTTTGGAGGAGAGTATGGGTTTTTGGAGACTCCCATCCATACCCACACCATCGATTTGTTATTATTTTAATTAATTTTATAGATTTTGTTTCTATAAATAAGCGACAAGTATGATAAATACCTTTTTAGGATTAATCTTTTAGATTTTGTTATTATAAATAAGCGACAAGTATGATAAATAAGCGACAAGTATATTAAAATAGATATGGATACAACTACCACTGGAGATGCTTATCAAAACAAGATTTGTATTGATATTTTACAAATATTCTTTAAGATTTAGGTCTTACAAGAAACTGGTTGGGAGTCTAGGAACAAACTGATCTCCCACATATGATAAATACTCATACTCCATTAAATACCCTTTTTTTTTATGTATTTGGATTCTATGTTATTAAATACCTTTTTTTTAGGTCTCCACGTATGATAAATACTCATACTCCATTGGAGATACTCTTAGAGTTTAGTTAGGAATTTTTTTGTTAAGAGGAAATTTTTGTATTGCAAATTTGGAAGTATGAATTTCTGACTTGGGATGTCCAGGGTTATACAATTAGAACGCTAACAAGGGTAGTCAAATAAGATTTTTATAGATTTTCATAGATTTTTTATTTAAGTAACTCCCGAGATTCTCTGAAAATATAGTGATATCTAGTAATTATATGAGAGTATATTAGAGAGTCTTTGTGACTTATGGGGACAAAAAAAATGAGATTTTTAAGGAGTCTCTGTGATTTTTAAAGACAAAAAGCGTATAATATCTAATAAAAAGTTCAAAACATCTGCATGTTACTTTATTATGCATGTTATAATCTTAATAAAAGTACCATCAATAACTAGTAAAATGTTCATTGCCAAAATAAATCTCATTGTTGTCTTATGCCTATGTTTTTATTCTCTTTATTATACATTTTATTTGCTATCATAATGGTTTATTGCGCAAGTGACGTTACTTGGTCATCAGCTCAAATAGAAAAAGAGAAATAAAATTGGCCATACTCTCAAAAACAAATATTCCCCAAATTTCCAAATCTCCCAAAATATCACCTCTCGGGGATAGATTTCTACCATGCCTATTTTCCTAAAAAAGTCTCTCCACAAATCTCTGAAAACAATAAATCAATGACTTTCAATTCTCATTCGAGTAAAGGTGGTGTTTGAGTGAGTCTTATGAAATCTTATCCAATAACATGGAGTTTCAGAGAATTTAAGTGACTTAACAAAAAGTCTCTAACCAACAAGAGACATTAGGTGTTACGTGTCTGTTTGGGTTCCAATTAAGTCATGTCAGTAGGGTTAGTCTTACTTGCTCCTTTATTATAGGCGTTTGGTTTAGTGTTTAATGTTCTGTAAAATTGTGTACCGTTATGTTTAGATAACCATCTGTCCAAGTATTAGGTAGTTTTCCCTTATCTGTAGGAAGTTAAATGATAAGTTATGTAACTTGTGTAACTTCTTTGTGTTTATATATCTTGCGGTTATCAATGGAAAATATGAAACAAAGTGTTAGTCTTCTAAAAAGGAGATTTAGTGTCCCTTGAATGATACTAGAGGTCCGGCATCCCTCTAACGATACCTAAACCCTTTTCTATTAATCCATTAACAAAATAGGTAGAAAGAAAGATCAAATCTCTGTTGATTCTACTTCTTCATCTTCTAACAGGCCAGCCACTCGATCTGCTAAGCAGGGACCTAACAACTGGTATCAAGAGCCAACAATGAAGGAAAAAAACAGGTTAAAGAAATTGGAGGATGAAGTCAAAACAATAACAACACAGTAAGAAGATATGATCAAGAGCATGAAAGAATTTTTTGAAGCCTTTAATTCTCGTCTAGATAAAATCATTGACAAAGAAGGCAAGGAAGGTGATGATGAATCTAATAATGTTAACTGTAATGTAAGTAAAGATTCTGCAAACAACTCTAAGAATTCTTCTGCTGCAAAATTAAAGTTTCCTGAATTTAATGGTACCGAAGATCCAACAAGTTGGATTTGTAGGGCGGAACAGTTTTTCGATCTTTACCAAACTCCTGAAGTAGAAAAAGTTCCAATAGCCTCTTTCAATTTGGAAGATGATGCTCAACTATGGTTTCAGATACAGAAACAAGAAACTCTTGTTATTACATAGGAGGACTTGAAGAAGTGTGCTCTTAGCATGTATGGTGCAACTCAATACCAAGATTTTTTCGGTGATTTTACCAAGTTGGAACATACTGGTTCTGTAAGAGAGAATCAACTCCAGTTTAAGAGATTACTAATTCGTGCCGGCAAGTTGTCATAATCTCAACAGGTAGGCTGCTTTGTAAGTGGTTTAAAATAAAACATTAGAACAGATGTTCAGGATTGTACACCAAAGTGTTT
Organism: Papaver atlanticum; assembly: GCA_023531105.1. NCBI lineage: Eukaryota > Viridiplantae > Streptophyta > Magnoliopsida > Ranunculales > Papaveraceae > Papaver > Papaver atlanticum. The sequence goes on from JAJJMB010010320.1 coordinate 334,054, forward strand.
GTCCGCTGCGATTGGATTGGATTATATGAGTCTCGTAATGATCAAGCCCAATCAATACTAAAGCATAGCAAAAGTTCTCATATCATTAAGAAACTCTTACCAATCGATCTCAAAGAATGCCGCAACAAAGGATTATGCTTCAATTGTGATGAGAAGTTATTTCTCATCGAAGGTATTTATGAGGATGGAGATGACTGTACTGCAGATGCAGGAACTTGAAAAGGAACTTGAGGACAAGTGATGTTTTTAAGGGGGAGGAATGTTACGTGTCTGTTTGGGTTCCAATTAAGTCATGTCAGTAGGGTTAGTCTTATTTGCTCCTTTATTACAGGCATTTGGTTTACTGTTTAATTAATGTAATATTGTGTACGGTTAGTTTAGATAACCATCTGTCCAAGTTTTAGGTAGTTTTCCCTTATCTGTAGGAAGTTAAATGGTAAGTTATGTAACTTGTGTAACTTCTATATGTTTATATATCTTGCGATGATCAATGGAAAATCAAAAAATTATTATCAAACAAAGTGTTAGTCTTCTAACAAGGAGGTTTAGTGTCCCTTGAATGATACAATAGGTATGGTGTCCCTCTCACGATACCGAAACCCTTTTCTATTAATCCATTAACAAAATAGGTAGAAAGAAAGATCAAATCTCTGTTGATTCTACTTCTTCATCTTCTAACAGGCCAGCCACTCGATCTGCTAAGCAGGGACCTAAAAACTGGTATCAAGAGCCAAATATGAATGAAAAAAACAGGTTAAAGAAATTGGAGGATGAAGTCAAAACAATAACAACACAGCAAGAAGATATGATCAAGAGCATGAAAGAATTTTTTGAAGCCTTTAATTCTCGTCTAGATAAAATCATTGACAAAGAAGGCAAGGAAGGTGATGATGAATCTAATAGTGTTAACTGTAATGTAAGTAAAGATTCTGCTCACAACTCTAAGAATTCTTCTGCTGCAAAATTAAAGTTTCCTGAATTTAATGGTACCGAAGATCCAACAAGTTGGATTTGTAGGACGGAACAGTTTTTCGATCTTCACCAAACTCCTGAAGTAGAAAAAGTTCAAATAGCCTCTTTCAATTTGCAAGATGATGCTAACCTATGGTTTCAGATACAGAAACAAGAAACTCTTGTTATTACATGGGAGGACTTGAAGAGGTGTGCTCTTAGCAGGTATGGTTCAACTCAATACCAAGATTTTTTCGGTGATTTAACCAAGGTTGAACATACTGGTTCTGTAAGAGAATCAACTCCAGTTTAAGAGATTACTAATTCGTGCCGGCAAGTTGTCACAATCTCAACAGGTAGGCTGTTTTGTAAGTGGTTTAAAATAAAACATTAGAACGGATGTTCAGGCTTGTACACCAAAGTGTTTGTCCGATGCGATTGGATTGGATTATATGAGTCTTGTATTGATCAAGCCCAATCAATACTAAAGCATAGCAAAAGTGCTCATATCATTAAGAAACTTTTACCAGTCGATCTCAAAGAATGCCGCAACAAAGGATTATGCTTCAATTGTGATGAGAAGTTATTTCTCATCGAAGGTATTTATGAGAATGCAGATGACTGTACTGCGGATGCAGGAACTTGAGGACAAGTGATGTTTTTAAGGGGGGAGGAATGTTACGTGTCTGTTTGGGTTCCAATTAAGTCATGTCAGTAGGGTTAGTCTTATTTGCTCCTTTATTTTAGGCATTTGGTTTACTGTTTAATTTCTGTAATATTGTGTACGGTTAGTTTAGATAACCATCTGTCCAAGTTTTAGGTAGTTTTCCCTTATCTGTAGGAAGTTAAATGGTAAGTTATGTAACTTGTGTAACTTCTATATGTTTATATATCTTGCGATGATCAATGGAAAATCAAAAAATTATTATCAAACAAAGTGTTAGTCTTCTAACAAGGAGGTTTAGTGTCCCTTGAATGATACAATAGGTATGGTGTCCCTCTCACGATACCGAAACCCTTTTCTATTAATCCGTTAACAAAATAGGTAGAAAGAAAGATCAAATCTATGTTGATTCTACTTCTTCATCTTCTAACAGGCCAACCACTCGATCTGCTAAGCAAGGACCTAACAACTGGTATCAAGAGCCAGCAATGAAGGAAAAAAAACAGGTTAAAGAAATTGGAGGATGAAGTCAAAACAATAACGACACAGCAAGAAGATATGATCAAGAGCATGAATTTTTTTTTGGAAGCCTTTAATTCTCGTCTAGATAAAATCATTGACAAAGAAGGCAAGGAAGGTGATGATGAATCTAATAGTGTTAACTGTAATGTAAGTAAAGATTCTGCACACAACTCTCAGAACAGTTTGTGGTGTAAATGAACTTTGAGGAAGGTAACAATACTATGTTTCTGTATAACAACCATTGAGTAGAGTGATTTTTTCATTCTATTAAAGCTCTAATTGAGTATTCTCATAAGTTTTTATCGCTACTGATATGCAAGAACAAAGGTGCTAAACGAACAAAGGTGCTAAACGAAGAATTCAAGACGATGTTGAAGAACCAAAGAAATCAAACATGATGGATTTTGAGCTGAAAGATCAATTTATTTTAAATTCATATGTATTAATGGCTTTATCCCTAAAATTTACAAAGGGGGATATTGTTAAAGCACTTTTCGATCAAACTCGGAAGTTTTTATATTTATTTCAAGCTTGTTGTCAACGTTAGTTGCAGAAAAATAAATATTGATTTCTAGTATACTAAAGTCAAGTCTCGGACTAGATATTGAGGTTAGTAGTTGAGTATCAAACATCACTGAATAGCCCTCGAAGACTGAAGATCGACGAGGATATCTGGAAAACTTCATCTACAAAAGAGGTATGTGAAGACAAAATCATTCTATTTACTCATATGCATTACCATTCTATTATGAGACTATGCCGTATGATTTCTAGTAGATTTAGTATTACAAATAAGAAATTTCGATTCAAGCTTGTCTTGTTAAACATCTCGAAATATGATTTACGCAATGGATGTTCATTGGTCCTTAACAATCTTAGTTCGAAACAACTTATTGTTCAGGAACTATTTTTTTGGCATCTGGATCATTTGAAAATTTCCCAAGAAATGATATTTATATCTGTAACAAATGAGAATGTTACAACACCAAAATAAAGTTTATCAGAACTAAAATTTGAACTCAGGGTAAGTTGGCGAACCAATTCGCAAACCATGGATATATGAAGTTATGGAATATAGGTAGGTTTACGAACCCAGTTCGCGAACCGTGGAATTCTAAATGGGACAGTTCACGAACTGTGGTGATCTAAATTTGTGAAATAGCCAACGGTTCACGAACCATAGACATCTGAGTTCGGAAATAGCATGAAGGTTCACGAACCGTAGCACCCTAAATTCACGAACTGGCTAACGGTTCATGAACCGTTTCACAAACTTGCCCATTACGTAGATACTCAAAGACTATTTTTATAAATATATTTAGCATTTCTATGACTCTCATAAATACTCCTAAGAAATTTTTGATCACTAAAACACCTTGTGCATGTGCATCATGATTCAAGTCTTAAGTGCATAATGAACACAAAATTTCTTACAAGTTTTAAAGGCATATTTTCCAAGAACTATCATTGTACATGGTTCCGGTACCCGGACCGTAGTGTATATTCTTCTATGTGATTTGAAGACAAACTTCTCACATGCTTACTTGAAACCCTAACAAGAGTTTCATATAAACAGAAAAAGTGTTTTCTTGAATCTCAAGTTATCTTAGCTTAAATTTAAGAAACCTACAGTCTTGAAATCTATAAATAAAGAGACTCATTCAACTGGGAAATTCAATCCTTGACACTTCTGGGTCCTAGTTGATTGCTAGAGTCGTACTCTAGTGACCTAAATTTCCTCTGAGAAACATAATTAGGTCTACGACTGAAATAATTAACTTAGGGATTCTTGAAGCCAGGCCTGACTATCTTTACCATTATAGTTCGTGTATCTTGATTTGTTTTTTATGCTATTGAGGTTTTAGTAATATCTTTCAGGAACGAGATAGATAGAAATCGTAAAGTGTTTTTCGTCTCAGACTTTGTGACTTCTCAAGATAGATATATGAAAACTATTTGAAATTGTGTAGTTCATGATTATTCTTAAGAGGTGGTAAAAAAATACGGGCTTCTCAGCTTATTGAGTATAAGTGTTCCGGATTTGTGATTGCAAACAGATTTCCAAACCTTGATCTATTCGATCTAAAGGGAAATCAAATAGGCTTATCAGTTAGAGGCAAATTGGTATCAAAATAATTCACTTAGGCTAAAGCAACACTTAGGATGTAAAAGACGCCAGCTAAGGGAATCAATTGCGTAGAGCCTTGTGAGGTTCAAGAGACGTAAGGAGAACTTTTCGTTGTCGTAACACGTCAAAAACAAATAAACTTTCTCACTACTCAAAATATATTATTGTTGATGGTGGATTTTTTACAAAGGCTTAAATTGTAAAATCATAATTTTGCATATTTCTGACCTAGCTTCAGACGAGCATGCGAAATTCATATTTTAGAATTTAAACATGAAATCTCATGTCACGATCATCTCCGACCGAGTGTATAGCCTCTCAGATCATGCATAAATATGCAATCATTAAAGCCTCTCAGATGAGCTTTAAATATTTTGCATATTTCATTTATACTGAGAATTTCCAGTTGAAAAAGCGGGGTCTAACAACCACACCAAATATTTCGCTTAGCAATCTGTATGGACAACTCCAATATAATTCCAAGAGAATCAACTAGACAGTCAGACTCAATCGATGGAAATATATCCAAGAGTTGTATCTCTGTTTCACAATGTAATCAGCAAATCAAATAGATAGAAATCCGTGAGCCTGATTATTATGTGAAACAACTTGAACGGTACCAAAGACCAATGTTCAAGTGTCAATCAATTTATATCAACAACCAAAGGTTGGATTATCTAATTGATTGAACTACGCAGAACCTGTGATATTTCAATTATATAAACAAATAGGGCCGATGACATTTGGTACCACAATAGAAGTTAATGAAACACAAAATACCACAATTTAACTTAATAGCATTCCATTTTTATGTTGACTAATTCGCCCCCAACAATACATAGACTTTGGGTCGCACATACATAACGATATGGGATCTAGTTTTTAGGAACGATTGATTTGGGTTATTGGAGATCAGAGTTTTCCAATTTTCAGGCATCACTTCATTCATCTCAATCAATAGCTAGGACATGGAAGTTTGATCTTTTTTTGATCGATAAAATAGATGGTTGTTGTAATGAAAGAGTATTGATTTGGTCGGTAAGTTTGTGAGAAAGGGTTTCCAGTAAAAGAGTTTTAATTAAGCTCGTGATAGAAAACTCCTGATGGTCCTTTAAGGTTCTGATCAGAATTTACATCCTTTCTGTGGGGTTCGTTTGTGTAACTGATTTAAAATCTCTATTCATGAGACTTCAATAGGATGTTGTTTCAATTAGTTTTACTTCTTCTTCAAACAGTGGAATCCCTAATGCGAACCAGAAACAGTATCCATTAGTTATTAATTTTCCTTAATCAGCCCATTAAAATTAGTCGCAGATATGTCATAAACCTATTACTCGGGTAGCGCAAATATGGTGCTATTAAGTTAAGAGCCTGCCGGCGTTTACTCGGCTTAAGCGGCTTTGGGCCCCACGTAGTTCATGTGTCGCACATCCATCAAATAAGAAACGCGAAAACTGTGGTATTAAGTTAAGAGCCGTTCAGCTCGAGGTCGCACATTATTTTGAGTGTCGTTAATCAATCTCATTGGAGTCGCGTAATCCGTGCTACTTTTTGCTAGGAATATTACTGACATTTCGCGAAGGAGTCGCACATGTGACGCGTATACGGTGGTATTTTGTAAGATAATAGAGTAAATATGTGGGTGGACAAAACCCTCAATTTTTATTGGTTGACCGAAGAAAATTGTTTAATCTGAGTGCAAAACTCGTTTTGCAGAAATTTTCAGAAGGGTAACTACCATCAAACTATATTAGATCCTGAAAATTGTATGCATTTTCTGCATGTTCTCCCAAGTTTTTTTCTCCTGCAATGCTACAACATCCTGCAAAAATAAATTCTCTTCGGATTGAATCTACCTTCAACACTATCTACAGAGATTAAGTTACCTTGTTAGCCTCATTAAACATCCATTTCAAAAAACTCAATTCATTAAAAGTTCTCACAAAGACAATATTACAGTTCTAATTGGATTCCTTACAAGAACACTAGTTGTGCAGAAAAGACTCAGTTCATTAAAACCGAGATCAACATCTGCATTTACAGTACTCTCTGCAAAGACGCCCTAGTTACTAATTGCTAGAATTTACATCATAGCTCAAATCATGCATCTTGTATTTTATTGTCCAAAATCTGAAGGCGGCCTTGGGATTGCTAGAATGAAGCTAGTAAACAAATCCATGCTAATGAAGTTGGTAAGTCACTGAATCATGTTTTATTTTTTGGTTTTGGCAATGGAGACTGAAAATGCAGGGGAATTTTATGTTTATTTTGCTTTTTTCTTTTTGGTATTTGTATTTTTTGTGGGTAAGAAGATGGTGAAATACTTGTAAATGGCAGGCCAATTTTTCCTTAATGTTTTGGGTATGTTTTAGTTTATGAACATGTAACTGGATATGAAATGATAGTGTTGTTGCTAAATGTTGCTCAACGCTGAATGAACAGAACGGTTATAACTTTTTTAAATGCAATATGATGAAGTCAGCTTATTTATATTGTCTGACGATTGTGTTTCGATAATGCTTAAGATGCAGGATGTATTCTATAAACTAAAACTACAATCAAAGAACTGGAACATGTACAAGACTAAAATATATTGAAAACAAGTGTTTCTTAATAGTTACCCTGCAATGCTCTGGGTTCGCATACAACATGTTTGAAATTGCATCTTTGATTCTCTGTCCAGTCTAATTCACTTGAAGGAGAGGCATATACATACCTAGTCTTAATCTACAATCTGGCAAAGGGACAAATTACGAACATCCGTATATGTTTGATCTTTATATCTTCTATCAAATACAGGACTAACAAAAATTGGCTTGCGTTTCCAAGATTATGAATCAGTGTTAATACTTCTATGAATGAATGAATGAGAATGACAAGCCACATGTTCAACATATGCTAGGATTTGCGAATTCTACGGTATTTTCGAGTTGCACATAGGACTGTGAAGCTTATCATCCCAATGGAGTGTTTATGGAGGCCACTGGAATGTGAAGAAATTTTAATTTGCTGTGACGGGGCCTCAGAAGGTAATCCGGGACATGCTGGCTCGGGTACAGTGGCAAGAAGTAGCAGTTGTGAAGTGCTTGGGCGTTGAGCATCGGTTTGGGCTCCACAACTAATTATATGACGGAAATTGAAGCCGTTGTTAGCGGATTGGAATGGGCTAAGCAGTTTGGCCATGAGAAAATCCGTGTGCGTTCGGACTCCAAAAGTGCAGTGCATGCATTCTTCGCTGACTCTATGCCATGGATTGTATGACAGAGATGGTTAACAGTGAAAGCTGATTATGCGTACATGACATTTGAGCATGTATATCGTGAGATAAATTTTGCAGCTGACGCAATGGCCAAGCGAGGCTGTACGCTACAACTTGGTGTGACAGAAAGTTACATTGGCAGACCTCCCTTTTTAGATTTTGTAGAATGGCTTGATATGCCATATTACCGATTCAAATAATTGCTTTGCTCTCTGCCAACTTAGGATCCGAGAGAATCCTCATAGATAGAAAGTATAGGACCATTAATAGCTATTTATGGCGTTTGGTTAAACGTCCCATCTCTTTGCTATTAACGACAATTCAAAGCCATGCGCACCTTCTCTAGAAACATCATTACTCCATGCAATCATATTTTCAAAACCTAATTATAGACGCTGCATTATTCGATAAACCTTCCAGAATTGCCATTAAGAGGTGCACACCTAATTGGCTAATTCTGATTAGTTCATGCTGCAGTAGAAACAATTAATTACGTGAAATAAAGTGCACAAGACAATTTGCACTTGAAAAATTACCACCAAAAAAATGATGCGGAAATAATTAATCACGTGAAATATAGTGCAAAAGCCAATTTACACTTCAAAACTTGGAGTCCTAGTTACACTAGGTTAATATTTAAGCTCCTAGTTTTTAGAAGTCCTAGTTTTTTGTTCTAAACTTGGAACAACTCAAAAAAACTTTGACTAAAGAGAAGAAATGTTAAAGGAATATATATAGAGAGAAGTATTTAAGAGTGTGTCTAGAAAGTTAAACTATACAGTTCTCCATGTTAGGGCCTGATTCCAAGTGAGGGGTAGATTAGGATAAAAGGTGGAAAAATATTAAGTGTCGCAAATATTTCAGGAAAAAATTATGATATTTAATGTTCAGTCATTTTTGCCAATACAAAATTGCCTTTGAACTAACTCAATACAAGTATAAGACTAAACCATAAACCATCCTTGAGATTTTAAAGTTACAGCAGTCCTGTTCAGTTATTCTAGCCACCACATTGGCAAAATGTGGTTGGCTGACACAGTTTGATGCATTTTGGAGAAACTCCTACTGCAAATGGCATTTCCTCGATCAATTTAAAACCATGCATTTCAATAAAACTCCAATACTCATACATGAATTCAGCAACACTGCATCTCATTCAATAGTACCATATTCATGTGTTATACAAACAACATCCTGAATAAGTCGTACAGTAGGAGAAAAACATATATAACGAAGCAAACATATACATGTATTTTCCTACAAACTTCCTTGATTTCTAAATTCACTACCAACAAGCACAATTCTTTCAACGTATCCAGTCTAGCTCCAATTCCATTCCGCTTCCAAGTGCGCTAACTCTATCTCCAAGTTTTCTTTCTCTGTGTTTTCTTCTGTCTTAATGCAACCTCTAAATCATCCCTGTAAAGCCTTTTCTAATCTCTCCTATCTTGTTTTCCTATCTATCATTGGTTTCTTGATTTCTTCTACTGATAGGATTGTTCAGACTTACACATATTTCATCAATCTTATAAATTTCACTACTACTGAAGTTTATAGGAAAAGAAAAGAAGAAAATTACATTCAAAATCAACAAGCAAATACTATTAAATATAACATTCTTTTTGATTCCCAGTTTTTACAAAGTTTTGAAGCTCCTGATCCTACTAGAGCTCAGTTACAAAAAAGCAGCACTAAAGTTGATTACCTACAGCATCTTACTATTCACATCAATTTATCAAAGTTCAACAAAACACATCATATTAAACAGACCCAAAAAAGTTCCCCGATTTCTAAAACAAAACACTTTCAACATTAGCATCTCCAGTACTAGTACTACTATTGAGAAGAGAACGAGCAATTATCGAGAAAGCCAAACCTGTTAAAACCTTCTAATCATCTTCAAACTTTTCACCAAGTCTGAAAATTCGGCGGCATTCGATAACCAGAAAGAGACCCCTAGAAGTCTTCTTCATCATAGCTCTAGTTCTCATCTTCTTCATACTGCACACTGTACTCACTACCATAGGATGCAGGAGATGTATCTTCATACGAAGTTCCTCAGCACTATCTCCAGTCTTATCCTCATCACTCTCATCTTCCAGTAATTCCTCATCCTCATCACTTGTTTCCCCTTCATGCATTGTTCTTGCAAAAATCTTTGGATTTGCCCTCTCATGTTCGAACCTTCTTCTCAACCTCCTCTCATGATACTTATCCATCCTTTCCTTCTCTTCTCTACCATCAGAATCTAGCTCACTGGTATCGACCTCTTCAACTGGATACTCAAACCCATCCTATGATGCTTCAGAATCACTCTCAGTTGCACTACCATAACCCTTGCTCTTTTCTTGACTCTCTGATCTCTCCTCATATTTTCTATCTCCTCTCTCAAAAAACTTTATCTTCCATGCAGCATATAGATTCTCAGTCTCCTCTGCTTCTCTCTGACGGAGCAATTCCTGTTCTTATCTCTGACGGATTATCTCCCGTCCGCATCTGTCTATTTCTCCCTGCACATCATTTCTCAACTTTGCAAGCTCAAAATCACTCAGAGAGAGAGCAAGATTCTTGGCCTGCTCATACTCTTCCGTTGATGGAGGATCGACCGAAAGATTCTCTCCAACATTGCCTGGAAGATTCTGATTACCTAAATGAGCCATTTCTTAAATCTCTCCTTATACGCCTAATTCTTTTGATAACCCCTTTTCTGATCATAAAACTCTCTATGACAACCATGCCATTTATGGCGTTTGGTCAAGGGTCCCGTCTTAGTGTCTCTAGACCTTGCATGCCGGTTCGATACCCCATACACGGTATCCAGAGCCATTATGACTCTTTTAAAACTTCCATCCATTATCTAACATTTCAATTCATGCTAAATTGCACCTCTTCGAACCTATCGCCCCTCGTTGGCTTAATTGCACCACATTTCACGTGATAAACTATTTGTGCACCATATTTAAAAGTGTAAAAGACGTAATACAAGTGCGACGAAGGAGATATTAATGTGCGATTGAGGTTTGTAAACACCACATCCTCTTTATTCTATATGATCTAATCTTTTTTATGCTTGGTGGTATATATTTCTAAGGAAGAGAGTCCATTTTATGGGAACTTTTTTGTGCAAAGGGTAAAACAGGAAAGTGAATGGAATTCTCTGCCTTTATACTAGGGACTGACTACTGAGGGAGTATCAAATTAATTAATTAATTAATTAATTACAGAGAAGAATTCAAAATTAAATGGAGAGGGAGTCTAATGCAAAATAGAATTTGCACAGAAAAGACTCAGTTCATTACAACCAAGATCAACATCTGCATTTACAGTACTCTCTGCAAAGAAGCCCTAGTTACTAATTTTCAAATTAATTAGAATTGCCGGTAATGCACATGAGTCAAAATGTATTGTATACGTTTTGACTTTTGACTTTTTGACCAGCTTTAGAAGAGTTTTAACAAAAAGATAGTCTCCAAATATCGGATTTTAGATCAATGGTTAATTTTTGTTAAACTAATTTATGGTTCGAGAATGGGACTCGTACAAGACTAAGTTATGAAGAGTTGGACATTAAATTACCTGAGTTCTGGAGAACCTCCTACTTAAAGCACCATCAAACATTTCTTTTCATATAACTTAGGGGAAAGCTGGACTTCGGTCAAGAAGAATTGATATGAAGTCAAGGAGGGCGGAAATAAAAAACTAGTTAATGTCATCTTTATTTTAGTCAAGGAGGGCGGAAATAAAAAACTAGATGTCGTCATCTTTATCTTCTACCAATTTCGTCGATCATCTTTGAAAAAAACAAATCACAATTTTTTCCATTAATACCATAAATTAATATATATATATATATATATATAACGTACCATACGGTCCATACAGACCATACCCATATAAATTAACATCCATCTCCATTCCAGGCCATTTCAATACGATCATCATCTTACGAAATGTTATCTAAAAAAAAAAGAACAGAATTTAAATAGAATAATTAATTAATACCAACAAAATAAATAAAGCTTGCAAGATTCTTCCTAGATACCCTTTCCCCCTTACCAAACCCTAACGCATGCAACTGTGAGATAGCAATTACATGCAAAGTACTCGTGATTTTAACCTATCCAATAGGATGGGGTTGTTCCTCCAGGATCTCGGTCTTCACACCGTTGATCACTCGGAACCTCCTTACCTTTGGAAAAAGATGCCTATAGAAATCCTCCTCGACGTACTCATCATCAGCTATCTCTTCACCATACTCCTTCCGAAGCGCATCGAAACTGCGGAAAAAAGTATACCAAGTCTTGTATGGAAAAGGTGGAGGCTCTTCATCGACTGTTTCTTCTTTTGGAACAGTTTCAAAAATGAAGGTTCTGGAAATATTTTTACGAATGGGAGAGGGTTCTCTGTCTGTTTCTCGCGGAAGCGGGACCACCTCAAGCATCTCACCATCAATCCCTTTCTTATACCTTCGAACAAAATTTCTCTGTTGAGCAGCCATTGTCTTAGTTTTCTATCTCTCTCTCTAAAAAAAATCTATTCCCCGATTTTTTTTACTTTTGTGAGCAAACCTGTAGAAGAAAACTCTTGTATTTATAGCATAGATGGATAAAGAGATAACTAAGCCGGTGAATCGGTGATGGAATGGGAAGAGAAAAAACATTAAGAGCTGATGTAATTTTAAATAGTGGTAAAAATGGGTTCGTTCAGATTTGTGAAGATTCGAGTTTTTTAAAATCAATAAAAATTATATACAAAAATAGTACAATTGGTGCAAGAGGTACTGGGACTAAGGATTTAATTTTTAGAGTGAAAATAACCAAGACACTAGATTCCACTATTACACATGAATAAATGATGATAAAAATTCCAAAACTCTAATTATTTTTAAAATCTCTTTTTCTTAATTCACAAATTATCAAGCATATTCTCAAACATTAATTGTATCCCTTAAGCATAGATTATCTAACCAAAGCATAACCTATCTAATTGAATCACAACTAATTAGGAAAAATTATGCAAATAATTAAAATTCTGCAAAGCAGTAATTTGAGTGAATTATAAATTGCAAAATTAGAGAAAAGTAAAATAATTACCAATTATTCATGCAACAATAGCTTCCTCCATGTCTTGGTTACGCGAGAATTAGCTCATCATTATCATGGAAATATGCTCAAAATTCATCTTTATTATTGCTCAAAAATGGTTCACAAATGATGAAATAGGAGAAAATTGACAAAAACCGGGTTTGTAACACTTCTGTTTGTTACAAACTGAGCTGTTACAGAGAACGATAAAAATGAAGTGTTGTTAACACTGTCGCATTACGACCCTCATCCTTGTGTCGCTGTCACTGTTGAAGAACGACGGTTACCTTGCGTCTAATGTTCTTCGCGTTTATCAGCAGCAGCAGCAGCAGAAAATGGAGTTTTCCTGCAACTTGATTTCTCGACTCTCTGGTTCTTCTCAGCTCCCCAAACTCTCCACCACCCTTCCTTGTACCTGTAGAAATCTATTTATACTCCTAATCCTCATTTAATCCGGCCATATCTCCCAAATAATCTTCATTTATCAATATTATTCTCCACGGCTAAAATTTCCATTTTTTGATCTTCCACGCGGTCTCAGCTGTCAAACTTCGTTATTTATCTTCTTCATGAATCTTTGTAGTGCAACACACTCGAAACTCATGCATTACATGCCTCAAACTCGTGTCAAATTCACTTGAACCCGTGAAAACTTGTGTCCACTGTTTTGGATTGAAACACGTAATTAAGCCAAATTTGATCGGAAACAACACCCATACCATCTTTCTATAGTCATATCACGTCTACCCATTAAGTTTCAGGGATTTAATCTCACTAAATCACGTCCAAAAATCCAACAGAAAATTCTGCAGAAAAATGAATTTTTTTTCCCGCCAAAAATATTTTTCAAACGATGAAGGTGAAGTGCCCTGAATCCAAAACGCGGGTGCCTTTAGCAGCTCGGCTGCCTTGGGGGTGCCCTTATCCATTTTTAGGGTGCCTTTAGTAATTTTGGTGGGTGCCTTTAACACTTTTTTCTGGGGTTTTTCCAACACTTTTTCGGGATTCTTCCGGTGTATTTCTGGGGTGCTTCCGGTGCATTTCTGGGGTGCCTTTAGTACTTTATCCTGGGGTGTAAAGCACCACTTTACGAGCCAATTTCGTCGCAAGAGCTTATTTCTCTAAAAATACCTACAAAGACATAAAACACCATAATAAGTACAAAAATGGGTACTAATAATATATACAATAGAGATGAAAATAGACACATAAATGCGTCTATCAAGAGCATTTACAACATTAAACAACCACTTCCACTTCCATTTAACCCTTAATACGGACGGCCTTGATTTTATAGGGTATGTATACGGAGAAACAGTTAAAAACCTGCCTCCAAGGAGAACATTCTTCAGAAAATCTCTTAATTCTTGTTCTCTGAAAAATTAAAAAAACACTTTTCAGTTTACACAATAGTCAATGTTGTTTCTAATGCCTCGACTTCTGTCTCTTGTTTATCATTTTCCCATAAAATGTGCAGTTACATCATTCCCAATTACCAAGGAAGTAATGAAGTACATATGTCCCACACGTATACCCATTGACCCATAGTTCGGCACCTAGCTACTAATTGTAACTATAAGTTATTTCAAAAAAAATTTTTAAGGAAACAAAATAATTTTAATAAATTTTCCATTCTTTTTTTTTAGTATTGTTCATTGTTGCAAGATTCCAGCAATCACATTAATTAGAGAGGTTCGATGGGTTTCTTGGGAATAAGCGTGACCCTTCAAGAACTTAAAATTTATACCAATGAATAATTGTGTCTACCAAGTGAGAGTAGTTTAAAATGAGGGGAAATTAAAGGGTATATAATTATACAAGAGAAATTCCAAATACATTTAGACAGAAATTTGGAGTGAATATATTTATCAGTCACTGTGCATTCAAATACTCTAAGTCAATCGAGCATGGGTGGTGATAATGATCGACGAAGAGAAAATGCTAAATCCCCTATGACAGGGCAACAGTTGAAAGAGTTGGAAGAGAAGGAAAGAACTGAAAGGTTATTAACCGTGATGCGGTTGATAGGGGAGATGAACAAAGATGATCAAGAGGCAGTACAAAATCGAATAACAGACACGTTGCATGACTTGGAACTTGGCCGTGTATGGGAATAAGAGCGTGCATTACTATCGGATGATCTGGAAGAGAAACCAAAGAAAGCAAATAAGCGTCCTCTGGATCCCGACGTCATAGATATTGAGTCTGATTAATTCCAATCCCAATCGTGCAATGGGTGCGCCTTCATGACATTTAAATTGTCTTGTTAATTAACTAATTAAGTACAGAGGAGAATTCAAATTAAATGGAGAGGGAGTGTTGTGCAAATTAGAGTTTGCACTTAAAACTATAATATAGTACAATAAAAACACTATATATTGATACTCCATATATTAATAAACTCTATATATTAATAAAAAAATCATGGTCCCAACTTGGGCCACTTATAAATAGTAATAAGCTCCACATTTTAATATTAATAGATTTTTCAAGTCCAACCATAAGGAATTTTTCATTTTATGGCCACTTTTTTTGTAAAATGAAGCATAACGCAAATTTGCAATTTGATGAAAAGATTAGAAATGGTTTGGTGGTAGTCTTTGGGACCTGAAAAGCCTGAAATGTCCCTCCCTTTTAATATAATTATTTATAACTCCTTACGTATCCTATTTTTTCAGGGATAAGGATTAAATCCATAGCCAACGAGGAGTGTAATTATTTACTTTTGAAACATCCACTCACTTAAGTAGTTTACGTCACTCTAAGATGTGTTTTTTTCAAAGATGTTGCTTGAAAAAATTCCACAGAGCTACAAAATGATGATGATGTGTGCCCTAACCAGATTATTGTGTGACAGTTTAGAGAACGAGGTGCGGTTACAGTGCGACCCCAATGCATCATATCGCTTTAAAAAAAATATATCCACAAAGTATGAGGTTCATGATTACATCATCGCACTTCTGTTTAGTATATGATTTAAGTTACTGTACACAAAATTATATACGGTGAAAATTGTATTTTGCACCACATTTCAAGTGATCAATTGTTTGTGCACCATTTTTTAAAGTATAAAAGACGTAACACAAGTACGACGAATGAGCCAAAATGACGATGACGTGTGCCCTCACCAGATTATTGTGCTACAGTTGGGAGTCCGAGGTCCGGTTACACTGCGAAACCAATGTATCATTTCGCCTTAAAAAAATATATCCACAAAGTATTAGGTTTATGATTACATAATCGCTATGATAAAGATTAAATCCTAAGCCAACGAGGAGTGTGATTGTTTTCTTTTATAACATCCACTCACTTAAGTAGTTTACGTCACTCTAAAATGAATGTACCAATCAAGGTGTGTCTTTTCCGGAGCTGTTTCTTGACAAAAGTCCATGGAGCTACAAAATGATGATCTCGTGTGCCCTAACCAGATCATTGTGCGACAGTTGAGAGACCGAGATGCGGTTACTTGGCGAAACATGCATCATTTTGGTTTAAAAGAATATATCTACAAAGTATGAGGTTTATGATTATATAATCGCTATGAGAAAGATTGTACAATATTTTTTGGTTGATTAGCCCTTGAATTTGAATTCCTGGGTCTAAATGACAAACACACTATAAACACCTTTCAAATAACCAAGATTCTTTAATATATTTTTCTAATATCCTTGGTGGCTGTTTCGCCCAACTACTTTTCAATTGGTTTACTTATATACCCTCCTCTTCTTTTTTTCTTCTTCTGGTCTTCGTAACCAGCTGGTGATAGTGATGATGAAATATAATTAGATATATATCTTAACAATTAACAAACCCATGTCTAAAATTTCTGAATGGTTGTTGTAAATAGCCTATCATGATTGTTTTGTTCTAAATCACAAATCTTGATTCGAAATATACGAATGTGATGCCGAAATCTGACGCCGAAAGCAAGAGATGGTGAGAATGTCGCCATTGAGTTGATATAGATGGATCTGATTTTGAAACAAACAAGGATATCAAAGAGGTTGATTGAGTTTGTGGAGATATAACGAATTTTGTCCAATAAAATAGGGAAGAAACAGATTCTATTTTTATTAATCAACGCCGGCTAACCAAGATTCATGTGGGTGTGATAATTGGGTTGTCTGGATTTTGGATGTCAGGGAAGAAAATAGGTATTGCTTGTTGTGAAGTATATGAATGTAAGAACTTCTATGAGATTACAAGGAAAAAGATGATTTATGTGTTGTATCATTGATTTATGTTGTTGACGGGGACAATTAAAAGGGATTTATATTGAATTTGTTTCTGGCAGGGAAGGAGAAGTAATGAGAGAGACAACAAACCCATAAGAGTTATCTCCATTACTTGTTTGTGAGACGCATACGACCTGTTCGGCAAAATGTCTGAGATAAAGCTATTTTTGAGATAAAGCTCCTGTCAACCACAATTGAACCGCCACCAATTGTATTTTACTATGGGTTTGTTGGTGCCTTACTGATCAACTTTAGAAAGTACTCATGCTGTGTCCATTTGTCCTGGGTTGCTTTTTTTTGTTTTTTTTTTTGTTGTTGTTGTTCTTTTCGATTTATGACATGCACAACGTTACCATTCTGTGCTTAGTAATATAATAAGTGGTTCCTTATCAATGGTAGAACCTAGGATAAACCTAGATTTAACCAAGAAATACACAAGATGCACTCAAGTGCATAACGTATGTTCTGATAGAAAAAAAGGTTTTGGCATAGATGCACCCGAGTGCATAATGTATATTTCTTTTTAAAAGTTTTTTGTTCTTATTTATTTTTTTAATACTTGTTTTTGGTTGATGCTTTGATAGTGAATGTGATGGTAATGGCGGTGGATTTATTGTTCGAGATTATGAACTCATAATTTTGGTTATGTATAATTTATTGCAGGTGATTACTAGGATAAACCTAGATTTATCCGCGAAGTACACAAGATGCACCTGAATGCATAATGTATAATTCTGAAGGGAAATAAGTTTTGGCTGGTTGCACCCGAGTGCATAATGTATATTTTCTTGATTCTTATATGAAAAATGCTTTGGGCAGGTTGCACCTGGGTGCATAATGTATATTTTTGTAGGAAATAAATTTTGGCAGTTTCACCTGGGTGCATAGTGTATACTCGGCTTGGGTTAAAATAGATTTTTTTTTCCCGAATTTTATATCAACAATGGATCTTGTTTCGTAGAGATTTTCGAGCCCTTTCCGAAAATATAAATTTTATTAAAATCCGACTTATATTTCGGAAACTAAGAGCTTTCTCGCGATTAATTTTAAATTTGAGATAGATAATAAATAGGAAAGAGAAAAGGATTAAACTAAGAATAAAGTTTAAAGGAAATGGTATATATAACTAAATTATTAAAGTAGTAAGATGTGTATGCTTTTGTTAACAAAAAATCATTAAATTGTTTCATAAATAAAGGAAAAATCAAAATTATACATCTCGAGAATGTCAATGACTTTATAAATATCAAGATACATTTTGTATCTACATAAATAATACGTAGAAACATTGAACTTGAGAGTAGCATTTTTTCAGGTCAACTTTTCCATAGTAAAAGTAATAATAATTTTTGGTATTCCCTAGAGTGTTACTTACATTTGCATAAAAAAGAAAAGAAAATTATCCTAAAGAGGTTATCGGAACTTCCTGTATATAAACTCTTTCTTACTCTCGACAACTTTACCCGGTACAAACAGCAACACTGGCAACAAAAAGTTGGACACATTTTGTATTGCTTGATCAGTAAATTCAGACCTCATTTGCAAAGGCAGGCAACTGAGTGTTAGTACCATTGTTTGTCTCCTTTGTAAACTCATTTCTCCTCTCCTCCCTTACCTTCAGTTCACTTCACATTCACTCTACAATTACAACCATCAAAACACACCCTTTCAGCACAAGTTCTTCATCACCATCATTCTTCTTCCTCTTCACCCTTCAACAATTTTCTACAATGTTGTACCCAAATGCAGAGCCATATCAGATGATACACATCATGTCTCTATCTGCTTACTACTATAACAAAGAAATTCTTCCTCGACCTCCTCCTCATGCTCTGCAACTCATTCATCCCTTTAATCCCAAACATATATTTCCATCTTTTTCACCCCTTTAATCCCAAACACTAGTACTAATATTTGGACTTGTTTTTGTTGTTGTCTTCTTGTTTGCTGCTGCTGGTGCTGTCCCCTTTGGAATAGGTTGACACAAATAAACTCCAGTACTAGAACTAGTATCATTAACAACTTCATGCTTTGAGTACTTGTTGTAACTACTACTACCATGATTATCTTCAATCATCTTAACTTGATGACGATGTTTTCTAGGAACAAATATGGTGCAAGAACCAAATGGTATTGATGATGATGGCCTGTTAGTACATAATAATGGCTTCCTTGGTAGTTTACTTTTAGCATTTTTAGGCTTGGTCATGATGCGTCGACCTTTCTTCTTATGATCACTTATATTTTCCATCAGGAAGTAATACTCTTATGTCTTAACAGAGATAGGAAATGGTGGTTGTTGATGATGATGATGGGGCGGTGGTGGTGGTGGTAGAGAGGATGGCAGGGGAGGGTAGTACATTAAAGGTTTTTGATAAATAGGATCAAAGAGTTGATGAGGAAGAGGAAGCATAGGTTTGGGATTAAAGGGGTGAAAGAGTAGTAAAGGAGGAGGAAATGGAAATATAGGGTTTAGGGATTAAAGGGATGAATGAGTTGCAGAGTAGGAGGAGGAGGAAGAGAAAGAGTTTTTTTGTGATAGTAGTAAGAAGATGGAGACATGATGTGTATCATCTGATATGGCTCTGCATTTGGGTTCAACATTGTAGAAAATTGTTGAAGGATGAAGAGGAAGAAGAAGGACGGTGATGAAGAAATTATGCTGAAAGGGAGTGTTTTAATGGTTGTAATTGTAGAGAGAATGTGAAGTGAAGTGAAGGTAATGGAGGAGAGGAGAAATGAGTTTACAAAGGAGACAAACAATGGTACTAACACTCAGTTGCCTGCTTTTGCAAATGAGGTCTGAATTTACTGGTCAAGTAATATAAAATGTGTCCAATTTTCTGTTGCCAGTGCTGCTGTTTGTACAGGGTAAAGTTGTCGAGAGTAAGAAAGAGTTTATATGCAGGAAGTTCCGATAACCTCTTTAGGATTCTTTTTTTTATTTTATGCAAATGTGAGTAATACTCTAGGGAATACCAAAAATTATTACCTGAAAAAATGCAACACTCTCAAGTTCAATGTTTCCACGTATTATTTATGTAGGTACAAGATGTATCTTGATATTTACAAGGTCATTGGCATTCTAAAGATGTATAATTTTGATTTTTCCTTTATTTATGATACAAAAAAAAATACATCTTGCTACTATCTATGCAAAACATCACTATTATTCCTCATCTCACGGCCATTTATGATATCTTCTTTGGAAATAGAAGAAGAACCCAACAAGGATTGAAGGAGCTAGTAGTATATAGGAGTGGTCTACACCTATTCAAAGATCTTTAAAGTCCCACAAGATAAGTAAGAACAACACTTGCAAAGGTTCCTAGCTATTGCAATTACTAGTACCACAATGAAAACGTAATGTTTTTTTTCTTCTCAAAGGAATATATTTTATTTCATGATAACCACTCAAACTCTTATTTTTTTATAACCACTCAAACTCGTATTTTTTGATAGTTAGATATTAATAATTGTTTTATTTTTTGGTCGATTTTAGTTAGATTTTATTTTTTTTATTGATATCAGTTAGTTTTTTATATATACGTCTTTCGTGTATTTTAGGATTGTATTTGAATAGTTTTGGTTTTATGCAATTTGTGTTAAACTCCCACCATCCCCTTTATTTAGGCATAAAAATATTTTTCTCTCTTACATCAAGGATAACCTAGGTTTTCATAATCTAGTGTCTTTTCCAGAGCTGTTGCTTGACGAAAGTCCATGGAGCTACAAAATGATGATGATGTGTGCCCTAACCAGATTATTGTGCGACAGTTGAGAAACCGAGGTGCGGTTACTTGGCGAAACCAATGCGTCATTTCGGTTTAAAAAAATATATCCACAAAGGATGAGGTTTATGGTTATATAATCGCTATTGGAAAGATTATATCCACAGCCAACGAGGGGTGTAATTATTTTCTTTTGAAACATCCACTCACTTAAGTGGTTTACGTCATTCTAAAATGAATGTACCAATCAAGATGTGTCTTTTCCAGAGCTGTTGCTTGACAAAAGTCCATGGAGTTACATAATGATGATGACGTGTGCCCTAACTAGATTATTGTGCGACAGTTTAGAGACTGAGGTGCGGTTACTTGGCGAAACCAATGCGTCATTTTGGTTTAAAAAAATATATCTACAAAGTATGAGGTTTATGATTACATAATCGCTATGAGAAAGATTATATCCACAGCCAACGAGGAGTGTAATTGTTTTCTTTAGAAACATTCACTCACTTAAGTAGTTTACGTCACTCTAAAATGAATTTACCAATCCAGATGTGTCTTTTCCAGAGCTGTTGCTTGACAAAAGTCCACGGAGCTACAAAATAATGATGAGGTGTGCCCTAACCAGATTATTGTGCGACAACTGAGAGACTGAGGTGCGGTTACTTCGCGAAACGAATGCGTCATTTCGGTTTAACAAAACATATCCACAAAGTATGAGGTTTATGATTACATAATCGCTATGAGAAAAATTATATCCACAACCAACGAGGAGTCTAACTTATTTATTTATTTTTGAAGGAAAAAAGGCAATGCCTCATGATCAATTACATCATTTTTCTGTTTTATGATCAATTACATCATAAAACAGAAAATAACAATTAGTACTAAATTTACAGATTTAAGAAACGAAAAACGAAAATTGTACTAAGATTTTACTATCTGCTGAAGAAATTAACATCATGTTAATGGTTTCAAACCATTTTGTTTCTTGATATTTTGAATCTTGATAATTGACATCATATATGTCAGATGCTTCCATAAAAAAGAAGTAATATGCCCAAATTGATATCATAGCAATCAAAATCAGTCTTATTTGCCGAATTAGATCGTGTTCTTTCAAAACATGCTTGATTATAATGCAGCACCTCCACCATAGGACGCCATTCACGCTATTATATAAAAAATCTTGAAAGCATAGATATGCCATCAGACCCATGAGAAAGATAAAAACCTAAAACCTAAAATATTTGCAATTAACCAAGATCGGGAACAACCAACTAGGAAAACTCCTAGTCCCATTTGTATTGATCATCTTGGACTAGATGTTTACAGAATTCCACTTCACTTACTAAGATAAAAAGGAACGTTACCAAAAGTGTGGTGTTTGTTGTATGAATAGAATTTAGTAACTTTCTTTCAAAAGATGATGAAATGGAGCTTTCATTGGTAATTGTGGTGCTTAGGATAACATCAACATTATATATATACTTTGTGAGTAAAATAGGAAGAACATGTCCAGCTTTTTCTGCATAGTTCCCTAATTATATTCAGAATATATATACAGAAACGTTTACAAAGGATGCAAAGATAATTTTGTATTTGCAGAGAAGACTGAATATCATGGTTTTTAAAGTGAATGAAGTGAAAATTGTAGTTTGCACCACATTTCACGTGATCAACTGTTTGTGCACCATATTTCAAAGTATAGAAGACGTAATACAAATGCGACGAAGGAGATATTAATGTGCGATTCCGGTTTGTAAACACCACATCCTCTTAATTCTATATATGCTCTATTTTTTTCTGCTTGGTGGTATATATTTCTAAGGAAGAGAGTCGATTTTATGGCCTTTTTTTGTAAAATGAAGCATAACGCAAATTTGTAATTTGATGAAAAGATTAGAAATTGTTTGGTGGTAGTCTTTGGGACCCGAAAAGCCTGAAATGTCCCTCCCTTTTAATATAATTATTTATAACTCCTTACGTATCCTATTTTTTCAGGGGTAAGGAGCTACATAATCGCTATGATAAAGATTAAATCCACAGCAAACGAGGAGTGTAATTATTTTCTTTTGAAACATCCACTCACTTAAGTAGTTTACGTCACTTTAAGATGTGATTTTTCCAGAGCTGTTGCTTGAAAAAAGTCCACAGAGCTACAAAATGATGATGACGTGTGCCCTAACCAGATTATTGTGAGACAGTTGAGAGAACAAGGTGTGGTTACACTACGACCCCAATGCATCATATCACTTAAAAAAAATATCCATAAAGTATGAGGTTCATGATTACATCATCGCGCTCCTGCTTAGTTATGATTTAAGTTATTGTACACAAAATTATATACGGTGAACATTTTATTTTGCACCACATTTCACGTGATCAATTGTTTGTGCACCATATTTTAAAGTATAAAAGACGAAACACAAGTACGACGAAGGAGACAAAATGATGATGACGTGTGCCCTCACCAGATTATTGTGCTACCAATGTATCATTTCGCCTTAAAAAAATATATCCACAAAGTATTAGGTTTATGATTACATAATCGCTATGATAAAGATTAAATCCTAAGACAACGAGGAGTGTAATTATTTTCTTTTGTAACATCCACTCACTTAAGTAGTTTACGTCACTCTAAAATGAATGTACCAATCAAGGTGTGTATTTTCCAGAGCTGTTTCTTGACAAAAGTCCATGGAGCTACAAAATGTTGATCACGTGTGCCCTAACCAGATCATTGTGTGACAGTTGAGAGACCGAGATGCGGTTACTTGGAAAAACCAATGCATCATTTTGGTTTACAAAAATATATCCACAAAGGATGAGGTTTATGATTATATAATCGCTATTGGAAAGATTATATCCACAGCCAATGAGGAGTGTAATTATTTTCTTTTGAAAAATACACTCACTTAAGTTGTTTACGTCACTCAAAAATGTATTTACATATCAGGAAGTGTCTTTTCCAGAGCTGCTGCTTGACAAAAGTCCACAGAGAAGAAGGCTACAAAATGATGATAACATACGCCCTCACCAAATTATTGTGCGACGGTTGAGAGAATATTGTGTGGTTACTTTGTGAAACCAATGCATTATTTCGCTTTAAAAAAATATATCCACAAGGTATGAGGTTTATGTAATCGCGCTACTGCTAAGTATTGAATCAAATAAATCTTTGTTATTATTGATGTTGATTTAAGCTACTATACACAAAATTCTATATGGTTTACTGAATTAGTTTTATAATCATCATTCTTCCATTATCATCGTAAATATCGCTGAATAATTGTATTTAAAAGAAAAACAGTTGCATCTCTGTCATTCTTTGGTTAACAAAATCGAAAACATCCAAAGAGGAAAACACGACATCTCCCCACTTGACCTTATTCTGTCCGCAATGAGGTGAGAAATCTTTGCAATTAACCAAGATCGGAAACAACCAACTAGGAAAACTCCTAGTCCCATTTGTATTGATCATCTTGGAACGGATGTTTACAGAATTCCACTTCACTTACTAAGATAAAAAGGAACGTTACCAAAAGTGTGGTGTTTGTTGTATGAATATAATTTAGTAATTTTGTTTCAAAAGATGATGAATCGAGCTTTCATTGGTAATTGTAGTGCTTAAGATAACATCAATATTATAAGCTGTGTCATGTGTGTGTATATATATATATATACTTTGTGAGTAAAATAGGAAGAACATGTCCAGCTTGTTCTGCATAGTTCCCTAATTATATTCAGAATATATATACAGAAACGTTCACAAAGGATGCAAAGATAATTTTGTATTTGCATAGAAGAATGAATATCATAGTTTTTAAAGTGAATGAAGTGAAAATTGTTGTTTGCTCCACATTTCACATGATCAATTATTTGTGCATCATATTTTAAAGTATAAAAGACGTAATACAAGTGCTACGAAGGAGATAAATGATGATAACGTGCCACACCAGATTATTGTGCTACAGTTGGGAATACGAGGTCCGGTTACACTGCGAAACCAATGCCTCATTTCGCCTTAAAATAATATAACCACAAAGTATTAGGTTAATGATTACCTAATCGCTATGAGAAAGATTATATCCACAGCCAACGAGAAGTAATATTATTTTCTTTTGAAACATCCACTCACATAAGTGGTTTACATCACTCTAATATGTATTTACCAATCAAGATGTGTCTATTCCAGAGCTGTTGTTCCACAAAAGTCCACGGAGCTACATAATGATGATGACGTGTGCCCTAACCAGATTATTGTGCGGTGTTTTAGAGAATATTTTGTGGTTACACTGTGAAACCAATGCATCGTTTCACTTAAAAAAAATATAGCCACAAAGTATGAGGCTTTTGATTACATAGTCGTTATGTGAAGGATTATATTCACTGCCAACGAGGAGTTTAATATGCCCAAATTGATATCAAAGCGATCAAAATCAGTCTTATTTGCCGAATTAGATCGCCTTCCTTCAAAACATGCTTGATTATAATGCACCACCACCACCATAGGATGCCATTAACACTATTATATAAAAAATCTTGATAGCATAGATTTTCCATCAGACCCATGAGAAAGATAGAAACCTAAAACCTAAAATCTTTGCAATTAACCAAGATCAGAAACAACCAACTAGGAAAACTCCTAGTCCCATTTGTATTTTCTTTTGAAACATCCACTCACTTAAATAGTTTACGTCACTCTAAGATGTGTCTTTTCCAGAGTTGTAGCTTGAGAAAAGTCTATGGAGATACAAAATGATGATGACGTGTGCCCTAACCAGATTATTGTGCGACAGATGAGAGATCGAGGTGCGGTTACACTTCGACACCAATGCATCATTTCGCCTTAAAAAAATAGATACACAAAGTATTAGGATTATGATTACATAATCGATTTGATAAAAATTAAATCCACCGCTAACGAGGAGTGTAATTATTTTCTTTTGAAATATCCATTCTCTCAAACATCGCACATAAGTGTGGTTTACGTCACTCTAAAATGTATGTACCAATCAAGATGTGTCTTTCCAGATCTGTTGTTTTACAAAAGTCCACGGAGCTACAAAATGATGATGATGTGTGCCCTAACCAGATTATTGTGCGACGTTTGAGAGAATAATTTGCGGTTACACTGTGAAACCAATGCATCGTTTCACTTTATAAAAATATATCCACAAAGTATGAGGTTTATGTGATCACGCTTCTGCTTAGCAACAGAATCAGGTAAATCTATGTTATTATTCATGTTGATTTAAGTTACTATACACAAAACTCTATACGGTTTACTAACTTAGTTTCATCATTGTCATTCTTCCATTATCATCATAAATATTGCTGAATAATTGTATTTAAAAGAAAAACAGTTGCATATCTGTCATTCTTTGGTTAAAAAAAAACAAAAACATCCAAAGAGGAAAACACGACATCTGCCCACTTGACCTTATTCTGTCCGCAATGAGGTGAGAAATCTTTGCAATTAACCAAGATCGGAAACAACCAACTAGGAAAACTCCTAGTTCCATTTGTATTGATCATCTTGGAACGGATGTTTACAGAATTCTACTTCACTTACTAAGATAAAAAGGAACGTTACCAAAACTGTGGTGTTTGTTGTATGAATAGAATTTAGTAACTTTCTTTCAAAAGATGATGAAATCGAGCGTTCATTGGTAATTGTGGTGCTTATGATAACATCAACATTATAAGCTGTGTGTGTATATATATATATATATACTTTGGGAGTAAAATAGGAAGAACATGTCCAGCTTGTTCTGCATAGTTCCCTAAATATATATATATATATATATATATATATAAAGAAATGTTTGCAAAGGATGCAAAGATAATTTTGTATTTGCAAAGAAGACTGAATATCATAGTTTTTAAAGTGAATGAAGTGAAAATTTTATTTTGCACCACATTTCACGTGATCAATTGTTTGTGCACCATATTGTAAAGTATAAAAGACGTAACACAAGTGTGACGAAGGAGACAAAATGATGATGACGTGTGCCCTCACCAGATTATTGTGCTACCAATGTATCATTTCGCCTTAAAAAAATATATCCACAAAGTATTAGGTTTATGATTACATAATCGCTATGATAAAGATTAAATCCTAAGCCAACGAGGAGTGTAATTATTTTATTTTGAAACATCCACTCACTTAAGTAGTTTACGTCACTCTAAAATGAATGTACCAATCAAGGTGTATCTTTTCCAGAGATGTTGCTTGACAAAAGTCCACGGAGCTACAAAATGATGATCACGTGTGCCCTAACCAGATCATTGTGCGACAGTTGAGAGACCGAGATGCGGTTATTTGGCAAAACCAATGCATCATTTTGGTTTAAAAAAATATATCCACAAAGGATGAGGTTTATGATTATATAATCGCTATTGGAAAGATTATATCCACAGCCAACGAGAAGTGTAATTATTTTCTTTTTAAAAATCCACTCACTTAAGTGGTTTACGTCACTCAAAAATGTATTTACATATCAAGAAGTGTCTTTTCCAGAGCTGCTGCTTGACAAAAGTCCACATAGAAGAAGGCTACAAGATGATGATAACATACGCCCTCACCAAATTATTGTGCGACAGTTGAGAGAATATTGTGCGGTTACCTTGTGAAACCAATGCATTATTTCGCTTTAAAAAAATATATCCACAAGGTATGAGGTTTATGTAATCGCGCTTCTACTCAGTATAGAATCAGGTAAATCTTTGTTATTATTGATGTTGATTTAAGATACTATACACAAAATTCTATACGTTTGACTGAATTAGTTTTATCATTATCATTCTTCCATTATCATCATAAGTATCGCTGAATAATTGTATTTAAAAGAAAAACAGTTGCATCTCAGTCATTCTTTGGTTAACAAAAAACGAAAACATCCAAAGAGGAAAACACGACATCTCCCCACTTGACTTTATTCTGTCCGCAATGAGGTGAGAAATCTTTGCAATTAACCAAGATCGGAAACAACCAACTAGGAAAACTCCTAGTCCCATTTTTATTGATCATCTTGGAACGGATGTTTACAGAATTCCACTTCACTTACTAAGATAAAAAGGAACATTACAAAAAGTGTGGTTTTTTTGGTATGAATAGAATTTAGTAAAAAAAATTCAAAAGATGATGAAATCGATCTTTCATTGGTAATTGTAGTGCTTAAGATAACATCAACATTATAAGCTGTGTCATGTGTGTGTGTGTATATATATATATATATACTTTGTGAGTAAAATAGGAAGACCATGTCCAGCTTGTTCTGCATAGTTCCCTAATTATATTCAGAATATATATACAGAAACATTTGCAAAGGATGCAAAGATAATTTTGTATTTGCAAAGAAGATTGAATATCATAGTTTTTAAAGTGAATGAAGTGAAAATTGTATTATGCACCACATTTCACGTGATCAATTGTTTTTGCACCATATTTTAAAGTATAAAAGCCGTAACACAAGTGTGACGAAGGAGACAAAATGATGATGACATGTGCCCTCACCATATTATTGTGCTACCAATGTATTATTTCGCCTTAAAAAAATATATCCACAAAGTATTAGGTTTATGATTACATAATCGCTATGATAAAGATTAAATCCTAAGCAAACGAGGAGTGTAATTATTTTATTTTGAAACATCCACTCACTTAAGTAGTTTACGTCACTCTAAAATGAATGTACCAATCAAGGTGTGTCTTTTCCAGAGCTGTTGCTTGACAAAATTCCACGGAGCTACAAAATGATGATCACTTGTTCCCTAACTAGATCATTGTGCGACAGTTGAGAGACCGAGATGCAGTTACTTGGCGAAACCAATGCATCATTTTGGTTTAAAAGAATATATCTACAAAGTATGAGGTTTATGATTATATAATCGTTATGAGAAAGATTATATCCACATCCAACAAGGAGTGTAATTATTTTCTTTTGAAACATCCACTCACTTAAGTAGTTAACGTCACTCTAAAATGTATGTACCAATCAAGAAGTGTCTTTTCCAGAATGTGTATGACGTGTGCCCTCACCAGATAACTGTGCAACCATTGAGAGAATAAGGCGCGGTTACAATGCGAAACCAATGCATCATTTCGCTTCAAACTAAATATATCCACAAAGCATGAGGTTTATGATTTTGTACACTATAAAAAATTACGAGTTTGTGTGGTTATAAAAAAAATACGAGTTTGAGTGGTTATCATGAAATAAAATATACTATTCCTTTGAGAAGAAAAAAACATTACCTCTTCATCGTGGTACTACTAATTGCAATAGCACCTTTGCAAGTGTTGTTCTTACTTCTCTTGTGGGACTTTTAAGCATTTGGTATCAGAGCCATTTCATAGGGAGAAATAGAGTGTTAAATATTAGTCGCAGTGAGCTCGTAAAACCGATTAAGAGGAAGTTTCCGTGTGAAGGTAGAGCATTGATTCCTGTTGACCGTTTAGACTTTATAATCCTTAATTATGGCTAGTTATGTCAGATCGTTTTCCATAAAAAACAATTTAAAAAATAAGATAACTTTGAACTCAGAGGAAATAATCATGCATGGTATTGAAAAAAAAATTACAAAACTGGAACATTCCAAAAGTCCCTATTAATGAGGTCTATAAAAAAGGTTCTTTTCATTTCAAAACAGATTATGCAATCAAAACCGTAGAAAAAACTATATCAATAATAGACTCAAATGATAATTTTGAGCTTTTCTCTTCTAGAATGATTGACGATCATAAACAAAAGAAATTTAATTATCTTCATATTGGATTAATCCAGATAGCGGTTAAACCATTAACTAGGACAGGATTAAATAATTCTGTACTCTTATGTGTAAGGGATTGTAGACATAATAAGTTTACTGATTCGTTGTTGGGAATAATTGAATCTACATTATGTGAAGGTCCGATTTACTTCAATTGCTTCCCAAACTTTTCAGTATCCCTTAATGATCCAGGCCTCCTAAAAACTCTAACATTGAATGTTAGAACTCAGGGGTTTGATATGGTTACGGGATCTCAAAACTTAGCCGTCGTTTATAGAATATATTATAAGGTTATGAATACCTTATGTCCAAATGCCCAGATTTATGATACTAAGGGGCAAACCACCCTTTTCCATACCAATATAGGTAAAGCTCATACGGTCATACCCAAAACAATTAAATGGGATCAGGTTACCCTCCCAGAGAAATGGACCTTACAGATAGAGGTACCCTTAAAACCATGCCAAAACCAAAATCTCCAACAAATCATTGAATACGAAGATGGAGATGTAGAGATACAATTTACATCCTGTAGAAAAACGAGGATTAAGTTTATGGATAAAGAGGGGAGTACCCCAAGGCCCTCTGTATCCTCATCTTCCTACATGGATCCAATAAACAATTTTATAAATGATTCGCAAGATATAACAATAGAAGGAGTCAAACAGACTCCACATCAGGTCAATAAGCCTTATTATAGGGTGGATACACCAAAATCAAGCGACAGAAATATCCCTGAACAACCAGAGCCAACCTTTTCAGATTTAAATTTTGAAGTAAATGTAATACAACAACCTACAGATAGTATAGATGAACTTCGAAAAGAATATCATAGTTCAAAGAATAAGAATAAAAGAGTATGGTTCAGTTCAAAATTCTCTTCTTGTCAGAAAACAAAATTATATAAGACCTATGCTTTCTACCTAAGTCATAGTCAGGATAAAAAACCATTTTTTGACTGGTTAAATGATTTAATCAATAACCATGGTTTAAAAACCTATAAGGAATCCCTTAATACGGTAGAAACTCCATTTAATACATATGAAACAAAAGAAGGAAAACCCGTCCAGAGTATTCATCCTCCAGAGACAGTCCTAACCTATAAAGGAGCCATAGCATCTCCATATAAGACAGATTCCAGAGAAACCAATCTGACAGCAACTCAGAAGGATATTGGCCAATTGATACACTTAGGTAATTATACCAATTTATGTTTACAATCTTTAGGAAGACAGACAACTAGAATTGAGACAATACTAGCTACTAATAAACAGGTAGCATCTACTAGTGGTACAAAGCCAATAGAAGATAAGACAGCTCCTGAACCTCCGAAGGGACTTTTTTTCAAACCAGCTCCGATCATTAATAGAGATGTCTTTAGATTATCCAATCCTGAGAGTAGTTTTGTAGATGCTTTAGTAGAAAAGCTAGAGTCTCTAAGTCTATCTACTCCTAAAGCACCTAATAACTCTAAAGAAACATCTCAGGCTGTCAATGTTCTATCCAAACAAGAGCAATACAATAATATTGATGTTGATAAACTGGAAGAGGTATTTCAAACATCAGAACCCAGTACTCTCAATAAAATATCTTTCGGTAAAAAATATGCAGCCACATTTCCTACCACCAGAAATTATTACCCAAGACCTACACCAGTAGATTTACAATTAGAAGAAGACTATAACTGGAACCAGGTCTCTTTTGATGGAAGATCTATAGTAGAATGGAATATAGATGGAATGACAGAATACCATATTTTAAATACAATTAGACAAATGACCATGTATAGTTCTGCGTCTAGAATCAATTTCCAAAATCCCGATGACCAGATCTTTAAAGCCATAGTTACTGGATTTACTGGTCAACTTAAAGGATGGTGGGATTTTCACTTATCTGATCAGGCAAAATGGAGTATAGAACATGCTGTTAGGCAAGTAAAACTA
Organism: Papaver atlanticum; assembly: GCA_023531105.1. NCBI lineage: Eukaryota > Viridiplantae > Streptophyta > Magnoliopsida > Ranunculales > Papaveraceae > Papaver > Papaver atlanticum. The sequence goes on from JAJJMB010010320.1 coordinate 365,346, forward strand.
GAAAATGGTTTCGTCCAGAATCAAGCTGATGCGGTAAACACATTACTATATACAATCGCTTTACATTTTGTAGGCACAAACTCTCAACAGATGGAGAGGTCAAGAGAATTACTTATTAATTTGAAATGCCCTACTCTCTCCCATTATAGATGGTATAGAGATGTTTTCTTCTCCAAACTATTCAGCAGGGAAGACTGTTCTTCAGACTCTGAATTTTGGAAAGAAAAATTTGTCTCAGGATTGCCTCCCTTATGTGTACTGGGTTTTCAGTAAATTGAGCTATCATTTACAACCTTCCAAAAAAAAATGTTTGATTGACTCCTGGCTTCAGCCAGGGGAAGCCTGTGTGTGCATACATCCACCCATGTTTGTTCCGAAGATTCTTAACCCTTATAATGGTCGAAAGAAGGTGGAAACACAATTCTTCACCTGGAACATAGGTGAAAAAACAAGTTTGCACACACAACGATTAACCTCGACAAATAAATAATTTTTCGGTTCCTTGACTTAGGAAAAGGGGATAAATGAATAACCTCGATAAATGCATTAATGATTAAATCCTCTATGAAAACATAAATGAATAATTACTAAATTACGTACCAAAATTATACTGTAGTATATATTAGATCAGAGTATTTCATCCATTTTAAAATGTTTATATTATAAGAATTCAACTCTTCCAAAATAAATACATGCAAAATTGATTTTTTTTTCCTTCCACCTATTTTTTTAATGATGCATAACTTCTAGAATATTTTACTATGTTTGTAAAAAGTAAATTTTTTTGTTGGCGGTTGTTATTTGAAAAGCCTCATTTGATATGGCACTGCTATTAGATGGTTCTGGATCATTCTGATCATTTGGTATGGACTCCATAATTTCTTCAGAGATAGGTAATGAGACCTAACCAGGGGTCATTCCGTAACTGCATTATCCTCGCTAGGATTGATTGTTCAAAAAGTGATTGTACGTTGACCGAAGAATTGCGTTGGGTTTTGCACTGTGAGGGGTCAGACGGTCCGGACTCTGCGTTCTAGAGATTGGGATAGGGATGGGCAGGAGTGGGTCCCACCACCCCACTCACACGGTGTAGATTTCATTTGCATTTCTTCAGTGGATTAATCAATTTCGTTGTTCCAAAGATGTTTGATGTCAGTAACAATTATACAGTAAAACCTATTCGGAAGAATACTCCATATAGGAATAAACTCAATATAAGAATAAAAATTTATGGTCCCGATTTGGGCCAGTAATATTTAAGAATAAACTCTATATTGAAATAAGTCATAAATTTTTCCGGTCCCGTCTTAAGGAACCTACCTACATATAAGAATAATTGACATTATAATATAAATACTATAGGTCTTGTCATGCATCAAAGTTTAAGATGAAGAGCTTCTTGTAACCATTTTACAAAATCATTTGGCTTCAAAGTAGATTCGTTGCTTTTTTTGTGCACAATTTAGTGCAAATAACTTTCACTCATATAGTTTCATTGGTCAATTTTCGGTCTCAAAGTTGAGTTTATATTTTTTTTTAGATACATTTTTGTGTTTCCAATGCATATATGTGTATTTTCTCAAGTGCATGTATGAAAGTTTTTTTTCCAGTCTATTCAAGGTAGACCTCCATATATAAGAGTAACCTCCATATAAGAATATTTTTTTGTGGTCCCTAAGATATACCTTATAGAAAAAATTTAATAATTAATAACATCAGTTAATTAGATTGAAAAAAATAGTAAATATTTATTTATCGATAAATAAAACAAAAAGTCTTTATGGACCGAGAAAAAAACCACATAATAAAACCGCCACACACAATGCATGGCCCCTGCACATTTCCCGGGGGATGGGCCCACCGGGACTCACAAATTAAAAGAAAAAACTGTGATAGGTGGTTTTGCCATAGTTTTTTTTTTTGCTGTTCATAGAGAACCACTGGAAATAAAATAACCTCGTCAAAGAAATACTTCCAACTCCCAGGGCTATTCATTTATGGAGGTTGGAGTGTATATGGAATGATATTAAAAGTTGCAGACAAAACCTTTTAGTTTCCCAAAAGAAGGGTCCTCTCCCAAGAAAATAACATTTACGGTGAAAAGTGAAAACTCTATTGAATTAAGCACCCTATGAATTTTTATTTTTATTTCTCAGCAAAGATAAAAATTTTGCTCAACATTTTCTATTGAATTATGCACTCTATGAATGACAGCTAATGCGTGATGTCTGCTGCCCCTGGTTCCGTCTCATTACTCTACTAATTCTAGGACCCTAGGGTTTAGCTGGTCTATACACTCTCTGGGCCAGAAGAGAAGTCAAGAACAAGACCAGACGGGAGTCACGAGTCGTTTGATTTTCCCTCCAGTCTCACTCACTCTACCCCATGCTTACTGGTCCATATTAAAAGACGTTTGCTTTCCCTATTTAGAAACCAAAACCTACGTTTTTTTAATTTTTTTTATCCTGACCATTCCATCCCAATTTCATAATCGAAATTTTTCAAAGTAAAATTTACTTTTAAACTGGTAATTGCAAAAATTTTAATGAAAATGCCCGTTTCGTAAAACATAACAAATCTTCATTCAGGGATCCAGGAGCCAGAGTAGAAATATATATCGCGTTCAGACGATTTAGCCTCAAGATAGCACAAAAATAAATAACTAAAAATAATCCAAAGTGCTTATCATCCTTGCTCTCGGCCATCTCATACTAATTTCAATTCATAAACAACGTAAGATAAAAGATCTCGAAAGGAAACAGGGACTGCATTTGTTCAGCTATCATTACATAGAAAAGAAGAAGAATCCTCCAGTAAAAGAAAGAAACAAAACCTTTGTTCATTAACACATAGAATGGTTTATCAAAAAAACAAAAAAGATGAAAGGATTGCATCACTAGACATCAACTAGAAGTAGTTCAACTAAAAATCAACTAACGAGGATTAAACTACGCAAGGATGGATTTAAATTCCGCAAATTTTTGAGACACATCACCTGTTTGATCATCGTCTTCAGTTGAGTAATTTTCTAGCTGAACGAGTCTAGCCTCAATTATTTCCAAGTAACCGATGATACGGTTATAATTCTTGAAAAAATTCACGAGTTCAGTATCAATGTTTGTGACATGCTTTAGAACCAAATCCATTTGGTTAGATATTTTTTCAACCATGGTAAATAGAGAAGCTAACATGTCTTCTTTCTCCTGTAGAGAAGCTTGTGACTTTCTTTTCTCGAAAATGCGGTGCGGAAAGAATGTGTTAAGATCTATCTGTTCCCCAGAGTAAGAGCTCATTGATGATAGCATTTTCTTCCTGTGCGGTTCAATTTTTTGGTAGTTCGACCTTCAGAACCTAATACAAAACAATGCCATTTCTGGATTAGTTTTATGGAGCAAGCAGTGCACGGAAACTGCTAACAGCACCTGTGCCGTTGGATCATGCGGGATATCGGTGAAAGGATACATCCAATGTAGTCAAACATGGCCGATATAATTGTCGGTTCCGGGTTACGTGCAAATTAATTACCTAGCTTTCAACCACGTATACATGTTAAAGGTCTCTAGCTTTTTCATATTCATATGTTGTCCTGAAATATGATACACGTTGAAGGTCTCTAGCTTTTTCATATATTCATATGTTGTCCAGAAATAGGAAGAAGAAGAAAAAAATCACTCGAGTGGAGGTGGGGAAATTTTTTCAATACTTCCCACACACAATCTCATGGAGGCCACAAATATCTTAATAAAGGCACCCACACATCTTCATTTAATAAGTAGAGGGAGGATCTCTTCACACTTTTATTATCATATAAGTGTGGGTAGTAGTAACGCTGTAGTATTTGATTTTCTTGGAGTGGTCTCGTCTCGTCTCATGAGTCATGACTCTCAGGCCTCAGCGTCAGAGTACGCACTACCAGCTAAAGAGCCTACCGGGCTGTGCTACCCCGCACGACAGTGTATATCTGGTTTATAAGCCAGCAAGTTGGTAGCCGTCGATGGAATAGATCTTTATATCTTGTGATTCTTTCATAATTTATGACAGCTGACAAAAAGGTATCTAATTTCTTTTGGATCCTCAAACTTAATCCTTATTTCATTATTACTTCATTTAGCAGGTCTAATAATTTTCCTGGAATAATGAACGAATTTTAGATCAGAATCTTTGAAACAAGAAGGAATTCCCCTCTTATTCCCGCTCTGAGACATGAAAAACCGACTCTGCGTGGCTTTTTTTTTTTGTAGCATATATCGTATGGTAGCTGTGGCTGATTAGAAGGTTAGGGTATTTAAATCTACTTAAATCAATTTTAAAAAAAAATCTTCAATTTCATGTTAAGATTTGCATCATTTTCTATAGTTAGATCCTGATTCTTTATTTCTTTGAATCTTTAGTTACTTAGTAATGATGATGATGAAATTTCAACTGAATCATGAACCTTAACTAGACTAGATTAAATTATTCGGTAAACTGAGTGTAAAAATAACACGATTTCTTGTAACTTACCACCCATATATATGCACATACAATATATCTATCTTTTGTGGATACTGGATTATGTCAAGAATTTATAGAGGACGAAAGAAAGGCGTTGGGAAGTTACACCATGAAGAAGAAAAAAAACTTCTATAAAGACAGAGAAGGAAGAACATAACTTAAAGTTTGGCCTGAATATTAAATATTAATGTGCTTAAGGATCTGATTGTAATTAGTTTTTTGCTTTACAGCTGTAATCTAATCTTATTAATCTAATAACGTGATACGAGGAGATCTAACGATTTTGGAACCGCTAGCTTATAATGACAGTATGAGAGGCCGTGCGGGATAGCATTGGCCGAGCCTAAATGCTGGAGCTTTTTGGGAAACGAAAATGGAGTTGTCTCATCTTGTCTTGTCTTGTCACTTCGTTAGGAGAGTAAACTGTATTCACCGCTAGCTAATCTCTAATGACCTTTTTTTTTCCTTTTTTTTTTTTGATAGTCTAATCTCTAATGACCTGTGAGTAGGTTAACCAGGGAAGCAGAAATTAGTCAAAATGATAATTATGATATATATAAATGTTTGTACCACGAGTAAAAATGCCACATATTGGACCCATTGACAGCCCTCTATCATTTCCGAATATTTAATGATTATACAGTAGAAACTCTCTACATTAATACTTTTGGGCTTTCACAAGGTTACTAAAATATAGATATTATTAACATAATAAAGAGGTACACGTACACATAGAAATGGTAAAATTTTAAGTTCAGTGTATGTTTAATGTGAATGTTCAATGCTTGTGCTTATAAAAAAAAAGGTGTATGTTCAATGTATTCATAGTTGTATTAGATGATGCAAATACATTTTTACTTTTCGATACACATGGAACTTGTTAGGCTACTAGTGAATTTTTGATGTTTTTTAGTAGAAGATAAATCGTCAATTTAGTTTCTTTCCGACAAATCAAAATGCTATCCGCTGTTAGGTAAATGACTTATATGAACGATTGAATGGTAAAATTCGCCTACAAGATCTATGTTTCTTTGATATACTGTCGATTATTGATATATGGAGGCAAATTTCTTAAGACGGATTAAAAAAACTTATTAATAAGATGTAGAGGTTATTACAATTTACTAGATTAGTGCCTGTGCTACGCACCGCGCATTTTTTTCTTTTAACTGTTTCTTTTTATTTGGTGCATTTTTTATTTAGTGTCGTCCTGCCCCATCTCAATGGTCAAGGGGAAGCCTGTGTGTACAATGTGCATACATCGCCCCCTGTTTGTTCCGAACATTCTTCATCCTTATAATGGTCGAATAAAGGTGAAAATACAATTCTTCACCTAGAAGATGGGTGAAAAAAGAAGTTTCCACACAAACTTTATGAAAATGGTCAAGCACAATAAATAAATAACGTAATTACTATATACCGTCTAACCTCGATAAATGAATGTTCGAAAAACGAATAACCTCAAAAAATGAATAATTGTTGAATCCTATTATTGGGCTTGAACCCAATAGGAATTTGAGGCTTGAATCCGACTTTGTCAAACAAATAACCTCGCTAAATGCATTAATGATTAAACTTTTTTCGAATCCTTAAAGGACCCTACGAAAACATAAATGAATAATTACTAAATTTCCGTACCACAAAAATGAATAATTACTAAATTTCCGTCAATTCTTTAGATTAAGAAAAAATTGTTTTGAATTCATCATTTTTTTCTACCTAATTCATCTTACTCTTTTTCCTATTCTTAACACAATTTCCCATACACAATAAATGAGGGTATTTAGGAGAAAATTCATCTTGGAAACAGGCCTTCGCCTATTTAGCCCCACTGTTTTCCCCCACACCAATGACCAATGTGGTGTGAGAAATCCATCATGACACGGTATGGGTTCGGAGTTTGGACCCATAGATTGATGTCTGCATCCCCCTGGTTTATACTCTATATACTAGTAGTATACTAGGGTCTCTTCGCTCTAGATGAAACGACAAGACCCTTGCAAGAATAGGAGTACTGATTAGATCTCGTTGTCGTTGTCTGCCCCTCGTTAGCTTTTTTCCTCTCTTTTTTTCGATTTTCGCTAGTCCTTACTCTACGCCGACTCTGTAAACGAGCTCTGCTTCCTATGAGCTTTTTCAGAGTGACTGGGGTCCCTAAGATGTTAACATCAGTAGATACTAGATTTTGTGAAAATAAGTTAATGGGGTAGGATCCGTTGACATGTTATATTTATTATTTTAGCGCCATTTTTTCTACCCAACCCAAACTGCGATGAATTTGAAACTAATTTTTGGGGGACACGTTCTTCATATAATTCTCTACACTCTAACGAATAATGAGAGCCACCATGTCATAATAATGTCATTTTAACCATGTCATCGGATCATCCCCTTCGTAAATAATGTAAATATGAGTCAATAGTAACAATAAGACAACGCACTTAATGGAGGTGAAAACGCAATATTCCATTTAAAATACATGTGCAGGTTTGCAACTGGCTCCCAAGGCTATTTTTTATAATATTAGGACAGGCATCAATGCTTATTTACCTTACCCCTTGGATTTATTTTTTGCTTTGTCAGATGCCTGTATCCGATTACTTTCTATATCAGGGACTTGGTGGTATATTAGAAAAATAATTCTTCACTTGAAGTTGGTGCAACCATCGTGGTGGGCCAAATGAAGGGGACTAAAAACTATTTTTAGATATACTAGTGGACCAAATTTAAAATTAAGGTGGGCTTAATATAAAATCTATAATAAGTAAGGGGCTTCTTATGATTTTGTTGATTTTAGGGGGGGTGGGGGTGGCGGCGGCTGGGGCAGAGTTAGTCTACCCTTGGCTTCGCCCTGGAACCATGTATGTGAAGAATTCAAAACGGGTGAAAACTGAGTTTTGCACTTGGTACATCGGGGTGGAAGAAACTTCAAAATATCGGTGAAAAAAAGGAATTTCCCTCAAAACACCTAACGTAGTTAGTCTATCTCGTGATTTAACGGCCACTTAGCCACTGATCGTTTCACTGTTTGCAGATATTAGTGCACAAATTTTTTGCCCCAACCCAACGTAAAATATTTTCGTATCGTTTAATATATTATGAATTTTTTGGGCCGCATAGGTATGTGAAACACATTAAACTTGAATTAACGAATTCCTGGTTTTCCCGCATTGCGCATATTTGACTTCGCATTTCACATGAAACATTTGCCGCGAAAAAAGAACTTTGCAACCAAAATATGACTATCAAAGTATCAATGGCCACAAAGAGATTACAATGATGATAATCTAGATATTACAACATGTTAACATACACAACCGATTCCTTAAACAGGCTACAATTACAACTTCTATTTACAGAATAAAACCCACATAACAAATTCTAACTCTATCAAAATAATAATTGTATACAGTGACTTCACCATTATTATTTTTTGGAAGAAACATTCACATTCACAATCTATCAAGCGTCGCATCCTTACTGGTTCATGGAAGAAACCATTTCTCGGTAATTATGAAGCGTTTTCATCCTTACTTGTTCATGGAATTCACCAGGACCCACCGCCGCCCGGGAAGGGTTTAAGGTTCAAGATTAACCAATCTAGGATGGAACTTGAACCAGCCAAATCTGGTAGAAAGAAGAAAAATAAATTCGACCTAAACGCCATTACCTATTACCAGCACCATATGAGCAAATCCACAGTCTCTTATTGTTTATCTTTCGCTTCCTCTGATTAATATGATTCACCCCCTTCTCCTAACATAAGTATCAGAGCCGAGGGAAACTAGGGTGGCCAAATAATTGCTTAACCCTCTTGTTGACAAATGACAAGCTCCTGTATTTTTATTTGTAAGTTTTTGATGCTTCGGATTATATAAAAGACCCTCTCTAAGAACCCAGAATAAAATCTCACCGCTTTTAAATATACACGCCATCTTCAAAGGGAACAAGCACTCATCCCAACCTTTCAAACGAGGATAATCCACAAGAGTTTTATGAGTAATGATATAGCGTTGACACCAAGATTCTCCAGATCCGTATTCTTGCATCACCCACACCTCTATGAGACTCGTTGGAACCTGTACAATTACACAAAGGTCCAAATCCATTACTCCGATATCCATCAAGACATGGCCTTGACCCCAAGATTTATTTGGTAGTTACATCTCTTTGAAGACCTCTTTGTTGATATCCCACGAGAAAACAAACTAAGAGGCCTGGCCAAACATATTAGATACCCAATGGAAAACACCATTAAGAAACATCTCACCACGGGAAGCATCGGTGATATCATACTGAACGCTTTGAGTGCTCCATGACTTTTCTCGTAACTTGAAGACGTGAAATGTGGAACCATCACCTTGAGCACACCTGCTCTCAGCAATTACCAGTTTAAAATTATCAGTCTTGCGATCATAACCGAAACTATGAGTTCTGATATCAAGGTAGTTGTATTCTTTTAGTGCATGCAATTCAGGTAATTTCATATACTCTGTTATAGCGGGGTTCCAAAGACAGACAAAATATTGAGAAGGTATGTTATAATACAACAGGCAAACCAGACCTTTGGATGAACCCAACATAGTAATATAAAAATCTGAATTTTTGTAAGGGACATCTGATACAATAGTATACTCCGGAATACTTGCGGATGCTAATACTGAATCATGAGTTACTGATAAAATTGTTCTTGATACTGAGAATCCAAAATGCATTGATCTATTCCGTTCCAAGGTAAAAAAAAAAAGAAAATTCAGGTTGTTTTTCTGGATAGCACGACATGTGTGCATTCTAGCAAAATCGATATCCGAAATAATGTCACACATAAACTTGCAGACGCACTTGTAAACAAATGTTGTTTCCACTGGAACCCTTGTAAGGATCTCAAACCATAGAGTTCGAGGAATGCTTGACATCGCTGCAACAACTGCTACTGTTTCTGATTATGCTTCTACAGTTTAGAGGGAAAAAAATCTGTAATTTTTTTGTTTTTGTTTTTTGAAGCAAAAAACTGTTATGTGAGGAAGGAGATGGCAAGATTTAAGAAAATTAAACAACCACCCATAGAACTTTAACCCTAATGATAAATGCACCGAAGAAATGCAACCTAAATCTACACCGTGTGAGTGGGGTGGTGGGACCACCCACTCCTGCGCACCCCTATCCCAATGTTTAGAACGCAAAGTTCGGACTGTCCGATCCCTCACGGTGAGTAACCCGGTGTAGTTCTTCGGTCAACCTAAAATCACTCCCAAGATACCCAATATCTATCGAGAGATTCTAGGATGACCGCAATTTAACCCGTGGAATGTACCGAGAGGAAATGAAGGGCAGAGATGTAAGCGTTCTTAACATAGGATGGTGAATGGGCAGAAATTTATAAAGCGGGTCCCACCCTCTCCTCACACGGTACAAAGTGTGGTGTTTCCTTACGGTGTGTATATCATTTTCGGTATCTTAAAGAATTTGACCATTATTAAAGAGTTTGACCAATATCTTGATGACAAAACTGTTTTACCATATGCCAGGCACTATGGTAAAACTGTTTCGCTTAGAGCATCTCCAACAGAGGGTGAGAGTTTTATTTCTTATGACACATACGATTTTATACACTCATTTACATTAAATTCATCTCCAACAGTGGGTCCTATTAAGTGGGAAGGGTGTCAAAATAAATACGGAGGTCTTAGAGAAAGTCTTATTTACACCTTGGGAATGACCTCCATGTCATCTTTTTAACTATATTTTAATTTTTTATTGTTAAATAAAATTTTCTAAACCAATCGGAAAAAAAGAATCAATTTTATCATTATCCAAAAAAGCAATTTTCATAAATAAGACCCCACACCATTGGAGATGGTTAATGAGTAAAGCATTATTATTTTTGCCACATACATATAACCTCGTAAATAAGGATCTAAGTAAAAATTCCACGTAAGACTTTTAACACCCACTGTTGGAGATGCTCTTAGTAGCCAATCGATAGCCAATTAAAATGTTCTATAGTAAAATTTCGATAAATTAATATTCTTGGGACTTCCAAATTCTAAAAAGTAAGTGTGTCCACATCAACAGGTATCCATATTATGTATATTCCGATAATAAGATTTTATAAATATGTGTGGAAAACAATTTTTTTATACTAACACAAGTATATAGATATTCTCTTTATTTTGTGACGTAATATCAGATAGTAAATTCTCAACGTACTTACGAAAAACAAGAGTTAAAGTCCAGTGTTTTATAAATGTGACCAAGAAACAAACAACATTGGGTTCTTATTTTTATAAAGGGGAATTTTTTTTCTAGCCCATTTTCCATATTTTTTATATTAGTAACCCATCAATAAAATTACATATAATTAAACCCATAATCAGTTACACTTGAAATTGATTACTATAATAACCTTTGACCCAAGTAATCAAATTAATTAACAATAATCAAAACCGTTGGAGAAACGGTGATAAATTCATTCCCTAAATTGCTATCCTAAAATTACTCTTTGCAGTTTACTCTTTTGTTGAAAGTCAAAGATTAATCCTAATAAGTTTATTACTTTAAAAAGCCAATTTTCTTGCCTTTTTTTTTCTTTGAAGCACCGACTGTTTTGTTAAGATTTTATTTTCACTCTTAGTAAGTTTTTTATAAAAAAAATATTTTGTGAAAATTTCAGTTTGCACCAATGATAAAGGAAATTTAATAATTGTAATTTTCACCCATTTGAACCAGTTATATTTGTGAAAATTGTAAATTTATTACCGCGTGATCGAGTGAAAAGTTGATCTTTCACCAAGTTTGCCAGTGAAAAGTCCAACTTTCTCTGTATCAACAAGTGAAAAATAAGTATATAACAGCATTACATTGTGAAAAAACCACTTTTATATTGAATTATTACTTAAAAAATTTCCGCAAATTTCCACTTTTTATAAATCGCTATACTAATTATTACTTTATATATTAGTTGGTCCTTATTGGAAGCTGAAATTTTTCTCTGGAAGAAAGAGAAATCAAACTAGGGTTACTCAAAAAACTTCCACTTTTTATAAATCCCTATACTAATTATTACTTTATATATTAGTTGGTCCTTATTGGAAGCTGAATTTTTTTATTATTTTGTAAATTTAGCGAGGTTGTTAATTTATCGCGGATTAATTTAACAAAGTTCTACTGTAATATGGGTTATTGATTCAATCACTTATCCTATATATGGGTTATTGAATATAGGAATTCTCCAAAGTCTCACTGGAGATGCTCTTATATATTTTGTGCCTGTGCATTATAAATCATTTCTATGACCGTGGTTTATGAAATTAAACATCATATCTTCCTTATGAACTATATCAAAACTGTGACGGTTTTAGTGACTATTCTTGTTCTTCCATCTTAAAAGAGCGTCTACAAACATAGTAACTGGTGAACATTCCTCTTCTTCCATCTTAAAAGAGCATCGACAAACATAGTAACGGGGGAATATACTTTTTCTTCTTCTTCTTCTTCCATTCTTAATATTTGGTTGAGATTTAGTTAATGTTTATCAATTCTTTGGTTATTGTTTGACATTTTGTAAGATGTGTTGAATTAGTTAGCGATTTTGTGTTAAAAGTGTTTAATTATTTAAAAATTACTTGAAACTTAGATGATTGATTCATTGCACCGATGAACAGATAAGAAGCCATTATCGTATTTTGCTAAAGATTTTTTGAGAATTAATTGTTGGTTCCAATGTTTTAACTGTAAGTGGCAAAACATATACTGTTGTTATATAGGAAGCTAAATTTTGATTGAGTACTATTAAAACTATAACTAGTTGCTTCCAAAATCTCAAAATTGTAAATTGCAAAATATTCCAAGGGTTTCGCATCATCTTCCTGATATGCTTTCAGGGAACTTAGCCTCTCCGATGGGTTCTTCCTTTGAAAAACATCACCTTCCTCGATAGACCTCTAGCTAATCCCCATAGGTTTATATGTTTGTTAAGGGAAGAAAACTTAAACAATTACCATACGGGGTCGGTAATGTACGAAAAGTGGACCTTTTGTGACTATTTTCCAATTTTCCCAATTCATTGGTTATCTATTGCTATTGTAATCAATTTCAGTGACTCATACTATAGTTATTTTATAGAGCAATTGATGATTCTGGCTCCAACTTGTTGTAATATAAATAAGCCTAACATCAGGTTTGACAAACTCCACTTATTTGATGATTAGTACATCAGTTCTTAGTGACTTATGTTTACCTTGCTTTTAAACTTGCTTTTAAAATTAGCCTAAGATTAGGTAATCAAATTTAATACTCATAATTTGTCCATTGTTTTGAAAATAGATGTCTGCTTCTCCGGAGGAAGACCCAAATGCTGAAAGTATGTATCCTGTGGATTCCACACACAAAATCCCCAATGACCTTGTTTCCGAGGACATATCATCACCCTACGTATGCCTCACGTTCAAGAAAAAGTCTAGAAATGACTATGCGGGGGAGGAAATTGAGGATCCAGGTATCTTAAAGAAATATAAAAGGGATCTGAACATTTTTATCCGGAAAAGGCAAGTCGACTCCTTTGCTTACTCAACGTATTTCAATCTGAAGTCTTTGTCTCATGATCGTTGGACTACGCAGGGGAAAGCAGAAGGCAGGGGAAGAGAAGAAAGGAAGGGACCTATGTCCAAAGAACTCTCCAGTGGATACTAATAAGGAAGAGCGGTTAGAGTGGTGCGAATACGTCAGGTTACTTTGAGGAACATCAGAACCAAAATCTGACTGGTTATCGGACACGACAAGTATTTTGTTCTATTGTGTGTGATCAAATTAGATTGTTTTTACTCGCCATCTTATTTGTTTGGAGCCACTTGTAGATCGTTAATTGCGTAATGCAATAAATGCGCAAAAATCCCGGATTCACGAAGAATACTGAGTGGACCACCGTCAGTAGTTATTTCGCTATAAGTTATGAATTCGCCTACATTTGGACTATATAAATACACGTTCTGTTGGTTTCTCACATTCTTTTGTACATCGAACGGAAAACCAGCGTCACACAGGAGATCATCGAGCCTTGCACTTCACCATCGTGGGAAAATATGGCCTATATGGTAAACCATGGTGCAAGGTGAATGTGGTTTACGCTCCGGTACTGGTGAACGGCAATCACTGGGTCGCAATTGCCATCAATTTGAGATATCGATCGATTATCATCTACGACTATCTACATAATCATCACAAACGTAAAAGATCCACCAGGACAGCAGGGATACCATCCGAGGTCACTACAATCAGCAATGTTTTGAGCACAACGTATGAGGATGTAGAATGGTACTGTGACTATGCAAAAGTGTTTATTCCAACACTCGCTAAATAAGACTCGAGGTAAGATAATCGAGACCTTGGAAGATGCTTTTCCTACATTCTTTACGGTGCAGCTAGTATTTAACATACCTCACTTTTTTTTTCAGGTTAGGTGATTGCGGAGTATATGCATTATGCTTCATCCTTTGTTTGATAAAAGGAGTTTCTTTAGACAGGTTCATGAACAAAGATAATATCAAGGCTTATCGGAGGAGATTTGCAGTGGAATTGTACAAAAATAAAAGTTTCGAGGAAATTTCATGTGGGAGAGAATACTAAACCTTCTACGTACGATTCAACAAGACTGATGAAATGACTCGCTTAATTTTTGGTGAAGAAATCTATGCCATGAATTGGCCTCAATATAAATTTAGAGGACGTCTCCCTCTCAACATATGTAGTTTCTTTGCAAAAGTTCGTCCAAGGTTGAAATTCACGTCATTCACAGATCGGGAGGGGTTAAACTGTGTCACAAGGTCTTAAAATTAAATGAATCCTAAGCTTTTTTGATAATTTCTTCAGGGTTTCCGTTGTATTAAGGAGACGGTTTCATCATCGAGGTGGTTTTTTAAGCGAATTGGTGCTAATTGTCCTTGTGTTCTTGCAATCTATTTTTTCAACAACCATTGTATTATAGGTAGACGTGAAAGTTTGGTTAGATCTTCATAAATCCCCTTCTAGATTCTACATCAAAGATGGGCTGGGAGAACTGGGGAGAATAGATTTTGTTTTGCGAACATAGGGCGAACTGGGGATTGATTGTCCCATATCTTCCCTATGTTAGTTGTCCGAGTTATATAATTTTCCGTAGAGAAAAGAAAAAAAACAAGGTCATGGGGGAAAACAAGGGTCCCATATCCGTGAGTATACGGTTTTTAACAGCTGTCTAAAAAGAATTTTCCAAAAACCAAACGTCTTTTCTTAATTACCAGCTACCTAGTAAGCGCATGGTAGCGGGTACAACAGAAGAGGAAAAAGACGGACGCCTTTTAGCTCACATTTTTGCATTTGATACCGAAAATGCTAGGTTTACCGACTGGTAAACCTGACGAAAATCTAATTGATCAAAATATAATAAGTATACCAAAGAGTCTTTATAGACCGAGAATAAAACTACTCAAAATATAATAACTAATAAGGGTCATGTCGTCTCGTTGGACAGACGAGACCCTAGACTAGACTGTCTGCAACACGTCATTAGCAAATTGGCATAGGCTTAATCATTATGAAGTAAAAAAAAGGGCAAAGCAAACGTCTTTCCTGATAATTACTAGCTAGGAAGCATGGTAGAGGCCAGAGGGTGCAGAACTCCGAAACCCAAAAAGTCGGACCACTTGTTGTTTTCTGAAGGCGAACTCACTGATTGCGTGAGTAAACGGTTTTTGTGGGGAGATGCTACATCCACCGATGGTCGGTAATTGTGAATATTGGTCAGAAGCTAAGTATCTCTTTGGGACGCACATATAGCAATTAATCAACATCACTGGAGGATTTGAACTGTTTCATCAATTTATGTGGAGTAGAAACAAGATGTCAATAAGTGATTTGTTTGGGTTCGGCGTTCACCATGTTTAGAGGTGTAAAACGTGTCGGTCCGGCACAGCCTTGCCCACGAAGTCACGTGCTTAGCATGCTACGTGCTATGCTGGGCTGTGCCAGAGATTCAGACGTGTTGTGCCATGCTAAATGGTGTGTTGTGCTGGGTTGGGCTGTGCCAGAGATTCAAACGTGCTGTGCTATGCCGTGCTAAATGGTGTGCTGTGCCGTGTTGTGCCTGGAAAATAATCGTGCTATGCCTTGTTGTGTTGTGCTAGCCAATTTATTTTATGTTTTCCAATGTATTATTTTAGAAATTAATCAACATAATGAAAATAAAATGTCAAAAACTGGCTAAAATAAAGACTTTTTTTTTTTTGTGAAATATGCATGAAATGTGATGTATTGTGTTGTATTTTATGCATAATTTGGCATGCTTTATTCAGGGGGCGTGCTGTGCCGCATGCTCGAATTTCAATGTGCTGTGCTATGCCATAAACGTGCTGGCCCGGTCCATGTTAGTAGGTAAATGTTGCAACCAGTTCTGACACGGCTATTTCTAGTTCATCTCAATTGAAAGGGGGGTTTTCCCTTCATAATACACATAATAATAGTGACAATAAATCTAAAGAATTAAAAGCTAGACAAATAAAGCTCTCACGTTGAATGGTGAGAAAACCGTCACTTCCTATTGGCTGAAATACAGTAGAAACTCTTTTAATTAATACTCGATTATTTAATAAACTCTCTTAAATAATATTTTTGGCCGATCCCAAGTCGGGGACAACGTGCCAAATTAATAATTTGCTAAACTTATAAGATAATACTTTTTTGGTTATCTATGTAGGCCCTATATGAAGTATAAATTAATAATGCATTATATATATTTAATACATTAATAATTTATGAAGACTTTTTGGAAAATAATTTAATTGTCTTCTGTTTTTCGCTAAAATCAATATCGCGTTGAATTTCATTTCTAATTTTTCTTATCATTGTAAGATAAAAATTTCTTAACCTCCATCCAAGGATACAAATTTCTTGTTCAGAAGCAATAATATTTTTTTTCCTTCAGAATACACATAATACTGATGCGAAAAAAAAAAAATTCACTCAAAACACTTGAACAGCCAGCAGAGTCCAGAAGAAAAGCAGAGAGCAGAGAAAAAAAATAACCTTACCACGGTTCCGCCCACCAACACCGTGTATCCAATCCACTCTCTCACATACTGCTTATCTTACGCTTGTTCTGATTGAGTTTCAACGATTCACCCCTTCTTCCGACATATGTATCAGAGCCGAGAGATACGAAGGTTTCCAAATAATAGCTCATACCTCTAGTTAACGAACACTCGTGTATTTTCCTGACTCTTTCGTGCTTGGGATCATATAAAATACCCTCACTGTGTATCCAGAATAAAATTTCACCACTTTTAAAGAAACCCGCCATCTTCAAAGCGTACGAGTACACTGGACTCCAACCTCTGAAATGAGGATGATTCACAATAGTCTCATTGGTAATGACATAACATTGAGACCATGACTCTCCCCATCCATAATCTTGCATCACCAATACTTCGACATAAATCATCGGAACATGTACGAGGGCACAAAGGCGCAGATCCTTTACTCCTATATCCATCAAGACACGTCTCTGCCCCCACGTTATATTAGGTAGTTGCAGTTCTTGGAATACCTCTTTTTTTATGTCCCACAATAACATTAACTGAGAGGCTTGGCCTCTCTTATCACATATCCAATGGAAAACACTATTTAGAAATACCTCACCTCTGGAATGATGAATATAATAAGGGATGGTTTGAGTGATCGACGACATTTCTCGTAACCCGAAGATGTGAAATGAGGAACAATAACAGTTTCCACGAACGCTTGCAGCAATTACCAGCTTAAAATTGTCGGTCTTGCAATCATAACCAAAATTGTTGATCCTGATGTCGAAGTGGCTGTATTCTTTCAGTGCTTCTAATTCCGGTAGTTTCACATATTCTGCAGTAGCGGGGTTCCAAAGACATATGAAAAATTGAGCGGGTCTTTACGGTACAACAGGCAAACCAGACCCTTGGAAGAACCCAACAAAAATATATGAAAATTTAAATATTTATAAGGGACATCCAATAGAACAACATACTTCGGCATACTTGTTGAGAAAATTGTATCAAATACTGAAAATTTGTACTTCCTTAATTCACTTCTTTCCAGGGTAAAATGAAGGGATTTCAGGTTGTTTTTCTGGATCGCATGATCAACGTGCTACCGTGCAAAACAAGTTTCAGATATAAAGTCACGCATAAATTTGCAGACACACTTACAAACGAAGGTTGTTTTGACTGGAACCCTAATAAGGATTTCCATCCATATAGTTTATGGAATGCTTGACATTGTTGCAACTTTTCCTGATCCGAATGACGAAAAGTTTCTTGAAAAAATCAGTAATTTTCTGATCCGACCGACGAAAAGTTTCTTGGAAAAATCAGTAATTGATAGTGAAGCTTCAAGACTCCGATTCTAGGATTGGGAAAATAAATGGAGCCAGTCGAAAGAAGAAGGAACAGTTATAAGGGCTGTCGATTTTCCAAACTCGGCTTTGCTACACATATACCAAGATATTACAAAAGAACTTGGATCACTATGTGTCACGTTTGGAAACCGTAGATCTAGAATCCAGAGGGAAATCAATGGACGTGCGCTACAACAATTTTATTATTAGATTAATAGTAAAAACTGGCTCATGCCTCTGCCTCACGACACGTTGAGAATTTCGGGAGATATTTTCGGTCATCTATCTTTTATGATTTTTAATTGGGGGATGGACACTCTTAAATTGACACTCTATCATGATTTGAGTCCGCAAAACCCAAAAAAAACAATAAATTTAAATTCAATATTTTGATGATATGTTTTCTTATAAGACTACATTTCTACCGAAACTAACCACAATTCGATACGTATAACACCACCATTTACCTCTTTGAATATCAGCCGTTAAAAGTTAACGACTGAAATTAAGATCGGTAGATGGTGAGATTTGAATTGTGCTCATTTTTGGTAGGAATGTAGAGTTTTATAAGAGGAACGTATCATCAAAACATTAGATTTAAATTCTTTGTCATTTGGGTTTTGCGGAGAAAATGGCGCAAATCATGTATGATAGTGTCCATCTAAGAGTGTCCATGGATCCTTCCTCTAATTGATTAACAGTTAAACTTACAAGGGTACCTTTTATTTTCGGTCATCTATCTTTATTGATTTTTAAGAGTTCAAATTTACGAGGGCGGCCTTTATGGACTTCTCTCGAGCAAAGGCAGAAGCTACATCTTCTCATCTGCCCCCAATCCTTGATTTTTCTGAGTATTACATTAAAGAAGTTATATTGTATCTGCTTCAGTTCTGAATTCTGATCTCCAATCCTTCCACCGTGACGTGTTTCAAAATACTGCTGGTCCATCACATTCAATCAAGGGTGTGTCAATTTCTCCTTTTTTTGGAGAGACACATCCCTTGGAAAATCGGCATGGGGTAGAAACTATTGAAGACAGTAATAAAGGGGGAAACACAAACGTCTTTTATGGTGAGTCGTTATGGGTAGTCTCCAAATGGAGACTAAATCATTTATATGAAGGATGACTAGTTCAATGGAAGGAGTAAAGCCACTATGGGAAAAATGAAAGAGTGACACTACCATTAGCCGGGTAGAGACTAGAGTAAAACGAAAGAGAGGAAAAAGCTGACATCTTCTCCTCTGCCCCTGAAAATGTTATTGGAACCACGATCATCTGCCTCCAAAAAATTTAACGGACACACGACCGCGAATATACTGTAATGAAAAATGACTTGAAGGGATATGACTTATGAGTTGAAAAATCTCAGTATCGAAATAGCATCGACTTGTTTTTGTATTTAGTTTTATGAGCAAAGCAAATCTGCAAATGCTTATGCTTATAATAATAAATAATGCAAATATATATTTCTAAGGAATACAGACGTACAATACTTAAATTTTTGTAAAAACAAAATCAACCGTTATGGAAAAAAGAAATCTAAAGACTTAAAGGGCTAGACTAATAAAACCCCCACATTGAATGGTGAGGAAACCCTTCCTTCCTATTGGTCGAAATAGGCATTTTTTGAGTTTAGTGAAACAAGCGTTTTGGTGAGGACATTTGGCAATGTATGATTGGTTTAAAAAAAAAAAGGAAACCAAATAAAAAAGGAAACTAAATTCAATTTGGAATTCATGACGTGACAATATTTAGGTGAGGACACTTGGCAACGTATAATTGGTTTTAAAATTATAAACTTAAAAGGAAAACCTAACTTACCGTGTTTGAAATTTTATGGAAGTCCAAATTTAATCTGGGAATCGAGTAATTACTATATTATTACGACTCTTTTTCCAAATTAATATATAAAAGTGGGAATAAATCCACATACTTATGCGAAAATAAAAGGAAAAAATAAATAAAATCTGCACACCACATAAAAAATACATCGCCACGGGGCGGGAAAAGACCCGCGCATACCAAATAAAAAATGCATCGCCATGGGGAGGGGAGATGCCCTGCGCACACCATATCAAAAATTCATTGCCATGGGGCGGGGCGAAGCCCCGCGCAAACTAAGTTAAAAAATAAAAATAAATAAAATCCGCGCATATTCTCCACCTATTTAATGTATTTGCTCCATCACACCAAATCAAAAATACATTGCCACAGGGAGGGGCGAAGCCCTAGCACACCAAATCAAAAATGCATTGCCACGGGGCGGGGCGAAGCCCTAGCACACCAAATCAAAAATGCATTGCCACGGAGCGGGGCGAAGCCCCGCGCACACAAAGTTTTTTAAAAAAAAAACATCTACACATATTCTCCACCTATTTAACGTATTTTCCCCGTCACACCAAATTAAAAATACATTTCTATGAGGTGAGGAGGGGCCGTGCACACCGAATCAAAATGCATCCCCACGGGGCGGGGCGAAGCCCCGCGCACACCAAGTTTTAAAAAAATGCCCAGTGCATAGCACGGGCACAAACCTAGTTTCACTAAATGGAGTTTCAGGAAATTTTCTTCCCCAGAAATAAGAACTTCCAGAATCCAGTTCCAAAAACTCTGGTGGCGAAACAAAGGTGCAAACCTAGTTTTTCACTCAATGGAGGCGAGGTTGTCTTCCTTGTGATACCCTTCCCTTTATTTGAGGGATAGGGAAGGTATGCCATGCATAAAAAGTGCTTGGCCTAAGGGTTTTGTCTTGTTCACGTAGAGAGTGGAGATCCCTAGTATAGACCCTAGCCTAAACCCCAGAGTTCAGAGTCTCCAGACTCGGGAGGTCTAATTCCTTGCGGGGTCACTCATGATGGATTCTCCCGCCACGTTGGTTGTTGTGGTTATACATGATCATTAAAGGTATGTTAAATTTAACCCAAAATCATGTAATGTAATCGAAGGCAAATTTTATGTTGATAAATCCCAGAATTTGTGGAACTCCGTCATATAATTTAGTCTTAAATCTGTGACTTGCACACCATAATAGCATCTTTCTCTGTCATAAGCCGCACGCGAATTATATGGTGATTGGAGAACAAACATTTAGACACGTGAAATATTGTGCAAAAGACATTTTGCACCTTCAAAATTAAAAGATTTAGCCGTGTTTTGCCGAAGCACGTTTCGCGAGAAGACATTCAGACAAGTGTTCTTGCATCCTACGTAAATATTTCTATAGAGGGAGGATCCAATCACATGGGTATATTCAAACTATCTCATAGTTTTGGCGATATGTTTTCCCCTTGACCCGTATTGAACTTATAAACATCCCCCTCCAAATCCCAGTAAAGGTTTTACTTTTTGAGGTAAAATAGAAAGTTAACCAAAAATCTAGTAAAACAGTTGGAAATTTCCTAATGGGAAAAAAACGGTTTAGTCCAAAACCGTCCCCAAAGATACGGATTAGTCCAACCCGATCCGACTAGGAACAGATTAGTCCAAAGTTTATTTGAAAATGTGTAAAGACGCTGCCATCCTTCGCACGCGTCTCATAAAGCACATGTGCAGCGAATTAAAACTGTTTTGTAACTGACACAGTTAATGCGGGAGAGACACGTTGGTTCGGCAAAAAAAAACTGAAAGAAAAAAAACGGAAATGTTATTATTTCATTTAGCAGAAAAACTCAGAGAAAAATTTAACCTAAACTCCAAAATCCAAAATCGAAAATCGAAACACTAAAGCTTCATAATCAAACCTTAAATCTTCGTAGAATTGATGAATACAGTAGCAGTAACATCATGGTGATTGCTAAAAAAAGAGTTGTAAAGCGAAAATCAACAGAAAAATCTTCTGATACAACAGCAACAGTTGAAGAAGATACTTCAAAATCACAAGGACCGAAGACGAGATCAAAATCTACAGCAGTTTCAACAGAAGATACTTCAAAATCACCACCACCTAAGAAGAACTCAAAATCTACAGCAGTTTCAACAACAACAATTGAAGAAGATACTTCAAAATCACCACCTAAGAAGAAATCAAAATCTACAGCAGTTTCAACATCAACTGTACCATAAGATACTTCAAAATCACCACCACCTAAGAAGAAATCAAAAACTTCAAAGAAATCAACATCTGGTCAAGCAAAAAAGGGTAATGCTACTTCAAACTGTTGTCCATCTATTGTGTTTTACCAGTATACAGATCTGTACACCGGCATGCTATATCATGTTTATATGTTCTGATGTTTGTGTTTTCATACTGTTGTCCATCTCTTGTTGTTGGTGTGTATAGAAATGTACACCATCATGCTGTTGCAGGCTTTCAGTTTCAGTTCTATCTATTTTCTTGCAATTTTTATGAGATTTGTTGTTGGTGTGTACAGATATGTACACCACCATGTTGTTGCATTGATTTGTGTTCAGATTTCTTATTCATGTGTATATACTACTACAGTCACATGTTGTTGTACTGATTGGTGTCATGTTCTGTATGTTTTTGTACTGACTGTTGTGTTTTGAAACTATTTTTTCATCACTTGTGGTACCAGTGTACAGATCTGTACACCAGCATGCCAGTTCATCTTCATATTGCCCGACTGTTGTGTTTCAAAACTGTTTTTTCATCACTTGTGGTACCAGTGTACAGATCTGTACACCATCATGCCAGTTCATCTTCATATTGCCCAACTGTTGTGTTTTGAAACTGTTTTTTCATCACTTGTGGTACCAGTGTACATACAGGTACACCAGCATGCCAGTTCATCTTCATATTGGATGCTGAGTGTGTTTTGAAACTGTTGTTGTTAGATTTTTGTAAGAGTGTAAAGACTTTTACACCTGTATGTACCAGTGTACATACAGGTACACCAGCATGCTAGTTCATCTTCATATTTGATTAGTGCTCTGTTAAATATTTGTGTATACATTGTTGTACACCTATGTGACTGTTTTGTAGTTATGAGTATAATGAATGTATTATTCTTCTTGGTTCATTTTCGTAGATACCAACAAACCTTATAGATCAAGTTTCCATGCAATCAGTGACTTTGTGAATAGAAACTTTGAGGAAGATGAAACAAAAAGAGGAGGAAAAGTATGGTTCACCAATTATCAATTAGAGAAGCAAAAGGAAGGACCATTCTGGCCTGTTGTAGATATCTTTGTCCACAAAAAAAGCAGATCAGAAAGATGAGAAAAATCCAAGTAAAAAGAGAGATGATATATGGACTAAGAACCCAAACTCAATCTTGAAAATTGTGAGACAGTATCACCATGAAATTTGTGACACAGGGGGACATTATTTCATGTTTGATACTCCCAAGAAGAACGTAAGAGTGGCAGTAAAGAGTGAACCCGGGGATTTGTTTCTAATTTATGGGATTAAGATGGTGGCAATGGAACTTGAAAAAGGAGAAGATGTAAAAACTGCAGCTGAAAAAAGATACGGTCCGCTGAAAAACAGATTGACTCTTAAGAAACGAAATGAGCTGGGGAAAAAAGATGTGGAGGAGGAAATCGTACGTATCATGAAGCTAAACCCAAAGTCGCGATTGGAGATTGAAAGAGACGCTGAAGACTTAGTGGTGCTGTTTACTATGTACTTGTGTATAACGGTGTTTTTTACCCAGGCAAACGGAAGTATGATTTGCAAGAACCAGTATGCACACTTTTTTGAGTCTTTCGATAGGATGAAGAAAACTTGTTGGCCAGTTCATATACATGAGTATCTCATGGCGTGCATTAAGAAACATTTCGATTCACCACTTAAAGTTAATGGTTGTGTGATTTATCTGTTGGTGAGTTTACATGTGCACACAGTTGTACACCTGATATATCCATTCACCATTTTAAATAATTCTGTTCATTGTGTTTGTTCCTTTCTCTTACATTTCTAACTATTCACCTATTTGTTAATGCAGCATTGGTTTGCTGAACACAACAAAATCATGCAGCCAAGCAATGAGGAAGGTGTGCAAAGGCTTCTCAGGTGGATCATTAGTGACGTCAGTAATACAATCGAGAAAGACCTGAATGACGCCATGAAAAAGGTATCTCAAAAAACTTTCTTACGATAGTATATGTACATCGATATACACCTTTAATAAGGTGTACAGGATTGTACATTGTTGATAGTATATGTACATTGATATACACCTTTAATAAGGTGCACAGGATTGTAAAAAATTGGTGATAGATTTGATTTTTTTTTCATGTGTACAACAATGTACACTTTTAACACATGTGTGGAAAATTGTACACCTGTGATAAATATTGATACTTTGGCATGTTTTCAGATGCAACCAGAATGGGTAAAGGCTTACACTGATGAAGAGCGATTGCTTTTGGATGAGTACCAGAGGCAGAAACAAGAAAATAGCATAGATGCAGTGAAGGAAAAGCTGCGCATATCAGATATGCAAAGAAAGGAGTTGGATGAGGAGCTTACTGAAGTTCAGGAGAGACAAGAAAGGCTTCTTAATTTCATCGAAGAGAAAAGCCTAAAAGTTAATGAAGTTGGTCTAATGAACTTGACAGAAAGAGAAGTGAATAATTTTCGTAATTACACTTTGGATGAAATCTTTAAATTTGCAAAGGAAATACGGCTTGAAACTGAGGAGGAGGAGGAGATTGAGGAGGAGGAAGAGGAGGAGGATGACAAGGTTGAGAAGGAGAACAAGGAAGATGAGGAGATTGGGGAGGAGGAGGAGGATGACAAGGTTGAGGAGGATATTGAGGAGCACAAAGAAGATGAGGAGATTGAGGAGGAGGAGGAGGAGGAGGAGCACAATGAAGATGGTGATATGCATGATGATAAGGATGATGATGACAAGGAGGGTAGCAAGGATGATGATGACAAGGAGGGTAGAAAAGGTGGTGATATGCATGATGATAAAGATGATGATGATGAGCAGGGTGGCAAAGGTGGTGATATGCATGGTGATCACAATGACAAAGAGGGTAGCAAAGGTGGTGGTGACGAGCATGGAACTGAATCTGAAAAGAATGAAGTTCCGTCTGAAACTCCTGAAAAGCGAAGGTATAAAATCACTTTTATTAAATGTGGCAGTCATTTCTTTTTATGTGTGTAGATAGTTGTACACCAGTATGCTAAAACTCTTACCTTTTCTCAAAACTTGAATCTTTTAGCACTCCTCTGTCAAAGACAAATGAACAGAAGGATGGCAAGGATGGAACAAGGCAAGGTGTTGAGTCTGGAACTGCTAAGAAGCCTAAGTATGAAGAAAATGATCTCAGCTCACATTTATTTTCATTTTCTGTATATGTGTACCAAGATGTACACCTTACTGATTTCTTATGTGTGTGTATACAAAGATGTACACTTTTGTAGAACCTAACAAAATATGCATTTTTTCAGCACTTCTCTGCCAGAGACAGCTGAAATCGCTGAACATCAAGAATACCAGAATGTGATGGATGCCACTTCATTTGCAGAAATTGATGAAGCTACGATAATCGCAGCTCAAGCCATATCTCAGCTGGACCCTAAAGGCATATCTCAGCCGGTTGAAGAAGATGTCCTTTTACTCACACAAGGAGAAGAGACAGAGAAGGTGACTTATACATCAATTGAGGACCTTCTAGATAACTTGTCTGAAACTGTGTTCGTAAAGCTTGAGAAAGGTTGTTACAGAACGGCACCATCTGAAGTGAAGGTAAAGATGGCAACTCTGATCCATGATTGTCTAAACTTTTCATTGTTGAGCCAAGAAGATCCAATAGAAAAGTCATCTCAAAAATCATTATCCAATGAAGATGTGCGGGAAATGATCGTTGCTGAAGCAGTGCAGTTCATCCAACAACATGAAGATGATTTTTTTAGCAGTCAAGAAGTACAGGAGCAGAAGACACCACCGGCAAAGAAAAGAGCAGGGAAGATGAAGGAAGCAGAGATGTTGAGGACAAAAGCAGCTGGCAAGTTGTCCAAGACACCACCAAAGAGAGCTGCAAAGAAAAAACTAGATCTTGATTTCACCACCGAGGGTAAAACCAGAAAAGTTGGGATAAAAGTGGATCAAAAAGGCAAGGGGATCAAAGATGGAGAAGAACCAGGCTATCCTGCAACAATAAAGAGAAAGGAAAATGAGTATCATCCTTGTCTCCCACTGCCAGATGTTCGTCAATCACCACTATATCATGCCATGGAACCAGGACAGGACAAAAAAAGGATACAGAAATTTTTCAACAATGCACGCCTGACGTAAGTTAACAAATCAATACATCACACTATACGAATGATTGAATCTTATTAATAAAAAAGGTATGTGCACCACTATGTACATCATGTTAACATTTCCTTTATGATTCTGCAGCTCTGTAGCTTGGGAACTAACAAGACTCGAAGATCCAACGGTCAAGGAAGAAATTCTGATTGTGGGAAAAGTACTTCGTGAACTGATGTTCAACAAATATCTGGACCAAGAGGTACTGCAGTTCTACGTCTATCGACGTTGCAGAGCAATTCTCAGAGATAGCTTTCGTCATCCAGATGATCAAAAGTACATGAGATGTGAAATAATGAGTCCTACTGCATGTGTAAGTTTCTCAAAAACAAATAAAAAATGTCATATATAGATACTTTAATGATGTGTACATAGTTGAACACCTAATTGACATGGCGTGTTCTTTGTGTTTGTAGATTTCTTTAGGTGTGGACATAGATGTACACCAGTATGCTATATGATTGATGACACATGCTCTGTTAAGTGTTTGCATGGATGCTTGATTGTTAGATTTTATTTAGGTGTGTAGATAGTTGTGCACCTGTATTATACGTCATGGATACATCTATATCATACATCTATTTCCAGGCCTAAAATGTTTGATATGTAGTAGTGTACATGCTTGTTAGTTTTCTGGTCTGATTTAGGTATACCTAATTCATTTTATTTTCCAACAAATTATTGATTGCAGTACTACGTGAAGAACAATATCATCAGCACTCTACAAACGCTTGTGGTTGATTTCATACGGGACATGCCTGACAATCTGTAAGTTCTTGTAATCCCCGTCAATCACTCTATAGAACAATTGGCAGTAGGAGTTCACTGGTCGCTTTTGAAGTTTGATTTCGAAGCTCTAGAGTGGAAATGGTACAACTCGTTGCCCTCAAATAAGGACTATAAAGATGATGCACAACAACTGGCAAATGTGGTGCAGTTGGAACTCAACAAGAAGAGAGCGTTGAAGGGTGATGCACCTATAGAACCGCACGATATAAACATCATGCAATGCCCTGCACAAGGAATCAACCCGGACTGCCTGCTATACACTTGTTACTTTATGAAACGAAGTGTGAAGAAAACAAAGAGTATCGAAAGAGATCAGCAGAGGGCCGAAGACATTTGTCAGAAAATGAGAACAAAATTGGTTGCCAAGATGTTGAAAAAAGTCGGAGTGTATGAAAAGGTTTGGGATATAGCAAAGGATGAACAACACAAGGAGTGGCGCCTGAGTATGGAAATGAAACCATTGAAGAGGAAGAGGAGTTTTTAAGCTTCATTATACAAGATCACTTTCTGAATTGCTTCTAAACATTTTTTTTATCTTCAGACAACTTTTCAAATTTCAGTTTTCAATACTATAAAGACCTTGAATTAATCTTTTTATTAGTTTCAATTTAAGACTTATGACTACTATAAAGACCTTGAATTAATCTTTTTATTAGTTTCAATATTGATGTGTTGAAAGTATACTTGTGTCAGTACTAAGGTGTATATTACAGGTTAGTAAAATATTAAGGTGTACATGATTGTACACTGTTACTGACAGAGCAGAAATTTATCACAGTAATGGTACAGGAAGGTGTACATAATGGTACACATGTACTGACATATTTATACAGACCTGCAGAACTGAAAAACATAGAATTGAAACACTAAACATAAGATTGAACAGGCATTAGCAAAATGTATTTTTCAATTTTCTTTGGTGTGGATAATTAGTGCCAGGACATGTGTACCATTATGTACACCTTCTTGTGCACTTCAGTTTTCTTACCTGTCTTTTTACCTGTGTACCATTATGTACACCTTTGTGTACAATGGATGCTACTAGTCTATTTTGTTTAGTAATATTTTATGTTTTCAGTTCTGTATATTGGTACTAGTTTTAAACAAATCAAACACATAAAATCTTTTGAACAAATCAAACATAGAAAAAATCATCAAAGCATGGGGCAGGTAGCTCTGTTGTGGTGACCAAGGGTGAAGCACTTTGTACACATCATAGGCCTCTTTTCCTTCTCCCAAGCATTCTTCATACGCTGTGTTCTTCGTCTACCAGGTGGAGGAACAGGAATAGGAACAATAACCCTATCACTAGGATCATAAGCCCGCGGCTTGTCATAATTGGGGATTGGCAAGATGATCTCCTGGTATGTCCTGTTGTACCATTCAGTGGTGAAGTATGGCTCGACAAATGAATAAATGTCCTCCCTCGTAGCTTGAATGGCAGCACAAGCATGTGCACAAGGAAAACCATTAACTCGCCACCTTTAACATGTACAAGTTTTCTGCAATAGATCTACAGAATGAGACCAAGGAGATGCGACTTCATACAATCTTTCCATGGACTCAGTAACAGTCCAAGTACGACCAATGTCGATGTTTTCCTCTAGTAAATCCTCAAATATCGGAGTGAGCCTAGTGTTGAAAGTTTCTAGACCTTCTACCATTCTCGTAGAATTCATCTTCATAACCTTCAAACTAACATAATAAAAACACAAAACATAAAATCAAACACATGAACTAGAAGGAATACAGATAAAACATGTGTACAACAATGTACACATTAAGGAAATCCATGTGTACAACAGTGTACACACCGTTGCAGAATCACAGATAAAACATGTGTACAAGTATCTACAGATCAAGCAAATCCATGTGTGCAACAATGTAGACAGATAAACATGTGTATAAGGGAAGATGTACACATCAAAGAAAATAAATGAATGAAACACTAAACATAAAACTCACCGTATCGCATCGAGAAGAACAAAAGCAGGCAACTTTTTGAACTCAAGAATCCAGTTGTTGAACGACTCAGAAAGAGTTGAAGAGTGAGCACTATATCTGCATACAGGTAAAAATGCATTTGCCCATTTCTCCTTTGGAATAGTCCTGATATAGTTAGCAACATGTCCACATCCAATTGCATGCATGCCCCGCAAAGCTTCTTCAAAGTTAGCTGTTGTGTAAGAGTAAGCAGCTTTGTAAAATAAATCAATAACGGCCTCCGAATTCGCATCACCTGATCCAATGGGGAGATTGCACTTGATGTGGTAAAAGCAATAGCTGTGATATGAATTAGGAAATACTTTTGGAATGCCCTGCAAAAGTCCTTCTCCACGATCACTAAGGAAAACAATCTGACGACCATCGACAACTTCTTTAAGATTCTCCAGAAACCAAAACAAGTTTTCCTTGTTTTCGGAAGAAACAAGAGCAAAAGCAAATGGGTAAAAACCATTGTTTCCATTGATACATGTTGCAGCCATCAAAGTACCACTGTATCTACCAGTAAGAAAAGTAGCGTCCAAGTAAATCATGGGCCTGAGATACCTATAGCTATGCTTGCAAGCACCGAAACAAATGAAAATTCTCTGAAATCTTATGGTTCCATGATCAACTTCAAACTTCACATAGCTATCGGGATTAGTTTCTTCAATTGCTTTGACATACCAAGTTAAATCGCTATACGACTTCTCGTCATCACCAAATTGTTCTTCAAATACGGCTTCTTTCCCTCTACGGGCATGGTGATACTTAATATTGAACCCATAAGTCTTCTTAAAAAGTGACATGATCTGTTTGGGTTTTAAACTAGGATCACCCTGTATATTGTCAGCGATCAAATGCTTGACTAACTTGGTTGTCACCGCAGGACTCTTCAACCTCAAACCAACACCACAGCTACAAAAAAAAAATTAAAGCTGGAATAAGTAATGTGCACCACAATGTACACCTAATAAGATCTCAAAACCAACACCACATATGCAAAAAGAAAACACAGACCAAGCAAGAATATGTAATTTATACCACAATGTGCCACCTAAAAAGCCTACAACAAGTAATGTGCACCACAATGTACACCTAAAACAAGTATACATATAAAAGCATTAAAAAAAATCGTAATGTGGACTAATATGAACACCACTAACCTGTGAATAGCATTAGAATCTTTCAGCACGAACCGAGAAATGTCACCATTCACAAGCCCAAAGTGAATCCTCCAACCACAACCATCTTCTTAGAACTTTGCAGTAAAACGAGTTTTGTCATTTTTAAGAATACTAATCTTGTGACCAGTAGCCATCTTGTACTTATCAACAACAATTCTAACAGCTTTAACACCACCCATAAATTCTCTACCAACTTTTTCAAAAACATAAATCCATTTTTTAGAAATCAGAGGCTTGGCCTGGTCTGCATCATGATCTACCACCCTTACCATCTTAGGACTTTCAGTTACACAAGAATTTGAAGTACTAGAACCAGAACTAGTGCTACAACCAGAACTAGTGCTACAACCAGAACTAGTGCTACAACCATACTTAGAACGAGAAGTATGATTCCGAATCACGTCAACATTCAAATAGAAATCTTCATTCTTAATAAGAATAACAAGAGCAACTAAACCTTGCAGTTGTATATCACCTTGTACAAAAACTAATTGATCATTATCCAAATAGATGAAACGTATACTCCCAGGAGACAAAGACCTCCAATGCTTGCATGCAAAATGCTTCAATTCATCTATGGTTGTCGAAGTATTAACAGGAAAAGCAGCAAAATGCTCACCATGATTCAAAACAGCATGGATAACCTTCCCAGACATATTTGATACCCCTACATATTACAAAAGAAATGATAATAAACATTTGAAGCTTCAAATCACAATTTCAGATTTGAATAACCTAAAACTTAAACAGTGTACAGGAAAGTACACATTTAATAGAAGCCAAAACATCAGATAACAGTAAAACTAAATCAAATACTCCATCGATTAAGCTTAAGAATCTTACTGGAACACATAATTGAATAAATCAGAAGCCTAGGATCTAATATCAGTTAGATTTCATATCATGCATCATAAAACTAAAATCATCATCAAACAACAGTAAACAAAAATCGTTTCACGAGAATCAAAAGCTAATATATAACAAATATCAAATAAAGATCATACAAACAATAAGATGTAACAGATCGAATTCATATCATCAACTCATAAACTCAGAAAAACTAAAAATCAGTAACAAACATAAAAAAAATTGGATGTAACATATCGTACAAAAAAAAAACTAACCTGAAGTTGAATTCTTCTGCAGAAACAATCAAATCCAACCTAACCTCTATGAATATGTTAAATCACCTACGAAATTTATATCCGGATCAATCTATCTCTCAATCTGTCATGAATTCAAATCTGAGATAAAATAAATCGATTCATAACACTTTCAAAGTAACCTGAAGTTGAATTATGATGAAAAAACGATTAAATCCTCTCTCAAACTGTTAAATCGCCTCCCAAAATTCATCTCTGACCTGCTCCCTATTTTGAATTCATGTTTGAGATCCAAAAAATCGTTTTCAAAACACGCTTTATATATATATAATCTGTTCAAGGGTAATTAGGGTATATTAAAAATTCGGAAAATCAGGACTCGTTTTGCTTTTGGACTAACTCGTCCATGTTTGGTCTAAATTGTAGTAAGCGGGACTTATTTGGACTAGAGAGTACTAGGCTTCAGAGAAGTGGACTAAAGCGTCCAAAGCCCACTAACTTTGGGACTAAATGTCAATTTCTAGTTTCCTAATTCTGTCCTTTATCTTTTTAACAAAAAATGTAGCAAAACAATAATGTAGGGGTTATTCGTATAATTGTGTTTAATGGGACCCTAATTTATTGAAAATATATTATTGGGTGTATTGATTATCTGCACCATGATTTTTGGTTTTGGCTTTGTTTTTGTCCCTGCCTTAGTGTTTCCGGTCTAAAAGTCCGTCAAAACCTTTTTTATTTTTTGATAAGAACGGAAGATATATTAAGAAAATAGGAATTTACAAAGGAGTTCTACCAGTGGTAGATTAAAAGAAAAAAATGAGAAAACAACACAATTACATAAAAAGAGCATCCCAATTATTAAGAATGGCGCTAGAAAAATTAAGATGAACTCTTTGACCCGATGCGCTAGAAAAAGTCCGTCAAAACCTATACTTACTATAGTTACTAGCCATTTCCCATAACCAAGTACTACCACTATCTATTGATGTTAACATCTCAAGGGGCCCACTCACTCGGAAGCTGCTTTTAGGAAGCAGAGCTAGCTACTCATAGGATCGGCATAGGGTTAGAGGACTAGCGAAAATCGAAAGAAAAGAGGGTTAGACCTAGCTACATCTTTTCTGATGATTCATGGGACAGATTACGATCACGAAATCTAACAAGTACTATATATGCTTTGCTTGGAAGGGTCTTGTCTTCTCATCTAGAGAGCAGAGACCCTAGTAGTATATTATAGACCAGGGAGAAGCAGACATCAATCTATAGGTCCAAATCCTTGCCGTGTCATGATAGCTTTCTCACACCAATTTGCGATATCATAAAATTATCCCCAAATCATAAAATTACCCACCGCTTCCCCTAAAGGGTTCAAGGCTGTTAGATGTGGGTTTTAGCATAAGTGGGCCCCATCGACTTTCTCTACCGGTGTAAACTTTGGTGAAAAAGCGAAGTAAACCTAGACTTTTCGAAATACGTATCTAAGGCGTCGCCAAATTAATGTATAAGCAAAATCACCCATGCTGAAGCAAACCTCTGTTGTCTATTTTGATTACTTTATTCGCTTTTTAATTATTTTGATAGGGATTTTCTAATGATTATCAGTAGACATAAGGTAGGGACTATAGACGGCGGAAAAGAAGACGGAAAAGCAGACGTCTTATCTGCCCAAAAATTTATTTAAAATTAATAGAAACAAAATCTAATAATTATTATCTCAATGGATGCGGTCTCGTCTCGTTTCCTTGGAAGGGTCTAGTCCTGTCTTGTCTAGTCGTCTAAAACCCTACAATGAGTGAGGAGAGTAATGAGATGTAACTGGGGGCACCAAAAACAGAGTTACAGAGATTAGCTGTATGATATACGGTAGAACTTCGATAAATCGCTAAAAAAGAAGAAAAAAAATCTGGTTCCAACTAGGCTTTTACAGAACAATTAAAAAAGGAAAGGTTGGTCCCCTAGGCTGAGGCCTTGTATATTAATCAAAGTACTACCACATTTATAGAGAGCTTGAATTTGTGTGAAGTACAGAACAATTGAAAATAAGATGTATGGGTGGTTAATGAATACTGTACATATTTAGGGAAAAAGAAATTATCATTAAATTTCGGATCTGTAATTTTTATTTATTTGTTTGTTTGTAAGAAATAGTTCTAGTAGAGTTCGAATTCGTGCACACTCCTTAACGAGTGTATATTTCACATTTCAATCTCTACCCTTGATTTAATTTAGGGAGTTATGTAACGAGGGTCGTGATTCTAAACATGGAGGGTAATGGGGCCATCATTTAAATAATCAACCAATCAGAAAAATATGTGAAATATACACTCGTTAGCGGAGTGTGAACAAATTTGGACTCGTTCTAGTATAAGGACCCGGTTCACTGAACCATCCTAGTGGCTAGTGTTACAAACACTTTACAAAATGGCCATACTTCCATTAGGAAGAGAGTCAAGTGGTGACTCACTGTTAAATATATTAGTGAAGTTAACCATTTATCCTTCCATACATAATTTAAAAAATTTCCTTCATTAGCGTAGTTTGACGGTGTTGCTATTTGTGGATGGTAGTGACGCCACTTTCATATCGTTACACCGCATTCAGGATCATTATATCGCATGATAAACGAGGGAGTACAATCCTAACACTATTGGAAAATGAGTTTGCACTTGAAACTCTGATGTGGAAAAAAAATAGAATATCCAATAATTGGCCGTGCCACTATTGCGAGGGTAGGGCCTTAAGGTTGGAGTCGGGTGCCAGTAAAAACCTGCGTTTGTGGGTCGGGTTTGTGCAACCCCATCACATGACAAAGGTGATATTTCATTCTTAAACTCCGTGAGGACAAGCACTATGGTGCCCTATTTCCCTTCCATATCCCTCATTTGTAGGGAAAAATCCAAATTGGAGACCACTATGGTCTCCCATATCCCTACAAAAGTAGGGAAATCCCTTCCCTTCCCTACTAGGTGGATCACATCTGATCTGGGTAGTAGGGAAACGGATACTCAGTTTCCGTCAAAATTTATGCTTTACGGAAACTCAGTTTCCGTATGGAAGTTGATATGTATACTCATCATAATGTTCAAAAGGAAAAAAGAAAACACAGAGCGAGATTTAGTACTTTGGAAGATTTTCACATTGTTAATATTTACTGTGTTCTAGATGGAAGTAATTCTAAATTTTAGACCCTGAATCGCACCAGAGACTCATTAAATTGAATGGGGAAAAAAGGGTTTTAGGGAGAAAGAAAATAGAGAAGAAGAAGAAGAAATGAAAG
This sequence comes from Papaver atlanticum, assembly GCA_023531105.1. Taxonomy (NCBI): domain Eukaryota; kingdom Viridiplantae; phylum Streptophyta; class Magnoliopsida; order Ranunculales; family Papaveraceae; genus Papaver; species Papaver atlanticum. Next base: position 399,807 of record JAJJMB010010320.1, read on the forward strand.
GAAAGATCGAGTTCTGTAACTTTATTCCCCTGTGACGGAAAATGAGTTTTCGTCATGGTCAAGTCAACGAGTTGACTGTGACATAAACTAAGTTTCCATACGGCACTATCCATCAGTTTCCGTATCATGTAGGGAAGGGATAAAAGGGCACCATAGTGGAGCTCCCTTCCTTGTGATATCCCTTCCCTTTATTTGAGGGATAGGGAAGGGAAGCCTTGCACCATGGTGCTTGGCCTAATACTTCACCAATAAACATGGTCTCTAAAAGTTTAACTGCACTATTCCATCACGTTAAAACCCATGGTCAAAATCCTATTTTCCATTTTGGGAATACTTTTTTTATTTGAGGATGCCAGCATTTTCCCTTCTATACCTTGTAATCAAGTTTTTCCACGTTTTACATATCCTATAAGCCCCCAGTTCCCCAAGGGATTTAAGCCCCAATAATAGGATTCTATATAAACCGCACAGACACATCTGATGGAGTTAACCATGTATTGTTGATACTTAGAACATCGCTTTAAAGTTGCTATTGTATGATCTAATAACCTTTCTTTTTTAAGTTCAATTCTGGTTCGTTCTCTCTTTCTCACCAGGTACCGATCCTCGGAATAAACAGGGATCTCCGGCTAAATGGATCTGAACGGAGGTCATCCAGACGAGTGGTATAATCACCTAATTGGTTACACCTACATGTTAGAGAAGTTGAACCCCGAAACTCATGCAGTTGTCGATACCGATACAAACAACCTTTTTCGGTATTCTTTCATAGCACTGGGGTATGTGTTCAGGCCTTCAAGTGTTCGCTGATACCCCAAATTTCCATCGATAGTACGATCCTGAGTGGCCAATATGGTGGAGTTCTATTGATAGCTGTTATGGTTGACGCTAACGAACATAGTTATCCCCCTGCGTTTGGCATTGTTGGTAGCGAGAATGGTTACACATGGACTTGGTTCTTCAGAGAATTATGTATGCACTCAAAACCGAAGAGGAAATCCTCTTTGTCAGTAATAGGTCAGCAGGCATAAATATTGGTATAAGTACCGTGTTTCCAGAATCCAAACATGTATACTGCATTTATCACTTAGCGTCCAGGTTGTCAAGGTACTCGAGCGGTGTGTCTCAAACATTTCTGAAAGCTGCCCTAGCTTACAATTACCAGGAATTTGAAGTTCATGTCGCTAAACTTGAGGAGCTAAGCCCTAAAGCTGCAACGGTGGCGCGAGCTCTCGGATTCTCTTCGTGTGCAAGGGTAAAGGTAAGAAGGCCACGTTTCCGTATGATGACAACAGTCCTAGCATCGTCTTTCATCAGTATGCTAAAACCTGCTAAAAGGTTGTCTCCGTTTCACTTTTTGGAATTCGTTCGAAGCACACTGTGTGAATTATTTTCGTCCCGTAGGAAAATTGCTGAGGACTGGTCTGGAAGTTTGAGTTCTCGAGCCACTGAAATAATCAAGTCGAGGACTATGGAGGCCAGTAGTTTCAAGGTAAATTTTATTACTGGGTCAACATATGAAGTGTTAGCGTCTGGGTGCTTTGATATGAATGTAGTAAACCTAGAGGACCGATGTTGCTCTTGTGGGAAATTTCAAGTCGAATGCCTGCCTTGTTCGCACGCCCTTGCTGCAATTGAGAGGAATAAAGTTAAACCGATGACAACATTTGATTTCTGTGGAACACACTGGAGAACCTCGGCATGGAGATCTGCCTATGAGGGTACCATTGGATCACCATTAACTTTAGCTAGGTGGGAACTGCCTCAGGATATTAAGAGCCGACAGTGCCATCCTCCGGGTCATGAACCTTCCCCGGGTCGTCCCATAGGTGGGCATATCGGTGATTATTATGGTTTACTTTAGATGGTCTTTGGTGGTAATTTTTGATGGTCACTATTATGGTGGTACAATGTGGTCAACGTGCTTTTAAACATGGGTGTCTCTCTCTGGCTTCTGTTGATGATCTGGGCTACTGTTTTATTTTCTGTTTGGTGCTTTTAAAAAAGATTTATTGTACTATTATTTTATTTGGGGAAAAATATCTCCAGCCCATTCTTATTTTTTTCTTTCCCAGAAACCCACAATTAAGATACTATATATATATAACCCATAATTAGCCATAGGTATACTAATTTTACTATCCTAACCTTATAACCTATTAATTAGTTTATTTTCAAAATCTATTAAAAACAACAACCGTGTCTGGTCTTCGTCAAACAATCAAAAATCAAAAATATAGGAAAATCCCCATATTCACGGTTAGCGCAGTTTATCACGCACACCGTCATCTTCTCTCTTCATTATGCTAAAAAGAAAAGGTGATTTTGTAAAAAAAGAAAAGGAAAAACCAATTATCACGTTGATCATCTTTTTGGGCAAGTTCATCTTCTTTTGTAACTCTATAAGATTTGTTTCATTATCACAGCCATTCTTGTTTAGTTAGTTTCGAACTAATTCATTTATCACCGTTTACTGTTTGATTCCTATAAGTGTTGTAACTTTTAGGAAAAGTGACCTCTCAACCACTAAGATCTAGTTGAAAGATGATAAGAACTGACCAAATCACCCATGCATGTTTTAGTGGTGTGATATTTTTGTTTTCATGAATTTATTCTAATCATATATACATTGATTGGGTTAATTCTAATCATACGCATATTGACTTTTATGGTTGTTAATCTTTACTTGTTGATCACAATTGCGTGATAATTTGTGATTTCAATTGGACACTATATGATATTGAGTCATTAATCTTTATTTGTTGTTCTTAATTGTTTGATAGAATGGCTGAATGAAAATTTTCTTTTTCATCAACTAAATGGTACTGTTAGCACTTAGCACCACTTTTAGTTTTTATTTGCACAACTAATTTCTTTTTAGTTTGTTTTTTTATGCAAAAAGGAACAGTTTAAACCGATAGAGGAGGCACCAACAACATTAGGACCAAATGCTCAAGCTAATAATTTTCGTGTTGTCTTTGGGAGGTATTTAGAGCTTTCTTGATTTGACTGTATTTGCAGCTTGAAAACCCAAATCTCTTATCTTATTAGTTACGAGAGAGCCTATTCACTTTCAGTTAATGTTGATGTGGTTTTCATGGCAACATATCATTTATGTGAAAAATATAGTTTTCAGTTATAAATGATATGCAAAATATTGTTTTCACATATCATTAATGTGAAAGATGTAGTTATCACATTTGACAATCGTGATGATAACATTTATCACCTGAATTTTAGGTAATTTTCCTTATATCCTTCTACAGAACGTATTAACATGCTATTTTTTGTTTTTTTGTTTTTAAATACTGCAAGGCTGTTTGGAGGAGATTTCCACAGTTTGCATGACATCTTGCGCTAGATAGAAGATATGGGGCTAGAACAACCGTATGTTGGGCTATATTTCTCTCTTTTTAGATGTTGCAATGCTGTTTAAAGCAAGGTTTTTGCGAGACCTCTTTGGTGATGTAGAAGATAAGGGATTAAAGCTGAATCATAAACAATTGTAAGCTCCGAAAATCAACACCATGTTGGAATCTATTTCAACCTGTGGTTACTTTTATGCATTACTGTGGTAGAATTGTTGGTCCAAAATAGAAGTAGTGTTTTATTTACCTGAAATCTTCTGATATTATATCATATTTTGTAAGTTTTAGATCGATGACATTTGCTTATTATAATGAACTTGAGATTGGTCGTCATTCTGGTTGGAGTTTATAATGCGGTACAAAAATTTGATCTTTGAAGGGATAGATTGTTTTTTCACATGAGAATTACAAAGGGGTGACAAAATTATACTTTTCACTTGCAAAAAAGTTGTGTGGTTCATACAGTTCAAGTGTTAAGTTAACACTTGAACTAGGAAAATCACTAGTTTTCACCTGCTTACATCGGTGGTGATAATTAAAATTCTCCCAAAGTTGCAAATTCAGTTTTCACTTGACGCTTGTGATAATTCAGTTTGTGGATGTGAAATTCGGTATTTTACTTTTCATTATTGTGAAAAATATGGTTATCCCGTATGAAAATCCCAATTATCACGAGTTGGGATAATTGCAATTATCATATATCCCAATATGCTATCAAAATAAATCTTAGAAAAAGAAGAAAAAAAGGAAAATGAGAAACGGGAATCGGTGATCAATACTATGGGTTAACAGACTTTATTGATCCACATTATCGTGAAAAATATAGTTATCCCTAGTGAAAATCGTAATTATCACGACTCAGAGGTGCGATAATTGCAATTATCACAGTACACTATCAAAATAAATACTAGAAAAAAAAAAGAACAAAAAATCAGGAATCCGTGATTACTTTGGGTTAAAAGACTTTATTGAGATTTTACTGATGTTTTAATGGAGTTCTTCTTCTTTTGTTAGGCGAAGGGGCGATAATATTGAGTAGGCTGAGCAACAATTGTGGATGCCCTAGCCCTATTGACCCGTAAAACTTATTAATTGACCGAAAAAGAAGAGATTAACCGTAATGAACCTGAAATAATGGTAGTAAGATAATTGACCTAAAATAATGATATAATTAACTTTAAATGATAAAGGTTAATTTAGTCCAACAATATATAAATTCAATTTAGAAACAGTAATCTCAACCGTACATCTTAAGTTTTGGGCTATAGATATATACTATCTTAATGATGAGTTTCTAAAAGAGATAGGAACCAAACATGGGTTCCTCACAAATTTTCACATTTTATTTTCTCCATGTCTTGCAAGCTTTTATGTAACTAGGGTTCTTTGGTGGAAACCATTTTTTGTAATAGACCATTATTTGGTTTTTGGCAATTATGAATTAATTCGAATAATTCTTACTTACGATCCATTGATTTCAAGTAGAATAATTGTTGTTGCTTCATCGGCTTTGTACAATACAATAGCCCAAATGCACAAATATCTAGTTTTGCAATTTTATTTGTTATAGTATTTGATAATCCATGCTTAAGGATACATAGTTTCAATAATTTACTTGCCATTACAATTTGATAGGCCATGCTTGGGAAACTTTGATAGGTTATGCTTAGGAGTTAGGAGATGCAAGTTATATTAGAAAAATATACCGATAATTGTTGGATAAATAAATAATCCCGCTAAACGAATATTTTTCCTTTGTCCCGATGGCATTCATTTATCTTGGTTAGACCGTAAAACATAAAACTTATTTTCCTTAAAACTAGCCCCGTTGAGTTATTTTATTTTAGAAAGAATATTACATTAAAGCCTAACAAGCTAAGCTCTAACAACATACTACTATATTAATTGAACAGCTTACTGTGCTAGCCTACCAGCGAGCTTCATGGATAACCCATCCAAGGGAGCCGAAGCGGATGTGTGTGTGTGTGTGGTGGTGGTGGTGGTGGTGGGTGTGTGTGTGGGGTTGGGGAGGGGTGAGATTGCGTCAAAAAAGGGGAAAACTAACTTTACCTTCCATTATATTATCCCCCTCTAAAACTCCCTAAAGTTATAGCTTTACCGGCGATTTCTCCTGGTAAATAATCCCGACTGAGAGAACAGTGGGACCCGCCGTAACACCATTTATAATCCCGACGTAGAGAAGCATTCCTATATGTTATAGCTTTACCGGCGATTTCTCCTGGTAAACCTAATTTAATGTTATAGGGTGTAACTCTGTGTTTTACTGTGAAATCCTATATGCCGTTCTATAACCTATAATTTCGTGTTTCGTGGTCTGGGACTCTCCTCGTGTCTTGTCTCATTGCCTGCACCACCAGCAAAACTCTACAAATCCTAGAGTGAGTACGGTAAAGAGATGAATCAGAGGTCAGCTGTCGAAATAACGTAACACACCCACCAACTTAACCGGGGGTAGAGAGAGACTGGATGGAAAAGCAGACGTCTTATCTCCTGACACTTGTCTGGTCTAGATAGTGAGCAGAGTAATGACATACTCAGGGGCACCGGCCATCACACATTATCGTTCTCTAGGGAGTACACCCTTCCCTATGCGGATAAAGAGACCGAAAGGTCTTGTCTGCAACATTTAATTCGGGGTCAAGGGAAATAAGGTAACTCGGTGTAAACTTCGGTGAGTGTAGAATCACTCCATAATATAATTCCCAACTTTGCTACATCCACCAAAGCCCAGCACCGAAGTGTGCACCGAGAGGGGATCGGATGGTCTGAAATGTCCCTTCCCTGCATTGGGATAGGGATGGGGAATGAGTGGGTCCCACCACCCTCTCACACGGTGCACACTCGGTGCTTCTTCTTCGGTCAATGTATCATTTTTCCTTAACTCCAACGAGAGATGCTAGGTTGACCGCAATTTTATCCCGAGGAATGCACCAAGAGGAAATGAAGGGCAGAGATGTAAAGGTTCTTAGCCTCGGGATGGTGAATGCGCAAAATTTTAAAAGCGGGTCCCACCCTCCCCTCCCCTCACACGGTACAAAGTGCGGTGTTTCCTCACGGTGTGGGAAAGCTAACATTATAGAGATGTGTATACTGTATAGTGGGAAATATTTAATGAAATTGAATTTTACAAACTATTTTGTATTACCAGATTATCCTTAGACCAAACCCATATCCAACTGACTGTAACAGCCGACAAAAAATTCATTTCACTTAAAAAATTTAATCCATGGAATGGAAGTTTAGGGACGAAGATAACTTTAGGTTTGGGAAGTTCATTCGTATGTGAACTTTTGTATGTACGCACGACATGCATGGATGATAGAATGACATTGATAGTTTTTGAAAAACAAAAACTATTAGCTAACCGTCCCCCAAAACTACCCCAAAACCATTGAGACACATGTGGACGTGGTGGGCTCAAGTGGTCGTTCTTAGCATTGAGATGGGGTAGGCAGAAAAAAATTAGCTCCCCCTAAATAAATCAGCTTTCCCCATAACAAAAATCATTATAATGACGCTATGTATTTTCATTGTGTTTCACCATTTTTCTATTTATTTGTGGGAAAAAAAAATTTCACCTATGCTCCAGGTGAAGAATTGTATTTTCACCTTAATTCTACCATTATATATTAGAGGTTAAGAATCTTCATAACAAAGTCAAAGGTGAAATTTATTTTTCCACCTGGAGAGAAAAGGAAAACTCACTAGGGAATTTGTTGGGAGAAAAAAATTAGAGATTTGACTCATTTTGAAGTAAAACCCAAAATCCCATAGCCTTATATGAACTAAAATGGCTAAATTACCCCTTAGCCCAAAACCACTAATTTAATTGATATTATTAGATTAGTTAAGTTAGTTAGATTATTTAGTTGATTTATATGATTGATTTTGGAAATAATTGAGAAAGAAAAATAGAGAGAAGTAGTGGTAGAAGTTTTCGGGGGAAAGTTAGGGTTTTGAGTCCGGTAAGAAAGTTAGGGGTCAATAGTGTTCCCTGCCCAGAACCATTGTTTGGAAATGGGGTATACTTTTAGGTTTTGTTAGGTCAAGGGAATTAAGGTAAGTTCACCAAGTTTTAACACCCCTTTGACAGGGCACTACATGGGGCCCACTCCTGCCCTTTCTTATTATAATGCTGAGAACTCAGGGTTGGGACCGTTCGATTCCCTCACGCTTCAATCCTCGGGACTTTTTCCGGTCAACCTAGAATCACATCTGGGGAATGGTGAACCCTACTTATATAAATCTAAATCTAAATTTGTGGTTTAGATTGTAGGGAGGTGAATAAGGAGGTGGAAAAGAGGGAGTTGAATAACATTTTTTATTTATTAAACTTCAAGTTTTACTCGATATACTCACAAAATATACCGAAAACAAAGTACCGAAGGTTGCACCGTGTGAGCGGGATGGTGGGGCCCACTCCTGCCCTTCTCTACTCACATGTGCGGATAACAGGGTCGTCCCGCGGGTAAATAATGAATATATAAAGCCGAGGTTAAGCAATGCCTATCAATTTTCTTGATTTCACAGGAATCTATCCCCCTTTAAACTAGAAATTAATTTTATGATTTGGTGTTTGAAGGAACCATCAGTTTTCGTCTAGAAATCCCTTTCTGTTTCGGGTCTCCTCAAAATTTCAATGTATTTAGACGCTTAAGGAAAAGATTTCGAGTTAGCGTCTATTTCAAGTTTCAGGTATCTTCAAACTAATCAGATATACGATGTTGTTGCTGGTTCTTTCTCTTTCTTTCTCACCGGGCTTATTGTAGTCATATCTTTGAGGACCACAACAATGATGTGAATTCCTTCTCGAAAGTTTTCAAGGATTCACATACGCTACTGTTGCTGCCTTTATCTATAGTAGTAGCAGCGGAGATGTCACTGAAGTACGTATTTGTTAATATTAATGGACGCTGGGGTGATTCGACTAATTATATAGGTGGTGATTTAACTGTTGTTTCCCTTAAAGAATACAACTTCAGCGAGCTAGCCGCTGCGGTAGCAACTGTGTTGGATGTTAACTCTGGGTTGTTCAATATTTACGGCCTAGCACATGTTTTTTCCATGGCTAAAATGATGCGGCTTCCCATAAATAGTGATTCCACATTGACGTACTATGTGCAAAATTTCACTTCTCTCAAACTTCCAGAAACTCCGTGCTTTTGGGTTGTGAGAACCACAAGGGAAAATTTGTTCGAGGTCCACACATCAAACCTCCAAGATGCTCACCCCATGTCTCCTCCAAGTAACAAGGGTGTGAAAAATTCTCCAGGTCAGTATTGTTATGTTTATGAGAGATTTGTATTAATGTTAGCAACCCCAAATTTTTCTTATCAGCATCCTCCTTATTTATTTATTTTCAGCAACTTCAGACTCAAATACTGCGGGACCAAATACTTCAGAAGGTATTGTTACGCTCTTTCAGTCTTTTGGGAAACACATTTTATTTGTTGTTCTCTGAGCAAGACCCATGGGGAGAGTCTATCTTAGGAACACTCGTTTCTTTGTTTCTGTGTGGCTTTGTTGTGTGTGTTTTGCAACGCTTTGCCTCCTTTCGGGTCCTGTGGTCGGTCTGCGTCAGAGTACATATATCATGTATGTTTGGCATCTTTGACAACATAAAACTTAACTGGGTTAGAGTTTTCTCTTACTTAATTAGGATTATCATAAAACAGTTTAGCAAAGTTGTTGTTTGTTTTTCCATCAAATCTCTTATGAGTGTATGTTATATTTTGTTTGTCTAATAATTAATTTTATTATAAAACGGTTGATTTACCTATTATTAATTTTATTATAAAATAAGTTTGTAAAGAAAAAATATTGAAAACTTAAAAAATAAATGTGAAATGGGTCAAGTGAAAAAAATTAGAACAATTACCAATTTTAAAGGCAAAATAACTGACTATTCCAGGTTAGGATTTTGGTATCCTAGATATTTGAGGGAATAGTGAAACCTTGCTTTTCTAGCCTACTAAAACTAAGGAGGGTTATGCTATCCAAACTTAGAATAAAAAGAAGACAAACATGTTTTGACGGTTATTTTGGTGATAACCAAACTCAGGATGGGATATCAAAGGTGCCAAACGCGACCTTAACTTTCTAATCAATAAAATTTTAATTTACGGATCGTATGTTAACCCAACTCGGTCGTATGTTAACCCAACTGGGTTTTTCAGATTACTAAAAAGAATGGGAAAACCTCATCACATCTTCTCCCGCTTATTGTGTTTCTCTGTTTTTGCCTTATTGAAAAACCATTCTTTCACAAAGATTGGTTTTGAAAGAGAAAGAGTGTGAAAAACACTACCCAAACCCCTTCCTCTTAGGAGCACGTGAATTATTTTTGTGCACCCTTTGCTTTTCCACTTCGTAGTGGATGTTGACCCCTCGGCGTAAAAAGCCTTGGCTCCGCCCCTGATGCGTTATCAACTGTTTACACTGTTTTAATTTGAAAACTGGATGTCTCCCTCTTTTACCTATCCGTTTAATATCTTTTGCTGGTACTAATTTTTTTTTCCCCCTTGTTTAGTCGAACCTCGCGTGCTTGCGAGTTCTCCTACAACGCCAGAAACACATATTTGGGATATTCTTCATCGTGCCGTTATTCCGGAACCAAGAGAAGATATTCAGGCCCCCTCATCCAAAAGGAAACTGGATTACCTAGAGATGAATGAAGGTGCGCTCTACAAAACAAAAAGAGCATTGAGAGAGAAACTCGACGTGAATTCAGCTATGTCCAAGGTTGAATTCAGGATAACACATTCTGATCGGAAACGATTTTTTGCCAGATGCACTAACCCATTGTGCGAATGGTCACTACGTGCATACACCGTTTGTCAGTCTTCTGATTACTTTGAAGTCAGAAAACACTCCTCCAAGCACACATGTGTTGAAACCCGAGTAGAGCCATTACGTGGGAGGTCAAAATGTCATGTCCTTGCTGAAATTGTGGACAGGAAGTTGCGCGCTGATGGTGTGTGTACACCTGCAGCCTTGCAAAAGGAAGCTGGTTCCGCACTTGGAGTCACACTTAATTACTCTCAGGCACACAGGGGGGTCGTCCGCGGGATAGAACGTAACAAAGGTAATCCAGACGATTCGTACTATCACCTGATTGGTTATAGCAACTTGCTACAGAAATTGAACCCCGGAACTCATGCAGTTGTCCACACTGATGATAGTCACACTTTTCGTTATTCTTTCATGGCACTGGGGGTATGCATTCAGGCATTCAGGGACTCTCTGAGACCTATTATTGCTGTCGATGGTACCATCCTGACCGGCAAACGTGGTGGAACTCTATTGGTAGCGGTCGGGGTCGATGCCAACGAACAGAATTACCCTATAGCTTTTGGCATTGTGGACAGCGAGAATGGTGAAGCAATGTACTTGGTTTTTCAGAGAATTACGCAAGGCACTGAAACCCGATGAGGAAATTCTCTTTGTGAGCGACAGATCAAGTGGCATCAATATCGGCCTAAGTACCGTGTTCCCAGAATCAGAACATGTATTCTGCGTCTATCACATATCAAACAACTTGAAAAAGTACTCGAGAGGAGTGTCACGAACATTTCTGAAAGCTGCCCTAGCTTATAATGACACAGATTTCAATACTTATATGGCTAAGCTTCAGGAGCTAAGCCCTAAAGCTGCAAAGGAAGTACGAGCTCTCGGGGTCGAATTATGGGCAAGGGTTAAAGCAAGAAAGCCACGTTTCAGTATGATGACAACAAACCCAGCTGAGTCTTTTAACAGTACCCTAAACCCTGCTAAGAAGTTGTCTCCGGTTCTCCTTATGAACTTTATTCGAAGAACTCTGGATGAATGGTTTGCCATCCGTAAAAAAATTGCTGAGGACCGGAAGGGAAAATTGAGTTCCAAAGCCACTGAAATTATAGTAGCAAGGAATCAGCTGGCAATATCTTTTCGGGCAACATTTTTGGGAGAGGGGAGATATGAAGTGAATGAGTCTGGGTGTCAGGATGCACATGAAGTAAACCTTGAGGAACGAACGTGCTCTTGCGGGAGGTTTCAAATAGAATTTCTGCCTTGTTTGCACGCCCTGGCTGTAATCAAAACAAAGAAATCTACTACAAACTTCAGTATCTGCGGTTTATACTGGAGAACCTCGGAATGGAGATCTGCCTATCAAGGTACCATTGAATCGCCATTAACTTTGGGTAGGTGGGACTTACCACAGGATATTCAGAGCAGAAAGTGCCTTCATCCGGATTTTAAATATTCCGCGGGTCGTCCAAATATTGATCGTTACAGGGGTTGGGGCGAGAAGCCGAAGCCACCAGCGAATCAGCAGAGGCGATGCCCAAAATGTGGCGCAGAGGGACATTACCGTACTACTTGTCCGAAATGACCGTTCCGCATGAGTTTGGCCGGTAGTGGTGATTTTTTGGGGAGGCATTATGATGGTGGTGGTGCTAACCTGGAGTTGTTTTTTGTGGTGGTGGTAATGAAATGTGGTTTGGTATCTTGATGGACTTCGTTTGTGAATGAAGTAGTAAATGGAGGTGATGGTTTTGAAGGACAAGTAGATGTTGTTTTAGTGGTGTAGTTTTTTGGCAGCGTTACTGGAGTTTAGGCAGCGGGTGGTAACCTGATCTTCAGTTGGTTGGCCTGTGTTTTTTTTCTTTCTCTTTATTTTTTTATATCCAGTCATCCGGGGCTTGTAGAGCACTAAATGCGGTTGTCTTTTTTGCACTTTTTGGTGGCCCATATGATGGTGGTGGTCTAATTAACCTGGAGTTGTTTTTAGTAGTAGTGAAATGTGGTTTGGGTAATGTAATGTGGTTTGGGTATCTTGATGGACTTCGTTTGTGAATGAAGTAGTAAATGGAGGTGATGGTTTTGAAGGAGAAGTAGAAAACCCAAAACTATTATCTTCTCATTCTTCTTCTCATTCATAGATCATGATAAAGATGATGATCATAATTTCATCATGATGAAAATGATCATCATAAAAAGAAAAAAATAATAAAATCCATCATTTATTTTTTCTTTTGAATGATAAAAAGTTCGATTCGATGAATTTCGGGTAAAAAAAAAAAAAAAACTTTTGAAGGTGTTTACGACTGGGAGTCCTTAGATTCCCAGCCGAAAGTACATGTTTCGGCTTGGTTTTCCAACCAAAATTATTTTTCTGATTTTTTTGGGTTTCAAGAACCAGTTACGGTTGAGTTTTCCCAGCCGTAACAGCTTTTACTGCTTGGAAAACCCATCCTTTTCTGATCTGGAAACCAGAAAAAATCAGAGAAACAGTTTCGGCATGGAGTTCTTTATTTTCCCGCCGTAAATAACAAATACGGCTTGGAAAACCAGCAATTCCCAACCGTTTTTGTGTTCTACGGTTGGCTCGACAAATTATCCTAGCCGTAAACAATATTTTCGGCTGGAAGTTCATCATTGCCTAGCCGAAAAAAAGTGGCGGTTGTGCCTGGGATCTCATGTATTTCCAGTCGAAATTGCAATAAAAATCCAAATATTAAATGGATATTTTCCAATTTGAATCAACAAAATCCTCCAAATATAAGGTTATCCTGAGTTATTTAAGGATATGCTCCACCATATTAGGTGGTTGATTTTAAAAAAAATTTAAAAAATCCTCAAAGTCCTCTTACTTAATAAAAAAAGAAAAGAGAAAATAAAGTTCTGATGAAAAAACGTTTTTGGATTTTCATAAAATTAGTGCAATGATTAATCCTAATTCATACACCTAATCATTATTAGTTTACTTAATCACCCTAATTGACACTAATTGAATTGAGGGTATATTAGACATTAAAAATAATAGGATAAGGGGCTATTGGGTTTGTTATTTCATGACCCAAAAAAGCCAAAAACTATTTGGCTTTCAAGCCCCAATAATAGGACTCCTAAAAAATGCGACTTGCCACGAGGGGAAAGCATTTTCGAAGAATTTGGGGCAACCCAGCTTCTACATACACCCCACATTTATCCCCCAATAGGTGCCATCAATACGAAAAAATTGGGGAATAGTTTTGGGGCGATAACCAGGTTTGCTAAACTGAGGGGGCCACAAAGCATTTTCCGAAGAATTAAGCTGGTCTATCTCCTAGGGTCTACAGACTCTCCACTCTAGAAGAAGAAACTCTTCCAACGGACCAGGACACTCTCTCTGTCAGTCTGTGACTCTGTCTACCCCATGCTTAATCCATCTAAAACGATGTTTGCTTTTCCCTTTTTTCACTCTAAAGATAGTCTATACGAATATACCCTATGATCACTAGCTATTACTATTATTAACTAGAAGCCCGCACGTGCATAAAGATTGGGTGCATTCTAACCCAAAGTCAAGTGATGAATTGGGGTCCATTCTAATTTCTAAAGAGAAAATGTTGCTTGTAAACAACCTAAGTTACTAATATTCCCTCATTTTTATTTTTAGGGTGTTTATTGATTAGGTAAGATATAGGAGTAAAATGGTTACCCATAATTTACAGCTTCAAAAATATTGTATTAAGGGGAGTTCCCTTTATATATAGTAATAGATAGATTTAGCTTTATTACTAGAACGAATTTATGGTATATCTATCAGGTAATCAATGCCTGGATGTTTGTTTTTTCCTAATCGGTCAATAGAAAAATATTGAAAAGCACACAAGTCGTGTGCAGGCTGAAACAACTGAAGAAGGCCAAAGAGCCTATGAAGAAGCAAGAAACACAAAGTAAAACTAATGAAATAGAAAACCTAGATGCACAAGAACCAAGAAGATTAACAAATAAACTTGCGTAACTAAGGACGTTTCTTAACTGCTTTGGCTTTGCTAACCATCACAAAAAAATCCAACAATTACCCATTAGAAGATTTCTCCCACATCCGCGATCATTAAGTCCATAGCAAAATTAGGTTGTCTTTTTTGCAAGGTAGCCAAACATTACTTAACAACCTTTCTTCAAAATTGGGAATTCTAATCCCATGATAGGACCCATCTCTTTGAGACCAAGAACCAAGAACCAAAGCCCTTTTCTCCAGTAGCAAGTACCGGGTAGGGCAGAGATAAAGTATCGCGGCCCTTTTGTGCCTGCCTTGTGCGGGTTACTCAGGCGTGGCGAGCAAGCGGAAAACTAGCTATACTTATATTCCCCGGGATATAGTAAGTCTAAGAGATGCCTGAGCAACCATCTCTTTGAGACCAACAACTGAAATCTTATTTATCGGGATCCTTAAAAGCTTTTTTAAGGATTCTTCTTTTTTGAAATTAAAGTGTAGGAAAGAGCCGCGTTACTTTTGATCTCAATGTTCTAGAAGAACCTAGAATTGACTTGATAATACCTAACCCAAATTTATTATTACAACACAGGACACGCATAAATATTTTGAGCCTATAATTTCCTATTCCCTCAGTCCTAGTTTACTTGCTTAAAATGGTTTTTGCACACAGATTAAGGAAAGTAGAGAGGAATATTTTTTCCAAAATTACCCCCAAACTAGTATTTAAGATACATATCTAGTTTTAGCTGGAGAAAAAGGGAATAAAGGATATATAGAGAGAGGAGTATTTAAGATGTGCATGAGAAATAGAATCACACAATTCTCAATACCATGACCTAATTCCAACATAGGGGTAAATTAGGATTAAATGGGGGAAAATATGAAACTTAGCAATTAAATTTGGACAAAAAAATGCCCAATTTAGGCAAGTAAACTAGGACGGAGGGAGTATAATTGCTGCTCTTCCATCAATCTCCCACCTGTCGTTTCCCAATCTCCCTCCTATCTTTATCACCGGTGAAAAACTGAAAACTGATACGACACCAATAATTTATCACCGGTGCAAAACTGAAAACTGATACGACACCATTCACACCAATATGCTCCGTATCGGCGAATAAGGAACTGATACCATCTTGGATCCGTGTATACAAATACTGCTGGAGTTGTGTGGCTCAATACACACATGTTAGTCACACATGGAGTAGCTAAAGATAGTCCCACATGGAGGAAGACAAGTTCCATATGGTGATATATAAGCAAGCCAATCTCCCTACATAGCACCGAGTTCTTTTGGATTAAAACCCCACACCAGAATGGCTTAAAGAATTCATGTTTTGGCCTAATTGCGGTGATGGCGGCACATATATTCTCACGTCTCTATCTTATAGTTCATTATCAATTGTTTTACCATTATTGTTTGCACCCACACCCCGATAAAATGACATAATACCCAAGCCTTTGCTCACTGAAATGCAAAACTTAGTGGGTGCAATTGACCCAGTTGCACCCCTTCCCACTGTATCTAATCCACGTTTTAGCTAAGGGAATATGTTAGTCTTATAAAGATTTATATATCCACATACTTGAAGTATGTGGCCCGATTACGATAGGGATTATAATAAGGGTAAATTTGGAAATTCCAAATTTATACCTTCATATGCTATTAGAGATTTAGAATATAAGTGTGGGTGGATTCTCCTTGATCATAAATAAGACGTTGTACTAGTATTTACTACTTTTTTTCTTAAAAATGAACAGAAAGAACAAGTAGCGGAGTCTTTTTCGCTTGAGGCTGTTTTCCACTTCAAACTAGCAATTTCCCACCTCTAACTAGCACCTTTCTTGGGTGTTTGAAACACTTTGAATCTTGTTTTCGTCTGCACCACCAGCCTCTAGTGCTTGGGTTTCGTCAATCTTTCATAGTAGTAGATACAAGTTCTCGAAGTAGCGACTTGATTTCAGGTTCCGGGTATTTCCCACCTATTAGTGAATCTGGTTTGTTCTCTCACTTTCTCTCCTGGTTTGTTATATTCAATTTAATTTTTCCATGATACATTTCTTCCAAGGGTTTTTTAGGGCCCTTCTGTAAGAGCAAGTCTTATGGTGGAATCCAAGCTATTTCAAGTGTGGAAAAACTGTGGAATATAAAGTCTAATGGCTTCCAAGTTGGGGTCTTACGCTGATGTAAGTTTCTTCTTCATGGATTTCAAGGATCAGTATGTAAAATTTTCTATTCGTTGCTGGCATATTTGAACTCTAAAGTAGTTGCTGCGAAGATGTCACTTAAGCACGCAATCATTCATTATAACGGAGAGTGGGATGTGGCCGATTCAACAAATTATATAGGTGAAGATCTAACTGTTGTAGCCGTTAAAGAATACAGCTTAAGGGAGCTAAGGACTGCTGTAGCATCTGTTTTGAATGATAACTCGGGTGTGTTCCATATTTATGGCCTCCCCCTCGTTTATGCCATGACTAAAACGATGCGGCTTTCCATAAATAATGATTCCACATTTACGTATTATGTCGAAACTTTCACTGCTCTCGGACCTCCACACACTCCTAGCTTTTGGGTTGTACAACCCAGAAGGGAAGATTTGGTTGAGGTCCACCCATCAAGCCTCAAAGACGACCCTACAACTTCTCCAAGTAATACGGGTGCTGGTAATACTCCTCCTCGAGGTCCGGACAGTTGCGTTAATGAGAGTCTGGAGTTGCTGGAAAAAAGAAGAACTGAGGTCCAAACACAAAGCCTCAAACATGACCCTACAACTTCTCCATGTAACAAGGGTGCTGTGAATACTCCTCCTTCAGGTCCGTACAGTTACGATAATGAGATTTGTATTCATTTTAATAATTCCGGACTCTTCTTAAATGGGGTGATACCAGATTACTAGGGATTGATACCATTTCATATAGCATAAAAAGATCTTAAGTGATCGTGATTATTGGATCGGCTAAATGATATCAGCCTGTGGGGTTAGTATTTCCTGAAGGGCCAAGGGGATACTAATTTTAACGGGATACCCCTGTTAATCTTGGTGTCCCCCCTTCTAATAGGCACCTTTTAAAAAAAATGTTCCACTTAGGAGCACGTGAATAAATATTTATGCACATACTCAAAAAAATAAATTTGCACCCACTACTTTTCCCTATTATTTTGTATCTGCGGATCTCTTGTAGCGGTTCTAATAGGTTTTGTTTTACTGTGTTCATATTTGTGATATTCTTCGACAACTCCAGTAACTCCAGCAGCACATCTTTGTGATATTCTTCGAGATGATGTTGATCAGGAACCACCAGAAGATAATCTATCCCTGAGCTCATTCTCATATTGTATTAGGCGAGGGGCGTCTTTTAATACAAAAACCGTATTGCTATTTGCACTTGCGGTGCATGCAGCTCATTCTCATTTTGTATTCAAGGTGGAACCGACATATAAGATAGAATTTGTTGCTAAATGTGTTGACCCATCGTGCAAGTGGTTACTTCGAGCTACCAAGGTTGATAAGGCAAATGAATACTTTGTAGTGGTAAAAGTATCCGGCAAGCACACGTGTTGCGAGCCAATTAGAGACATCAAGTGAAAGATCAAAACCTCATATAGTATTACTTTCTCAATTTTTTAACAAAAAGTTGCGTATTGATGCTGTGCGTACACCAAACGCCTTGATTCACGAAGCTGGAAAAATATTTGGTGTCGAACTTAGTTACCATCAGGCACCGAGAGTTGTCTCCCGTGGAATGGAACTGCAGAGAGGTGATCCGGACGAGTCTTACTATCACCTAGTTGGTTATAGCTACATGCTACAGAAGTTAAACCACGGAACTCGTGCAGTTGTCCACACCGATAATAACCACTGTTTTCTTTATTCTTTCATGGCAATGGGAGTATGTATTCAGGCATACAAGGATTCGCTAAGACCCACGATTGCTATTAATTGTATGATCCTGATTGGCAAACGTGGTGGAGTTCTATTGATAGCAGCCGGGGTCGACGCCAACGAACAGAGTTACCCTCTAGCTTTTGCTATTGTGGATAGCGAGAATGGTGACGCATATACTTGGTTCTTAAGAGAATTACGCAAGGCACTCGAACCCGAAGAGGAAATAGTCTTTGTCAGCGATAGATCAGGAGCCATTAATACTAGTATAAGTATCGTGTTTCCAGAAGCTGAACATGTATACTGCGTCCATCACATTTCAAGGAACCTAGCAAAGTATTCCGAAGGTGTAGCACAAACATTTTTGAATGCTGCCCTAGCTTATAATGACCACGACTTCAATTCGAATATGGCTAAGCTTCATGAGCTAAGCTATGAGGCTGCAGAGGAGGTTCAAGATCTCAGATTCGCTTCATGGTCAAGGGTAAAGGCAAGAAGGCCACGTTTCAGTATGATGATTACGAATCCAGCCGGGTCTTTCCACTGTAGGCTACAAACTGCTAACAGCTTGCCACCGGTTTTACTTAAGGAATTCATTCGAAGAACTCTGTCTGTATGGTTTGTCGATCGTAGAAAAAGTGCTGAGGACTGGACTGGCCCATTGAGTGAACTTGCCACCCAAACAATCAATAGAAGGATTCAGTTGGTCAAAAATTTCGAGGTAAATTTGATGACGAGGACGAGATATAAAGTGTCCTAGACGGCTCGTCGAGAGTTGAATGTAGTAAATATCAAGGAAAAAACGTGCTCTTGCGGGACGTTTCAAATGAAATTCCTGCCTTGTTTGCATGCCCTTGCTGTCATAAAAACAAACAAATTAACAGAAGTAGTTGATATGTGCGGAAAACACTGGACAACCTCGGCATGGAGATCTGCCTATAAAGGTACCATTGAATCACCGTTAACTTCAGCTAGGTGGGAATTTCCACTTGATATTAAAAGCCGACGGTGCCATCATCCGGGTTTTAAACCTCCCCCGGGTCGCCCGAAACCCGATCGTTGCCAGGGTAGGAACGAGAAACGTAAGCTACCTGCTAACCAGGGTAGGCGTGACGGGGCATTACTGTACAACTTGCAATAAACACGTCGATAGTAATGAAGAGTAGTCGTGATATTTAGGAGAGTGACTCACTATGACAGACCGACGGTGGTGGTGGTACATTAGGATTTATTTAACGGAGCAGTAACAAAGGGTTGTTCGCATTTTTAGGGATGATTGCATATTTCACGTATGGTTAATGTGAAAATCATTATTATCACAACACACCAACTCAACGCAAATTTTATTTTTCATAATTTATTGATAATCACAATTTTCACCTGTTGGAATTAGTTATGCGAAACTCGCAACACCGGAAAATCAAGTTTCCCAATTTAGGCACAATGCAATTTCACTATTGGTTCCATTGGTTCTAGTTCCAGACAACTTGAACAAAAACATACTAACCAACATTATGCCAAAATCAGACCTTAACACAAGTATTAGCATACTCACCAATGCGATATTGATTACAAAAATAATCGAAAGAGATATTTTTTTGGGTAGTTAATTAAAAGAGATATTGATTACAAAAATAACTTTTTAAATCAAGAAAGAAATTGCTTTCTTTGGAAAACAATTGTTAATGACTTGATAAATAATTACCCCTAATAATCAGACTAAAATTGTTTTTTTGACTTTTTTGTTTACTACACACGCTTTTTGTGTAAATCTCGATATTCACAATTTAGTGACATTCTAAAATTATTTACAGTGATGAATGCAAATTTCACCCGTGTTTTATGTGAAAATACTCACCAATTTTTTTAATTCATAATTACAATTTTAACCCCGGTGGAACTAGTTATGTCCGTTTGACTGTGAAATCTCAGAATTCACAATTTAATGATAATTCGAATTTTTAGGGATGATTGTATATTTCACCTATGATTAATGTGAAAATCATTATTATCACAGGACACCAACTCAGCGCAAATTTTATTTTTCATAATATATTGATAATCACAATTTTCACCTGTTGGAATTAGTTATGCCAAAATCGCAACACCGGAAAATCAAGTTTCCCCAATTTAGGCACAATGCAATTTCACGACAACTTGAACATAAACTTAATACTGACCAACATTATGCCAAAATCAGATCTTAACACTAGTATTAGCATACACACCAATGCGAAGGGTCAAGGTCATCCTTGAGAAAGTCTTATTTTCTTTACGAGTGGTGTTAGAGACACCACAAAACCTCCCGAGAAAACCTCCGAGGGGGGAATCCAATATTCCATATAAATCCCTCTCATCATCATTGGCGCTTGCCGAATTGCTAACTTGTACCTCTAAAAATTTCTGTATAATACAACGTGACAATGTCTGTGTTCCCTGTTATTTTTTCTTAGAAGGGTCTCGTCTCGTCTCGTCTCGTCTCGTCTCGTCTTGTCTTGTCTTGTCTTGTCTTGTCTTGTCTTCTCTCAACTCTTATCGTCAGTTTTCAGCACCAGCTAAACCACCTAAACTAAGGAGAGTAAATAATTATATATTGTTGGTCCACATTGAGAGTACACACCACTAGGCTTTATATGTTCACACTTAGCTTTTGCGTTTCCAAAAAGGGTCTGTTTTGGTCCGTTCTTGTCTTGTCTTGTCAAGTCTCATCATCTGGAGAGTAACACCACTAGGGTAAACTCTATAGTCGTAGAGTGAGTAGAGTAACATTTTCGAGATGAAAATTCCTGCATTTTTACTGTGTGATGTAATCTGTCGTGCCATTATAACCTATAATTTCGTGTGTGGTGGTCTCGGACTCTCCTTTCGTCCTCTCGTCTTATCTCATCCCCTGCAGAGTCTACACCACCGGCTAAAATCTAAAATCCAAGAGTGACTACAATAGATTTTCTGATGTAACCAGGGGGCAATAGGCATCGGAGGTCCGTTGTCCGCATGTTTACTATGTGTGTCTTATCGGTCCAATTTCGTTTTGTTTCGTGGGTGGGTGGGGCGCCGATGGGATTCTCATTCCCCCACACCATAATGTTTCAGCGAAAATACATAAGAAATAAAATAATTCTTCAACTCAAAATAAAACTGCAACACACAAGTTTACAAATTATCAATAATCCTAAAATAGGTGAAAATGAGTTTTGCACTTGAACACTAATGTGAATGAAGAAGACAATAAAAATGGTGAAAAAAATGTTTTGCACGAAGTGGTAAATCATGGCGAAAAGAACCGGAATGATCCACAAGTAAATTCCCATAGTGGGGAAACACATTTTTCCCGATACGTGGCTTGAGAGTATTTTGATTTGATAATTTCCCATGGACAGGGGGAAATCTGGAAGAAAAAAAGAATCAACTTCACTACCCTCTTCCCAGTGACACTTTACTTTATAGAATACGCACGTGCAAAAATCCTAAAATATTCTGGTCGGGTTAAAAGCGGACGGGTTAAAAGAGGTACAGAGAGATAAGATCATGTTACACTGTACAATTTACAGAAAAACGACACTTTTCCTCTCGTTCATACCCCATCCTACGTCTACGGGTCCCCTCTCGTAGAGTGACCCACATTTTTGTTGTTGTTGTAAATTAGGTGTTTCATTCAACAGGGTAACTTGTGGCGTTAGCGGCCGTGATTACAACAATATTATAGCCATCTATTATGGTTGACCGAATAAAAGTATTACAAGAAGAATAAATGGTAGACTACAGAAGGTAAATGATAAAACCACCAAAAGGTGTTGGACACGCATATGTTGCCTCGTTAAAAACCTTGACAAGGAAAACTCATAACCAAAAGGAGTTAGAGTGACCCACATTAATAGGAAGTTAGGAACATTATTTTAGGCCAACACTAAAATACGAACTTACCCTCAAATATTTCTAACTTGGTTATACATCTTTTATTAAAGCAACACCATATCTGGAAATCACATAGATAGAATAGATCTATAATACAAAACAGAAGGAGTTTTTGAGCTTTAGACGGTCGGATAACATTTTGAGAGATAGGCGTTGCACCCGACCACGTACACACCAGAAATCTGATATATGAAATCACTAAATCGCCTTTCCAAAAAAATTAGTAGATATGAGATGGAAAATCAAAGAATGGATTTTAAATCCATTCAGTTGATTTGCATCACCTGAGAATTTGAAGGGTTTCACTAACATATATGAAGTGAAAACCAAAGACGTCGCGGAGATCGATGAATATTTGAGGGAAGTTATTAGTTTTGAGAAAGTCAGAATTTTTAGGAGAAAGAAAATATATACTCGCATATATTTTGGGCTGAAATATCGAATTTATTTTAACAGCAATTCTATACAAACCGTCAAAAAAAAACAATGAGAAAACCGCCTCTCACAGATTTTCAAAATTTTGTGGGCCCCATCCATCGGGAGTTTAGCAGGGGGGCATGCATTGTGTGAGGCGGTTTTTTGTTGTTGTTGTTTTTTGCTCAGTCTGTTAAGACTTTTTTGTTATTTTAATACCTTCTGTGCAGACTTTTTTTTTAATTCTAATTTTTTCACATTTTTATTTTGGAATGATAGGGAAAGCGGAAGGATGGGTAATTGTATATACATGTTAATCCTATATAAAATATCATAAAATACTAATACGAAATGTGTGAGATTCAGCCTAACCAGATTTTGAGGATATATTAGCGGCCAACTATATTGTCACTAGAAGCAATAATTAAATTAGATAAACCTTTTTATCGAATATTTACACCATATTACAGGTAATTTAGTTAGGTTCAGGGTTCATCGTGATAAAAGATAAATGTAACAACGCGTGCCACACGGATTATTTCTAGTATTTATACAGAATAGAATAGGCAAGATAGAACTTGTTGTGTATTTTTCAAGGTGTTGCGAAAATAAAATCTTGATTGCAAACAAACCCTAATTTGACATCCTTAAAAATGGCTGCCGTTACAAATGTTGTCAAAGTAGAAGAAGAGAAACCAGTTGAAGAAGAACCAGATAGTCGCATTAATATCAAGGTCGCGAGTAATGACGTAAGTCTGATATCTCAAACTCCATCAAATGCTTAAAATGTTTCAACTTTTAATGTTTGGGTTCTAGGATATAACTCTTATTCTAAACTCGTCTTGTTTTCATAAAAGTTCTCGTCTCTATACTGTATTTTTGCCCGATAATTTAGTTTGATTGAGAATGGTGTTATTGGTACCGGTAATCTTCTCTTTTTCCTCTATCGTTCTGACTGGGATTGTTATGGTTTTGATATATATGCTCATGGTGATGCATGCCTATTAATGCTTGTGTGTAATTTTTTTTTATTTTATTATCATCAAACGCAGGGTCATGGTACTGTGGTTTGCTTTAGGATTAAGCCCAAGGCTCGGATGGGTAGACTTATGGAAGCCTACTGTGATGCATTAAAAATTGATTTTACGTCCGTCAAATTCATACTTGACGATACTGATAAAGCAAGAACATACCGCAGATCAAGTAATTTTTCTCTAATCTGTAGTGTTTTGAATTTAATGCCAAGGTTTTGATTTTCAAATCTGAGATTTTTTTATTGTAATAAGGATCAGCTTAAATTGGTAGAGGGGGACGAGATTCAGGTCGTACAGGACATGATAGGGGGTAGCTGGGTCTTAATGTGATGATGCAAAAGGTTCAAAAAATTGTGGTTATGATTTTTTCAGGTGTTACTGGTTTTTGTTTGTTTTTGAGCTCTGTATTGTGTTTTTTTTATATCTTATTCCAGATCTTTTTACCATTAGTATTACGTTCTAATACTAAACGTTATCTGATGGTATTTACAAGAGTAACAAGTGAACTCTCTGGCTCCCAACTTCAGAGGCCAATTCTGATGAAAGAAGGATACTTATCCGGCAGTTTCCTACTCCCAGATCTGCTGGATTTTTTTAAATTCAAGAGTATCTGAGCTGTAACAGTTGTAGTAGTCGTAAGTTGTTTTTAGATCCAAGAATATCTAATCCAAGATCTGCTGGACTACTCTTATATTTTTAGTATCTAGAATCCAAGAATAAATAGTGATCCAGATTTGTCTAGAGAGTAGATTTGTATACATGAATTTTTATAATAACGTCTGTTATTGAAAGTTGGAAACACATCCAACGATCTTAATTTGTTTACCTTATTGTTATTATTATCAATAGTAAGAAAACTGTAACAACAGTCTAGGATAAATTAACAAAGTAAAAATTTAGCTAGACGATTTGTTAGACCCAACCAGGGTACGCGTGAGGGGGCAAGTTGAGTATATTAGTCATATACTGTCTGGGCAATCTAAGATCTTGTAGATTATAATCCCTACAGCCACCCCACTAATTGGTTTTGAATTGGATGTCTATATCGATTATTTATATCTGATATGGTTTTATTCATAACATGGATTTATATCTTATTTTCTTTTTTGTTTCATGCTGCGTCACATACCACGTCCTGGTCCTCATTTTGACAATGAAAATGGGTCTACCGTCATACTTTTCGATAAAAGATAGAGCAGTGCTGTCCCGCACCGTTTTGCTGGAGAGCTAAATAAGCAAGCACGTTAATAGGCGTTAGATTAACCGACCACCCGTTGGATTAACTTTATCTTTACTTTTGTAGTTTAATACAGCTGGAGAACTTAGGAAATTAGAGTCACGTCCTTTAACATGTAGTAGCATCTCTAATGCAGGGTGAACTTTTTTTTTTTTGCAAATTGTTTTCTTCCTTTTTAACAGGGAAGGTTTATACTTTCTAGACATCTCGATTAGCTAAGAAAAAAAATCAATGCCTTTCTTGGTGCTCTAGCATTATCTTTGTATTAGACAGCCTAGACTGACACTATCTTCGTGTAGCTAATACTAGACTCTACGGTACAACGGTAGAAGCGAAAATATTAAGTTGATAGTTGACTGATAATCTAAGCTTACAGTGTACAGCATGTAAGGGCGTTCAAAGGATTAACAACAGTATATCTAGAAAGGAGACTTTTCACTGACAAACCGTAAGGGCTTTCTTTCTTTTTTTTTGGAAAATGTTTTACAGCCCCGGTTTTATACCCCAAAACTTTGACACCACTTTTGAAGTTTTTAGGGCTTTAATCTAATCTCAATCAGAGCTTTCACTGACAGTATATCCACGATTCGTACGGTCATGTGTGAAAAAAAGCGTTGTTCCTAAGGGTTAACAAAAAAAAATGTAGAAAATTAGAAACGGACTAGACACGGAAAAAGCCAAAGGGTTGGGACCATGGGGTGGAACGGAGCGTTTGAAAATTGAAGGTGAAAGTCAAAATATTCACATTAAACAGAAGTGCTTTAATAATTTTGCACATGGAACATATAACATCTCCCTGTGAACGATATCCTACACAAATGATCGACACGAAGAAATAAGTATCGGAAACAATTTAAAATCAATTCTACACATACCGTGTAAAATCAAGGTCTTCCTTAGTGCTCTACCATTAACTTTGTAATAGACTGACACTATATTCGTGTAGCTAATATAGACTCTTTATAGAGTTTCTACTGTATTACTATTTTATTTATTTAGTTTTTCTTGCTTTAACTCATACCTCAAAGATTGGGTTACTTCTTTTTTAGTAAAGAGATAAAAAGGGGAAGGAAAAAACAACTAACATTACAGAAATATAACATAACATAACCAACCTTAAGTTAGAGGAATACTTACAGTAACTACAATCCCACAACACATTTAGCCTCCCTAGTCGTTAAAGCAAGATTTAGGATTCGGTTACTTATATTACAATAACGAGCAGACATATAGTGATAAGAACAGACCCTCAAAATTAGCCTTCCTCTGTAATGGACCCAAGATACTAGATAACAGACTGTATATTCTCAGCCGACACCCACACGATTCTTAAAACGAGAGTGTTTCTAGGACATTCTTTAATCCAAAAAGGATTATCATTGATGTAAAAAGGCATTGGTCATTCCAATATAAACCTGTAGTACTCCCATTTACTAAAATACAACGTAGTTAAGATAGGTCGCTTCGCAAGCTTCATTACTCCGTCAGAGGGATAGGGATGACAAGCACTGACCAATAAAGATTCGTCAAATCCTTGAGCTCCGCAAATTTTCTTGCAAACAGCAATATGATCCATGTAATAGTCCTCGTCCGTGAACTTACCTATCACTCGATAGGGGTACATATGAATAAAATCTGGCTTTTCTATGTAAAGATCGCTATGGTATTGGTACTCCATGCGACAATCCATAAATTCCTAACAATCAACAAATAGGACGAATAAGTTGCTCATTTTATAGGTTATCTAACGTAAAAATAAACGATTGTAATTTTTTAAACTGGAATAAACTGCATAACGCAATTGTTTGTAATTAGAAATACGATGCATGTGTGCAGGGTGTTAGTACGATTTTTATTTTTATTATTATTATATATTTTTTTAATAGCTGATAAAGTAACTTATTATCTTCCACTATAATATGGTGGTGGGTATTTCATAAATGCAAAAACTTTCAGCCTCATGTACTGCACTTACTGAGAATATGAAAAACAGAACTTTGAATATTGCAGAGACTCACATCACATAATCTACCCTAAAACAGGAGTTATCAACGAGACAAAATTGCTGAGAAATGGATTCTATCGTATTAGACAAAAGTACCAAAAACCACAAATACGTTGAATTGGATTTCACTACTTCGTAAATCGGATCCCCCTAACATAATGCATAGAAAATGTTGACAAAAAAAAAAGCATATTGAAAATACATGATACATAAACAAACTCCTCAGGATGATTGAGAATATACTGTCCGAATAAGAAAACACAACCTTATTTTTCCAAAAAATAAAATTAAACAAATCTAAGCATGCATTAGCTCCGTGTATCAAAAACAACTAAAAGTAATCGGTGGCTCGCTTGGATTAGAAGCTCACGCTGGGTTGGTGGAGTAGTGGTGGTAGCGGGTGGTGGTGTTTATTTATAGGTTTGTTTGAATAAAGGTTGTTTTTTAGTAAAGGTTGGTATAGGACTTGATGCTGTTCCTTCAAGTGACTTGTGTAGAGATCACTGGTCATTGGAGTCAGTTGTCCTTAGGTAGATGTATTCTGTGCCACAATGTAATTTTTGCTTCTTCGAGCTGTTGTTCATGGTTGTAACCAGCTCTTTGAGCTTCAATACTAATACATATTATACCTTAGCTCAAAAAAAAAAAAAAAAAAAAAAAAAACAACTTAAAAAAACAAAAGGAGGATCAGTAGAGACAAATACATGACTTAAATCCAAAAGAACACAACCCTATTTTTCTAAGAAACTAAAAACTAAACTAATCTAACCATGCATTAGTTCTAAGAATCAATAATAACATTAAAACAAAAGGAAGATCAGTAGAGATAAATACACGACCAGCCCCTGCTATTACCTCCTAAAACTGCACCGGCCCCAGTGTTAAGTGTTATTCAGAAAACCCACAGCAAAATCAACTTAAAAAGAAAAGGAGATATACTTACGGCAGACACGTGTGTTACAAACCTACACGTAGCAGCTTGTGAGCCGCTAGACTGACTTCCCCGCCATTAGATCACACACACATCAGGTTTCATAATTCATTACAGCCGGCGGAAATTAGAGTATTAGAAAATAGGTCCTTGTATTTCAATATTATTTCTTGTGTAGTGCCTTAGTGGGCTCTCTGAATTACTTGCTTAGACAATTGTCCGATTGACAGCCTAGACTGACACCATCTTCATATAGCTAACACTAGACTCTACGAAGAACTGTAGAGGCGAAATGACGGATCAAGAAAAAAACTGTACAAGAAAAATTTAAGGGAAAAATACGGTTTAGTCGCAAAATCAGTCCAACTGTACAATTTAGTCCAGTCCGATTCAACTAGGTACAAATTAGTCCAAAAATATGGAAAATACACTAATAACCCTCATTATTTACTATTTAGTCCAAATATTTGGATTTTAGTCCATACTGACTCATGATAATGTCAGCAATTTTGAATAATATAAAAAATAATTAAAAACAATTTATCTTTTGAACCGTTCGTCCAAAATCGACAAACTTTATATATTTGGAAAGCATTTTCCGAGAGCTACAAAAAGAGTACCCATATGACTATATAATTTTCATTTTTTAAAATTTTTAATTTACATTGGTGTGTACAAATATGTACACCGTTGCAAAGATCCAAAAAATCCAGAGTCCATGATAGCCAAACTGCCACTCTAATCTGCACAGACTGAGAAAAATACCAACCACGCCAAGCTCCAGTTGGATAACATCCAGATTTGCAGAGGTAAGTTTAGCAGATAACCTGCATCGAGGACAAACCAATGAACATAAGAAATCGCAGCTTGAAAAGAAAGTGATTATCCTTTCACCAACATCCACATAAGAAAACAAAATAAGAAAACGATCAAAATAAAAAGTTACTCGGTTTATGGTCAGAGACACAATCCATGTGGGCATTACTACACAAACTTAATATGGTTTCGAAACATCCTACTACAGTGATTCATTGCACTTTACCAAAAACGAGATTACTAACATGCACAACAGATCAATCATACTCACACCCAGACCTACTTTTTCATGAGAAGTTTATTGGTGCATCAATATATTCATCCCTGTGAAACATTCCTAAAGCCTATCCTTCATAGCCACAAATAAACCTACTTTTTCATTGAAAATACACTGGTGCACCAATTTGTACACCCCTGTAAAACATGTATAAAATCGATCATTCATATTCACACTCGGGCACACTTTTTCATGGGAATTATACAGGTGCACCAATGTGTACACCCCTGAAAAACATGCAGAAAAACGATCATTCATAACCACACACAAACCTACTTTTACATGGGAATTACAGAGGTGCACCAATAGGTACACCGCTTCAAAACATGCATAAAGCTAATCATTCACAACCGCACACAAACCTATTTTTTCATGGGAGTTACTTCCCACAGGTGCACCAATATGTACACCATTGTAAAACAAGGGAAACGTACTTTTTCATAAGATTTACACAGGTGCACCAATATGTACACCTCTGTAAACACATGCACAACACCAATCATTCATATTAACAATCAACAAGTGTGCAACTATATACACATTAGCTATCTACATGTGTATAATTATGTACACATTAAGAATAAATATGTTATTTCATTAAACGAAGGTTGTACTTATCAAATTCAACTAAGAAAGCCTAAAACACACAATCATGTT
The DNA here is from genome assembly GCA_023531105.1 of Papaver atlanticum. Classification (NCBI taxonomy): domain Eukaryota; kingdom Viridiplantae; phylum Streptophyta; class Magnoliopsida; order Ranunculales; family Papaveraceae; genus Papaver; species Papaver atlanticum. The sequence continues at coordinate 429,116 of JAJJMB010010320.1, forward strand.
ATCAGTTATGACCAATATTAAGGTAGGAATCATCAAGGGAACCAAAGTATACAACTAGAACAAATACCTTGCACCGTGTTGCATCATCTTGGGCTGCAAGCATAGCAACATAAGTTGGGAACTCATCTTTATCATCTTTGACCTTCACTACATCTGCAATTGGGATAAAGAAAAAGGTTGAGAACTTGAGATACTAACAGCGGTATGATTTTTGTTATTTTTTTCTTCTAAATATAGGCAGTTTGCTTCTCAACATTTATATCGACCCCAAAACTATTTTGTAGGCAATGCTCTAATTTGCGGTATATAATAAATACTAACCAATGTCTAGAAAATCTAAGAGGAGGAAAGTCTATTACTATTACAAAATGTAGGGGCGAACCTGATCCGTAACTTATATTAAGTCTAGACTTTTTCGGTACTGGCTCCTCCTCCTGTCAGCATGGTTTACAATCCAGAGAAGCTTTGCTTCACATCTTGTTGATTCCATACTCAGGTGAGTTACCCGAGCCAATCAAAAAATCTGGACATTTGGAGCTTAAACTCAGCATCAACAGTAGGTGATACCATAAATGCTAGAAGCATATCGAAAACTAAACAAGATGCACAGTAAAAATAATATGGAATTTTGACAACATCATCGATCAAGACAAAGGAATACATTCATTCAAGTGAAATACCATGGAAATCTACATGGAGATGAAACGCAAATTCTGCATGTAATCATGTTGACAGTAATGACTTGGTCCACATTACATATCAATATGTTTACCTAATTTCTTAGACTTCAAAATAAATAACATGTGTACAACTATGTACACCTAAATAATCAATATGTGTATAAATATGTACACCAGAAAAATAAAATATTGCAAATCAATAAATTGATCTGACGGAAAAAAAATATAAACAAAAAACAACAATTTCAGAATTATGCCCAGCTTCAAAAAGAATCAACACGAGGTACAATTAAAATGTAAACAAAAAACAACTAAACAAAAAGATAACACAATGGTGTATAACTATGTACACAACTACAATGGTGTACAAGTATGTACATATTAACAATCAACGTGTACGGGTATGTACACATGTTGTCCACATAAGTACAAGTATACTTACTACTAGTACTCACCATTGTTCTCTTCCTTGACTTACCTTTTTTTTTACTTGAGTAATGATGGTGAGTTTTCTCCTATTACCACCAGTTTCATGAATTATGTACAGGTCATAAGGAACATTTGGCAGCAATAACGAGGCCATAAAGTCTAGAGCCATGTTCTAGACTATACCAAGAAAAATACATTCAAATGAGCAAAAAGACGTGGTAGAATCAAAAACCAAATAAGAAGAAAAAAGTTTACACCATTAAAGATTGGAAACACCAATATTTAATGCAACTCAACATATGTAACTAGTTTAATTTCAGACACACCTGATAAAATGTGCATTTCTGATGAGCTAAGCAATTCAGACTAAACATTCTTCATCATTTCAGATGAGCCAAACACATGGTCACCGGTCTTATTGCTACCAAAAGCAATCCTAAAAACTTTCTTTGCAACTTCAATTCAAACATTTGATACTAGAACAATAGCAAATGGAAAATACTTGTAGATTTAATTCGCCTCAGTATCTTAACTAACATGTGTGTACAACTATGTACACATCAGTGCTTTCCCTAATTCCTTAGACTTCAAAATGGATAACATGTCAGGGGTAATGGTTTAGGCATTACAATTCTATACCGTCAATGCATCCGTTACAAAAAAAAAAAAAAAAAAAAGTTGACGTCAAAGTTACATCAGGGTAATACAATTCTATACCGTTAATAATCAGCATATTTACAATTATGTAGACATTAAAATCAATAGGTGTACAACTATGTACACATTGATAATCAGCATGTGTACAATTATGTACACTTGTATGATTGCGTCTACGATCTTGAAATTCGAAGAAAACTAAATATTTTAAAACCCTTCTCGATCTAACGTCAAAAACTGCTAAGCACCACCGGATAACTTTTTGTGCATATAACATTAAATAGGTATTGGGAGAAACTATTCTAATGATTATGGTGACTGCTATACTCCTGAGGTACTACATTATTTTTCATGAGAATAAAGAAGTGTAATTATCACTACAAATTGGGGCACCACAAGGTCCCTCTTTCATTCCTCGCCATCTTAGAATATCTAAAATCAGACTTTAAAAGTTGTTTACCATTGGTCCAGAAAGTAAGAACAGTCTTCCCACCTGCACTTACTTGATCACTTGCTTCTGCAGTTAACTTATGACATCAGCCAACAAAGCTTGGAGATTGGGGCGCACAACCCTGCAAATTTCAACCACATTTTTAGCTCATATAGAAAAATAAAGATAAAATTTAAGGCCAAGCTACATGATAAAAAAAAATATTGACCTATTTCAAAAAGTTAATGAAATTTTCAAAACATTTGGCCAATTGGCCACCTTTTGGATGGGATTTAATTAATAATAACACCACTTAATCACCATCATTAGTACACTAATCAAATGATTCTTATACATCTCGTATATCAAGCACAAAAGAAACAGTGCACTTTTATGTGCACCGCGTATAACTGGTGTACAAGAAAATACACCTATCTTAGAAACTGCAATCTCACCAGCAAGTCTAACACCACTTGGCCCTCCCCCAGTGAACATCAAGCTCACCAGCAAGTCCATCCCCAGTTGGCCCTCCTCCAATGATTAAGCATTGAAATTACAAACTCTATGTTGTTGTTGTCTGTCATATAATTTTTTTTTTCACTTTATTTTTAGAAATCATCTCTTTAAAGAACTCAGTAGATAGAAAAACATTACATGGTTCCTTAACTCGACAACCAATTCATATTTTTTTGCTGATCCCTGGATGTTTGTTCCCACCTACCAAGTTCTTTTTAAGTTTGCAAGATGGTTAAGCATCCTTACTTCTCCAAATTAGTATCCAAAAAAAAATGTATCAAAAAAAAAATGAATACATTTTTTTGTAATAACAATCCAATCAATGACAAACCGGAAAGAACATGTAAAAAAATTCAGAAGTAGGATCAGATATTGTAATCAATTTCCTTGTTGTAATGACAACTCAATTTATTTTTCCTATCCGAGGAAGCGTTTCTCTAAGTTTGAGATTCCCAGTTAGAAAACATGCTTTAACTGAATTTATGTGTATAAATAAAAAAGAGAGAAATTAGTTTGTACATCAAAAACATATATGTTTCGAATATACATGTCGTAGCCTTATTAACTTTTTGTAGACACAGTACTCCATTATGTGAAATTGAAGTACCTAATAAGGATATATATGCACTAAAAACTCTACCATCTAGTAATATAGTTAAATAATCATATAAATTTAGATACTGAATTTTATGCTAATATACATAGTCCATTCTACATTTTTCTATCTCTACACTAGTACATCATGAATGAATAAGATCCAGAATGTTGACATATACTACTACCGTGGTTTCTTTGTCTTGATGGCTCAAGTAAGCTTCCCATTGATCCGCATGCTTAGATCTTACAGTCTGTGATTGAATTCAATTGGTTTTGTGCATGTTCCTAGTCGACCAATTATCCCTTCTTTCATTTTTTTCCCTGTTACTCTTTTCTATAATCAAAATAATAAGTGGAATTTCCATATATAAACATGGCTCTATTGTAGATTTTTGGTAGTGGTGGTGAAAATACAATACAATTGAGGAAATTAGACCCGTAATGTACATCAAATTCAGAAATGCCAAATTAACAGAATCCTCACAACATAATTTAAATTGAATCTACCTGTTGTAATTCCATTAAAATTGATGGAGGTGCAGCAAGCACCGATTCTTATTGTTATCCATCCCCGTCACCTTCGCTTGCTGTTTCAAATCCATCATTATTAATTAGTTTCTTCCGTTTCAAATCAAAGATTTCTCCAAACAAAAAAAAACAAAAACAAAAATTCAAAAAATAGTTAAATCATCAAGATATCAATAAATTGAAAATAATGATAAAATTCCGAACTGATTTTTGATCGATCAACTGACGAAAATAAAAATTATGGTGAGCAAATAAGGCTTTTCTGTATAGCAAAGTAAGGCATAATATATGAATCAACCGACGAAAAATTACTACTACCTGTTGAGTGAATCGCTTAATTTTTTAAATCCACTGATAAGGCTTTCATCTCTTCCGAATTCAGATCCTGATACGACAATTTAAGGTTATTCCATTACTAAAATGTTTCATTTTCCTCCTATTCTGCCATCTAGAGTAAGATCTAGAATTAAAAAAACTAGCTGAGATTCAATCCAGATGAATCGATATTAAGAACTAAACCTAAATACTCTTCTTAGTTTCAGAGATCTAGAATAACAAAATCTGATTGCGATCTCATATATCAAATACTGTAGAAAAACTTCGAATAATCGGTTGAAACGAGATCAACCATTAAGCCCTAAATTATTTAGTTTTCATTTCAGAGCTTTGAGAACAGGATAAAGAAATGAATCAACAACAATTTAGTATACGGTTTTGATTAAAAAGGTATTTTCGAGACTAAAATATATCGGTTTGGACTAAATCGTTAACAAAAGGATTAACCCGTTCTAAATATGGCAAGTTTGGATCTCCTAGTACTAGGCTTGAGAGGATAGGACTAAAGAGTCTAAAACCCAACTGAAATGGGAGTAAACGTTAATTTCAAAGTTTACAGTGCACAGGGATCTCACGAAATCCACCTTGGCACTTGCAATGGCTAATTAATGACATCCGAGAGCAGCAGTCTTTATTTTGCTCTTTTGTAATTAAGTGCTGACCTTAAGGGGAGGGCCTACCCCCGTTCTGTTAGGCTCTAGTGTTGGTGCTGGTTTTTCAGCTTATCAAAACAAAAACAAAAAAAGTTCAGTCGGCTGATAATCTAATATTATCGAGTTTGGATGATAATCTTATCTAATCTAATCTAAGATCGTATTGTCATTTTAGAAAAGAAGCATTGTTCTAGTTCCCGATGGAAAATTGGATACCGACTAGACATGATCATGACCAAACGGGTGGATCATTGGGGTGAAACGGATAACGGAGTGCGTAAAAAATACCAGGTGAAAGCCAAAATGTTCACGTTCAATACAGTGCTTTAATTATTTTGCACACGAAACATGCAACATTTACCTTTTTGGACTTTGAATCAAGTCTTTCTAGAGAACACACTCCTTTAGAGTATAGACCATACGTAAATGATCCTACACGAAGAAGAAAGACTATTTGTGAGATCATATGTAAAACTCCTTGTGATTCAATCAAACTTTTATTACATCACCACAACTGCAATCAATAACAAAAGTTCCTCGAAATAAACTTATATTCAATCATTCATCTGTATGCAATTGACAAACTTTGCTATATCTCGTCGTAGCCACGACAGGTAGCGGCCATCGGGTAACAAATTACAAGATACACAGAAAAGCACTCGTGAAATTAATATAATACTGTCACAAACTGTTGCAATATCAGTCGAATGTTTCCATTAACGATCAAAATTAAAACTCTAAAAACATACTCACGGAAGTAACGGAACATAAAGTAAATGGTAAAAGGAAACCCTAAGGGGATAGACATAAATTAACACTTAACTATCTCCTAAACATGGTTATTCTCTTACAAAGGCATAAGAAATTTTTCTCACGAAGATTAAACTATGCAAACCTGTTTTTAAGTTTCCTCAAAGGTTTGAGGAAAGTATTCCCCATCAGATGATTGATTCTTGAAGTCTTCCGAGTCCAGTTCAAGCAAACATACTCTAGATTCAATCCTATCGATGATCTTGTTCGTATGATTCTTTAACTCTTTGTCAATATCTTGGACATGCTTTAGAACCAGCTTCATTTTGTCAGAATAAATTCTGAGTTGTTTAAGTACAGTAGCTATGATGTCTTCTTGTGAAGTGTTCTCGATCCTTTTAGAGCAAGGGTTATGGAATGAGTGTTTTTAACACTCATTCACTGCCAAATTGAGTGAGGGCTGAATGAAAGAGTGTTTTTCTGACCATGGAAGTCCAAAATTAAGAGACTAAGCGGTTAATGATTATCCGCTTTGAGAGATTTTTTCTGCCCAAGCGGCTAAATATATGCCTCTTCGCAGGGTTTTTTTTTTTAAATAATAAAACCTAACTGTGGGTCCCGCATCCTAGAGTTTTAAATTAATAAAACTCTAAAAATAGGTTTGAGAGGCAGATCTTTAGCCGCTCAACGTGTTTTTTCCCCAAACAGCTAAAAATCAGCCGCTTAGTCTCCCCTTTCGCCCACTCTTTCGTTCCAATGAGTGTGTGAATGATTATTGGTGAATGAGTGAGTATTCTCACTCCATAGTAGCACCTAAATTGACCAAATCAAGTGATACTCATTCATATTGAATGAGAACACTCACTCCATAGCCCTTGCTCTTAGAAGAAGAGCTCGACTCACTGTCAGAAGATTCAGACTTCATTTTCCTACTAGGAAGTAACATCTTCTAAAAATCTCCTTCTTTTCCAGGTTCAGAGCTCGTTGAGGACGCCATGTAATTACAGGAAGGACTTTACACCCTTTTTTTTGGGGAAGCGTAAGGCTTAATCCTTTGATAGTTCAGAACATTGTATAAACTTCTTCTATAGAGCAATGTTTCTTCTTCTAGGTTTCAACAATATATAATATTTTTCTACTCCCTCATTCCCGAATATATAGACGGAGAAGTGAGAGTCTCTTAAAATAAGAAATTTTCAACTGAATAGTAATTTTTTTACCAATTTCCTATTTTACCTAATTTGTCCTTGTCAATTCCAAGAGGAATATGAACAATATCAATATATCAAGAGTTTATATTAAGTTTTTATATTAAATACTCCCTCCATCCCTATTATAAAGGCGGAGAATTAAAATTTGGTAGTCCCTTTAAATGGCAGAAAACATATTCCAATGAGGTTTCTTCCTTATGTTATAACCCTCATTTAAGAGATTGTGTCGAAAACTAGGGATAGAGTGGAAGATGAAGAGAAATTTGCACGGTTTAACAAAATTCTCTCCTATATTTATGTTTATTAGTTGGACATAAATTCCAAGAATTAGGATACTCATGAACATGGAAGGTTTATAGACATCTCGATTAACTAAGAAAAACAATCAATGTCTTTCTTGGTGCTCCAACATTATCTTTATATTAGACAGTCTAGACTGACTCTACGCCGTCCACTGTAGAATCGTAGAAACGAAAATATAAAGTTGACTGATAATCTATTCTATTCTTACCGTGTACATCATGTAATTAATTAAGGAAAACAGTATCTTGAAAGACTTTTCACTGACAAAACGCAAGGGCTTTTTTTCTTTCTAGTATTTTTAATCCAAGATTCGTATTGTCATGTGATCTATTAAAGGCTTTAACCACCTATAACTAAGGGTAATATATGGAAATATTCATCTTGGAATTGAAACTCGGCTATCTAATGGGACAATTTTTTAAACTCCGCCTTTATAATAGGGATGGAGGGAGTATTTTTTGAGCTCGTATTCTTTTGTGCCTACTTGTAGGATTGGATTTGTATCATTAGCCATGGTTCCATATTGGATCTAATTAAATTCATATTCAGTGTTTATTGGATCTGATATAGCTTGAAACACTTCATTTTCTTAACTCAAAATGCGACCGTATTTGAACAACCTTTCGGTTCTTATACTTTTGTTTACCTCTTCCAATTATTTTTGCATGCGTGACGACTCTTGCAACCGAATTAACTTTTTTTTTAATGGTTTAACATCATACCCATGTGATTTGAGGACTTTCAGTTCCGCTAATAAACACAATAATTTACTAATTAACCGGAATGCTGACTAGGTTTAATATATTTTTAATCGGTTTTTAAGGATGAAAATAGAGTTTAATGGAGAGGAAGATACTCATAGTCAAATTTAGTTTGACTTTTACAGGTAATAAATAGGAAAAAATAGAACGAAAAAGTACAATTACTTTAGAAATTTTAACAAAGGTGGCAAATAGGAAAAATGTGGGTGGCAAATTGATGAAACCTTAGCCATTAGGCATTTAAAGTCGATTCATAACTTGTAAAGTTGGCTCACTTTTGCACAGTAAGGGCATTTATAACTCGGAAATGATTGGGTCCCGACAGTTCTCCCACAACACACATAGTGGTGGGACCAAAAACTCATCCTCCTCCATAATTTCTCAGTGGGCCCCAGGAATTTGTGTGTGTGCCGGTATTTTGTTGGATAAAATTCTCGGTCAGTGTAACATTTCCCTAACTTCTCACATAACCAAAGTGTGCAGCTTCCTGTCTCGACCACTGAATAACGGTTTGGGGGCACAATAAAAGTTATGTTAAATGGGGGATGTAGTTTGTGTGTTTTTTAAATGTGGGGAGCAACCGGTATTTGCCCTTTTTAATAAGCCATCTACTGTATTATTATTTTAAACATTATATTACTTGACATAGATTCGGAGACACCACCAGACACCAGTGCATCTTCAAACCTTCTTCCTAAGTTCTTAGAAACAGAAAGTTTGAAAGTTCCTTTCTCTAACAGATCGTTTCTCAGAACTGTTCACTCATCGCAATAAAGGAAGCAGCAACGATGTCAACTATTCCTCTAGATCTATGGTTAGAAATCCTTAAACGGGTACCAGTAGAAACAACATTCGTATGCAAGTGTGTCTGCAAATTCATGTGTGACATAATTTCTCAAACTTACTTTGTGAAAATGCACCTTCATCATTCTATCGAAAAAACCAACCATAAATTCCTTCAACGGACTGTAGTACAAAGCGGATCAGAGATGTTTGGATTTTCTGCATCAAGAAAAGTTGTATCCGTAAGTCATGATTCAGTATTGTCAACGAGAAGAATACCCGAGTATACTATTTTATCGGATGTGCCTTTCCAGTATTCAGATTATGATGTATTTTTGATAGATTCATGCAACGGTCTGGTCTGCCTGTTGTACCGTGGTTTCTCTTTTCAATATTTCTTTTGTCTGTGGAACCCTGCTGCTACGGAGTACATGAAAATACCCAAATTAGAATCACTTAATTTGGGCAAAACCTTTGATATCAGGACCAGCGTTATTGGTTACGACAGCAAGACGGATAATTATAAGTGGGTAATTGCTGCAAGACTCTGTGGAGCCAGCTTTAGTTCCTCTTTTCATGTCTTCAGGTTACGCGAAAAGTTTTGGGGTGCTCAAACAATCCCTTATTGCATATCTTCACCCAAAAGTGCAGTTTTCCTTAATGGCGCTTTCCATTGGTTATGTGAAATGCGAGGCGAAGCCTCTCCGTTAATTTTATCGTGGGACATCATCAAAGAGGAATTCAAAGAAGTGCAGCTCCCAAATATGACTTCGAAGAATGGCCTTGCCGTGAAGGATATAGGAGTATTGGAAAAGTGCCCGTGTGTACTTGTACATGTTCCAACGTTTTGTGTTGAAGTAAGGTTGATGCAAGTACATGGATCTCGAGATTCTTGGTGCCGACGTTATATCGTAGTCGATGAAACCATTTTGAGCCCACCTCATTTCAGAAGTTTGGGTGATATGTACTCGTACCCTCTTGAGGATGGCTCGTAGTTTTAAGAGCGGTGAGATTTTATTCTGGTTTCCTGGGAAGGGTTTATTATATGATCCCACGCATGAAAGAGTAAGAGAACTTAGTAGGGATTCTCATTTGTTAACTCGATGGCTGCACTCTTATATGGAAACCTTAGTTGCTTTGAACTCTGGCCATTATGTTGTGAGTAGGGGCAAATCGATGAACACCAAGCAGATGAAGCGTAAGAGCGATGTTTGAATAGTTTATTTGCGGAAGTGGTGCTGGTGGTGGTCTAACATTTAGCGGTTTTAGGCGGTGGATGTGGTGGGTTTCTTGGTTACTTTCTGGTGTTTCTTTTAGGATTTACCTTTTTCAACTTTGTCTGTTGGTTTTAATCAGTGGTCTTGTGGAGAAGACCATCCTTATATCTTATGGCGGGCTGTTGTTTCTCTTCCGACTTCTGCTTTTACGAGATTGAGTTAAGGTGCATCGACGAAATCAAGCTCCACCGACGTTGTTTAGGTTACTGTGAATATGTGATTGTGAACATGTATGATAATCTCTTTTGTTTCTGATAATGAACTCAAGCTTTTCTGATAATGGGTATTCTGATTTCAAAAGGTTAAGATTTGGACCAACTAGTACTTCAATGGTTCAGTGGTTGTAAGGTATTGTTTTTGCACCTAATCCACTGTTTATTGCTGCAGATTTTTCAAATAAATATTTTGAGTGCTTTAACTTTTTATTCACACCTGTTTAGGTTGGAGTATTTTCTAGATTGAGTTTCTAAGTTCGAGTGAAGAATTTCTAGTCTTTAATCTGTTTTGAGTGGAATATTGTGATTTCACTATGCTTTCCATGTATCTAACATATGAAGTCTAATTCTAAGATACCTTCAGTGTGATCTGAAAGGGTGTGTAAAATGGAAAATGATACATTGAACGAAGAAACACCGAGTGTGCACCGTTTGAGAGGGTGGTGGGGCCCACTCATACCCCACCCCTATCCCTTCTCGGTGCACACTTCGTTGCTGGGCTTGGGTGATGTAGCAAAGTCGGTGGAAAATCCATCTTGGTACGGCGATGAGAGAGAGAGTCTGTATCACATAGTAAAACTGCGGGCAGCGAATCTCTGAGATCTGTTGCCATAAATTACATCTCATTTTCGTTAGAATCACTCACTCTGGAATTTAGTCGGTCTACCCTAGACGACGAGACCTTGTATAGTGGATACGAAAACAGCGGTGCTACCGTGATTATCCCGTGAGGAAAATCAACGGAAGAGAACAAAGTCTCTAGCATTAGGAATAGAATAGGCAGAGTGAGTCCAGTGCTCTATTTCAATCGGGATAAATCTCGATACCCCCTAGAAAAAGATAAATATCGACACCCTCTAGTCGGGATAAACTCTAGACGACGAGACCTTACATAATTATCAGAAATGACGTCTGATTTTCCCTCTTCTTTGCTCCATACCCGCAAACATAATCTTCTTTATCCTACGTTCACTAGTCCCCTACTAGTAATCATCCGAAAAGACGTGCTTTCCCATCTTTTAATCTCTAGGCTCTACCCTATGTTTCATTTAGTAGGTCAAATAAGGGAATGGGGGAATCCCATCAGTTATCCGTAACTTAGAAATGGAACGGACAATACCTAAAGACGACCAAATATGGTATAGTTTGGTAATTGGCAAACTGGAATTCATTAAGAAAAGTGCTTCCGACTTTGCATCTAAAATCTTCAACTCTAAATCAATCAAAAAAGTGAATAACGCATACAGATTCGTATAAATTCCCACTTTTAAATATATTCATTCCGCTTTTAGAGGTGAAATTTTCATATTTCACGAAAGTCGATAAATCATAAGAAAAAAATCACAGCTGCGCCTAAATCAATCAAATAAGTGAATAACCACAATGCAGATTAGTGAAAATTCCCACTTTTAAATATATAATCATTCCGCTTTTAGAGGTGAAATTTTTATATTTCACGATAATCAATAAATCAGAAGAAAAAAAAAATCAGAACTACGCCTAATAACGATAAACCCAAGAAGTCATATGAACAAAAAACATATAGATAAGATAAAAAACCCTATTCATAACGACTTTTTAATAACGTGTATATATATGGTTGCACATGATATCGGATTATATATATATATATATATATATGGTTATACATAAAATTAAAATTGGTCTTATACTTTTTATTCTGGCCATCTTAGTAGTGGTGAGAATTATCTTTTTTTCCATTCAACGTTCATGGATCACTAAATCAATAAGGTGATACTAACTGCATTTAATTTGTGGGGCTGAAAAGCATTTTTTTTTCGGAGATGAAAAAGATAGTTGGTCTCACTGAAGATAGCTGGTCTCAGTGAAGATGACATAACGTCTATTATCAAAATCCGACAAAGGTGAAATAATTAATCAAAGGCTATCCCTTTTAGCTACTGTTAATTATGATGTGCATTTTGTGGGTATTTTTTTTGAGTTTTAACCGAATATAATTTGTTCCCACGAATTTTTTATACCGGGGTATCATAACCAACCATCTGAGATATGAAAGGTATACCTATGTATAATCAATCTAGTTAATTAGTGAAGTTTTTGTTTTAATAAACATTTTTAAAAGTATATGGATATGAATCATATGATGGCAGCAACAATTTTCCTCTTTGAATTGTGTCGATAGTGACAATTTCCAAAAATATATGGGCATATTTACTAGTGAGTATCTGCAGGGTTTAAACTTCAGACTATAAAATAGAGAAAGAGAAAGGTCTTATCGCTCCATTTAATATGAAAAGATAGATGGATGATAGATTCCCTGTAAAATAAGTAAAAAACTAAAAATAAAGTACTAAGTAGTAAGCAGTAAGCACTAACCTATGTTACTAAATAAAGTACGTTGGGTATGGCATCTCTAGGCTACAGCTTTCGTAGTGGATTTGACCTTTAGAAGTCATTACCCAGACTGGGTAATGCACTCAAAATTAAGTCGTAGCAGGGGCAGAATCGTAGTAACTAGTAACTGATCGGAAGCATCTGATAATGGTTAGTAGGCAATGAGCATACCATTGAGAGTGGATAAGAGGCCGCAGCATCCTTTCTGCTTAAACGGCAAAAAATAGTGTATGCATTCATGTCATGCGTATATGTTGAGATTATTAGTCCCATATTGCCAATCGATTTTGAGATAAATGCCCATATTCTAAGATAGTTGTTTCGCTTAATTTTTCTTTGTGACGAAATTTCTTTTTCCCATGTTTTTGCATTGCACGAACACGGAACCACGTGCAGCCTTTTCCTATGTTTCCCTCTTTCCAAGTTCTGACTACTTGCCGACATCATGCGTGGAAAAAAATTTATTCACACAAACTAAGGATGAAAAAACAAATCTTGCACAGAGATATCGTTGTTTCATAAAAACCTTTTAAACGAAGGGGAAAATAGCGCATTCAACAAATATCGTGATAACCACTCACTCATTTGAATTCCACTCTGTTCAGGAAAAAGAACTGGTTCTGCTGTATGTCTCGCATAAAATTTTCATACAATAAATCGCCGGACATCTCTACTCGATTTAGAGCGCACATTTTGTTAAAGTATTTTCGGCAGTCACTCGGGTTTACATTTGGACTAACGTAGCAATAATCAGCCTCGGGAACTTCTAAGTTTGGCCTTTAAAGTAACATAGATGGAACCGTCCTCCGTCTGTTTGAGTTCTCTTTGTATGTTCAACAGCACAAGATACTTTTCATCATAGGTTCTTTCCAACGTGGACTTCCACCATCCAATTGGGTAAAAAAGTTCCAAGAATTTCTTAAAATAGCCGGATTCCTCTATACCCGTAGAACCGATAAATTCAACGATTACGGGAATTTTGTTGTAACAACACAACGAAAACAACCACACGTAGCTAGTACGATTCATGGCAACATCAGCAGGTGTAAGCACAACGGGAACTATTCTTTCCAGCGTATTTATAGGCAAAAATCTCGTAGCCGGGTCAATAAATGTGTTCCCCTCTTCTTGCATCATCACAAGATAACAACTCCGTGCAACATCGGCTGAATGTGTTCGATATACTCTATCGAAGATGTGGAATTGAATATCACTTGGAAACAGCCGCATCACATCAACACAGTTCCACGAAGAACCGGAGACTACAGATCCTGTGAGGATAATATATATAAAAAAATTAATTTAACCTAATCCAGATGATATTGAACAAATAAGTAAATGATCAACATCTTACAAGGTTTTAGCATCACCTAATCAAATCTCCGTTACCGCAGCACTTTTCTAAATTGAAAAAATAAAACAGAAAATAGAATTAGTTAAGAGGGAGGGACAAGTATACCTTTCCCATTAATACATCGATTCTTAAGTCTTGGAGTTTCTGAAACCAAAAAAAGAATCTGGATAAGAACAGTGTAAAAGATGTTCAAATTTTGCTACCTATTAATTATCTAAAACAAAGAGGCAGCAAACCTGGAGGATGATTATATTCCACTCTGGTTTTATTATTGCGATTTGGAGGAGTACTGAAGGGTTCGCATTCTTTAGTTTGGTGGCTTGGTTTCGGAATGAAAAAGGTAGGCATCGTAGTATTCAATAGGTAAAAGCGTAGCGTTTGTTCATCCGTTATCAGTAGTCGTCGCTTTAAATTGGTGGCTTTTTCAAAGACTAAGCATGAAATGTGTACAGTTGACATCTCTGGATTCCCAAGTAGAATCGCTACTTCTTTCTAAGGTGATTAATTTTGAAGTTTATAGGTACTTGAACAACTGTTATCGAGTGACTTTCTTGTGGTTGGTCATATATATCATCGCCACAATTCTCTCGCCGTAACCAGTCCCCGCCATAGAGAATCATCACATGTTGTTTTACCATTTGTGGAGCAAGAAAAAATGGACAAGAAAACTCGGTGAGAAAACGCTGAAAATATGTTGTACTGTACTGTGTGGGAATTGCTAGTGATAGAGCAAAAGCTAAACTAAAGCTGAGTTAAGTTTAGTGGAAAGTTAAGTTATATAATGAATTTTTTTGGCGCGCCTTTTGGAACTTATTTTGGTTCTTTACCGCGCTTTTTAGCTCCTCTAGTTTAACGGATGTAAAGCCAGTAGTTTGGTGGTGATGACTTTACCGCGCTTTTTAGCTCCTCTAGATTGTGGATGGCGGATGGAAACAATATGGTTGATGTTTATACGGTTAAGTGCGGCAACAAGGTGATATTAACTTCCCAAATGAGATTATTTGGAGTCGACACTATCCGTACAAAGTAAACTTTTTCCCATGGCTTCTATGTCATGAAAGGTTGATGACGACAGACAAGCTTGTTAGAAGGGGTATGGATGTGGATAGGGTGTGCAGGTTTTGTGAAGAAGAAGATGAAACAAGTGTCATTTATTCTATGATTGTTGGCGAACAAAGAGTATCTGGGATTATTTTGCCGAAGGATGCAACACAATTTGAATTACAATATAAATATTTCCGTAACAATAAAAGCTTGGAGTCATGATTGGGGTGATGAAAAACTTGACCATATATGGAACAACTTACCGGTTGCAATATGGTGGACCATTTGGAAAGAAAGGAATGCTATAATCTTCAATAACAGAAAGAAAAATTTGGAAAATTTAATTCGAGATATTAAGATTCAAGCTTATTTTTCGGTGGAGTCAAACATTGGAATGTTGGGTTTGAGGGCTAACATGGTGATAGTCTGATGGGACTCGTATTTCTATTGGTCGCTTTGAGTTAGATTTGAAACGTCTGGGTGTTAGTTTTTTTATTTATTAATCGCTCTTGGATCTTTTTTCTTAGTTATTTTCTTTTGGTGATGGATTCAAAACTTGGTCTCCTTTTTTTTTTTTGGTTGTATTTATTGGGTTGAGGTACAGTCTAACCTCGATAAATGAATACCCTCGGGACCAGGAAAAAATATTCTTTTAGCGAGATTATTTATTTATATTTATCCATTTATCGATAAAGGAATATTTATTCATTTAGACAACATTTTCTTAATTAGGAAGTACAATTGTATAAGAGAAGATGTACAAATGTACCTCGAGGGTCTTGGTGAAAATGCTTGCCCCCTAATATAACTTCTAAAATTCAACCATGTGATGCTGGGATTATTCGAGCATTCAAAGTTCATTACAGGCGTTGTTTTTATTCTAGCATCTTGCAAAGCCATGAAGTTTATCCACCAAAATCTTAAAAAGATTAACATTTTGGTTAATTTTGCTACTATGGCTTGGAGATTTGGTGTGACGACAAAAACAATTGCAAATTGTTTTCGTCATTGTAAAATTCGACCTGGAGATATTGATGATCCCGAACCATAAAATGGTCAATTAGAAGAAGATATCCAAGGATTAACTGGTGTCATTTCTAATTTACTATCCTAACGAGAATAATGCAGTTATGGAATCTCCAACAGACAAATAAATTAATTAGTCAGTAATGAATGATGCGAATGATCCTGAACCAGATGATAGTAGCGTCGTACCAAATGTGTCATCTAAAGATGCCTTTCGAGCGATGGTCACTTTAAAAAAACAGAACTAGTCATAAAAACCCAAGGTGACCAAACCTGTGGTACAAAAACTCCGTTCAAATGTTGGGATCCATTAAAACTCCATCTTAAACAAAATTGATACAAAAACCTCAAAATTTTAAAATTTGATACAAATACCCCAAATTTCAAAATTGGTTTCATCAAATTTTATGATGAAACCAATTTTGGTTTCATCAAATTCTTTGGGGTTTTTGTGTTACTTTTTTTTTTTGGGTTTTTGTATTACTTTTGTTTTGATGGGTTTTTTGTGGATGGATAGTAACACCTTTGGGGTTATAACTCGCGGACCGTTAAAAAAATAGATTCTACAACATGAGCAAAATATTCCAGAAATTGTGCAAGCATTGAATAAAATTTAGGATGCGCTGCATTTTGGTTTGGGTGGAAGAAAAGGACAATCAACCATAGATGAAATTTTTTGAGTTTATTTCTACATATATTTTTATGTAAGATTTACTGATTATGTATTTTGGTTTATTCTTATATATATTTTTTATATATAATTTATTGATTATTCGTTTATATTCCCATAGGTCCCTTTAAGGATTGAATATTTTTAATTCATTAATGCATAAAACGAGGTTATTCATTTATCACCTTGGTCCAAGTCGCGACCGGAAAAAATTACGAGGTTATTCATTTATCGAAAATTCGTTTATCGAGGTTCGACTGTACCCCTTAAGTACCTCTTTTTTTCAATGAATCTTTTTCTATTGACAGATCAAAAAAAAAAAAAGGAGATGCCAAAAGCTATGCATTGGTGCATCAAGGGGCGTTAGAGCAAAATTTTTTCCACTTTCATGTTTTTGGTACGGTAAATTTAGAAGAATGCTTAACAAACCGAGTTACCGAGTTTTTGAAAGCAAAAACCGACTCGCATATTAAAGGGGGCACCTACCCTGCTAGCCTCCGTTTGTTAAATGTACTAGTATTACTTTCACCTTGTTAAGTTACTGTACAGTATATATTTGGGTATTTAGACCATGGAAAGGGCTCTAAGAATTTTAACTCATAAATCAAAATCATATTACAGGCAGTAACTACCTTCAAATACTGTAAAGAATCTAAAGATCTAAAACTTTGTTTTCTTCCCTCGAAGAAAAATGGCCAACATAGTCGAACAACAGGAAATGGACGAAGATGGGGGATCTACTTGGGTTATCAGCGATGAGAATGGCCTATTTAGGAATGCCAGAGCAAGAGAAACGGACTTCGAAGATCCGGAGAGCCGAACTAGACGACACCAAAAGGATTGCCTACAACGCTTTTGGGTGATCAATTCCCTCAATAAGAGAAATCGGGAAGAAATGGTACACTTCGTGCATCCAGGTTTAGAAGGTTTTCAAAGAGGTGGAATTGCAGTATACGAGAAACGACCCGCTTTAAGAGTTTATGATTTGATGTTATCTGAATACGATGAATTAGTATTACGGGGGCTCCGTCCGTGTAGAGTTCTTCCATTCTGTTCAGAGAGAACATGGCTGGGGACTAGTCCTTTATGTGTGGTTCACAATTCGTCTGTTCATGAACCTTCTCTTGTGGAAGTGGGTAGAAATGCAAAGGCAATGGATCTGGAAATTTCAACCAGCTGGAACCTTAAACTCAACCAGCGAGAATACAGTTTCAAATTTTCCAAATCGAGTGCTCAACTTGGTAACTCCGATAAAAAGTATTGGCCCCTCCGTGTTCTTATGTGGAACGCTAGAGGTACGTTTAGGCCTGATTTCATTCACATTCTTAGAGATGTAATAGATTTTAACTGCCCATCTGTGCTGGTGATTGTGGGAACCTTCGCTACCCTGACTCAAGCATTTGATAACATCGCTCAGATCGGGTTTCAACATGCAGTTATCAGTGATCCCTTGATGTTCTCTGGCGGACTATGGGTCCTATGGAACACTAAAAGAGTTGTAGATGGATGGGAGGACTCTCTCTGGAGATCAAGAATTCGTCTACATAATTCTTTGTGACATATGTTTACGGGATGAGGTTAGATGCATGTAGCTTTCTCTGTTGGGTTTCCCAGGGTTAGGTGTTTTTGAGCTGGCTACAAATCACTATGGTTAAGTTTTTTGCTCTTATTTTGGTCAAGTTGATAGATTGTGAATGTCAAGGTTTTTTCTAAAAAAAGATAAAATGGTTTACTTGAATTAGGAAGTTACTGTATACAGTTGTGTTGATAGAGTTAGAATTCGTTATATGGGTTTTCATTATCGTTTGAATTTTGTAAAAAATATGGCTTCACCATGTTACGGTAATGAAATATAACCATGTCTAGGATCC
Organism: Papaver atlanticum; assembly: GCA_023531105.1. Taxonomy (NCBI): domain Eukaryota; kingdom Viridiplantae; phylum Streptophyta; class Magnoliopsida; order Ranunculales; family Papaveraceae; genus Papaver; species Papaver atlanticum. The sequence goes on from JAJJMB010010320.1 coordinate 447,583, forward strand.
TGCCCCTTTAATTAATGAGTTAATAGAAGTTGTGATTGTAGCCTATTTAAGGCATCGGTTGTGTATGTTAACAAGTTGTAATTTAATAGATAAAAAATATGTGCACAAATATCGGCAAACAGTGAAAGGATCAGTGGCTAAGTGGCTGTTGAATCACGAGATCGACTCTTTCGACATTAATTACTTTAAAAGAATTTACTAAAGATTTAGGTTCAATGTATTTTAAGGGGAAATTCCTTTTCTTCACCTTTATTTTGACCTTTTTTTTCACATCAATGTTTCAAGTGCAAAACTCAGTTTTCACCCCTTCTTGAATTTTTCACATTCATGGTTTCACACATTTGAAGTGAAGAATTATTTTTCAAATTTATCACCAAGTCCGCGATGGAGAAAAGAAGCGGAGACTGATCCGACTAAAGGGAAGAAAAAAAAAAGTTCCAAGGATGAATAAAAGTTGTTGTTTTTCACATAAGAGTTCAAATGCAAAACCGCTTTTCACATATATTAGGGTAATTTGGACTTCTATTTCGAGTGAATAATTAGTTCTCACATTTATTTTGAGTGAAAACTGTGCTTGTGGTGTGGGATAACCCATCACGGCACGGAACTGGACCAATAGACACAGTAAAAATGCAGACAGCTGACATCCGATGTCTGCTGCTTTCGGTTACATCATGTTACTGTACTCACTCTAGGATTCTAGAGTTAAGCTAGTGGTGTTTACTAAGCAGGCGATGAGACACGACGAGAGGAGAGTCCCAGACCATGAAACACGAAATTATAGGCTATAGCATGACAGATATGAACACACGGTAAAAATGCAGACATCTAATCGTTAATTTTTGTTGCCCCTGGTTACATCTCGTTAATCTACTCACTCTAGGTCATTAGATATTACTAGTGGTGTATATAGTTTACACCCCAGGCGAAGAGACGAGACAAGACAAGACGAGAAAAGACCCTTTTCGTTTTCCAAAAACTCCATCCTTTAGGCTCTTTAGACCCTAGTTAGTAATTTGGGGTACGGGTAGTAGTTCGGGACGGCATACGTACGGGAATTATACGGATTCGGATAGGTCGGATTTGGTCAAAAATCCGGTCAACGGTTCGTTGTTTGGACAGTAGTTCGGAACGGCATACGTACGTGCGTATTCATTTTATAAATGTGAGTTCGGCACTTAAAATTCGGCTTACATATATGATAAATTGATAAGTACTATGACCTTATTACAAAACTAATTTTATTTGTATATGATTTATAAGATGGAAAAAAACATTTTAGCGTGATTATTTAACAAGAAGTAAACAATTTAATCGCATAAATGTATTATAAAACGAGTTTATAGACTTTTAAACAAAAATCAACACATAAAACACTGGCTAAACAACTACTAATAGAAAAATTTAACTGAAGAATTGTATTTAAATACAAAGTATATACGAAATCAAACAAAAACCAATCAACAGAACTCGGGTCAGAGAGTTACCTATGGGAGTTCTAGTTCGGAAATATCATTCGGATTCGGTCAGTTCAGATACGTTCGTGAATCATTTGTGAGGTCCATATAATCCGCGAACTAGGTTTGGAATTAAAATAGTTCGGAAATATCATTCGAATTTGGTCAGTTCGGATACGTTCACGAATTATTCGGGAATGATTTGGAGAATTACTGACCAGGCTTTAGACAATGAGAGTCGTGACACATGAGACAAGACGAGACGAGACCATTCCAAGAAAGTCAAATATAGTACTACACATACTTATTAAATGAAGATGTGTGGTTCCCTTGAGATATTTGTGGCCTCCTTGAGATGTGTGGGAAGCATCTTACAAATTTGTCCCACCTCCATTCGGGTGATTCTTTTATTTGATTTTTTTTTTCATATTTCAGCACAACATTTGAATATGAAAAAGCTGGAGAACTTGAACGCGTATGTGGTTGGATGTGAGGTAATTGTTTTGCACTTAACCAATTGCTAATTGCTCCGGATATTTTTATTTTACATAAGCGTTTTGACTTTTGGGTGATAAACCCTTTATACACACAACTGGTTAGGATGGAACTTTTTTGGGAGAGACATTTTGAGATTCTACTTTGAAACTTTCAATTGAAGAATTCAGAGTCTCTTTATCTGTTTTGACTGGAAGATTGTGTTTTCACCTTGATTTCTATGCGTCCATCATACATACGTTTCTTATTACATTTGATTAAATATTTTAAGGCTCTTTAAAATACCTCTTGTGCGATCCCGAATAATCTTAAAAATTCTTAAATCATTTGATTAAATATTTTAAGGTTAATTTGAACCACCAAAAAAGCCAGCCCAGAACCGTGTAGTCACAGATTTCAAGCTCGACAGCTAGTGGCCCCAAAAATGCTCCTTGCTAATTACGGGGGCCACTTTTTTGTGAGTACACACTTTTTTCATGGGTTTTTTGTGCGGTTCATACAAAACCACTGAATTTAAACGGGCCGCCAATTTAAACCACAAGAAAACCGGAGGCCCCATTTTTGCTTTTAGTGTATGTGTCATGTGTGTGCAGTTTCTGTTTTATTCGAGTTTAAAGTGACAGTTCATGAAGACTTTTTGGGTCCCTTTTAGGCCCCGAATAAGCTTAAGAAAGGAGCCTTAAGAACCAAAGGGTGTGGAAAGCTAATCTTTGGGATCTGCCACTACAATTCTCAATGCTGTCTGCCTAGTAGATTTTGCCTCTCACCACCATTTAATGTTTAGATTTTTCCTCTCTCCATCATTTAGATTATGCCACGACTTGTTCCATAGTAAGGTCGCATAATTATATCTTCTTTACTCACTCGAGAGTCTAAAGTTGGTCTAATCTAGGGGCTCTGGGGGCTCTACGCTAGATAACGAGACCTTTAGTACCTTACAAGCAGACGAAATATTAGATTTCGGATAGAGGATATGTGACGTATGCTTTTCCCTCTTCTTTGCTCGATACCCCATACATAATCTCTGTACCCTATATTCCCTAGTACCCTACTAGTAATAATCAGAAAAGACATGATATGGATTCCGCATATATTAATTTGTTAAAAAATTATTTTTAATATAATTGACATGAACTACACATTTGATATGTGTTTCTAACAAAAAAACAAAAAAAAAAACACATTTGATATGTACATTACACTCCAAAAATAATATGTACGTTGGTGGTATTGGAATCAGATTGGTGTTTATATGTAGCAAAGTATTATAAGATGGAAATTCGCGAATCTGAGTCGGAGTTCTGGCTATATGTCCGATACGGACGGATCACGAACTTACTAACTAGGTTTGGGACAACAAACAATAGATTAGATCTTGCAATATACATTTGGGGATATGGCGAAAGCCCTCGGCACGGAGAGTTAGTGAAGGAATTAGCCCCACTGTGGGTAAACAGGGAAAGCCCCACTGTACAACACAAGTAAAGCACCAAAAGCCTAACTAGTTCCTCCATTTCATTTTCCATTGCCCTTAGAATCGCTTCTTTAACTTGAACGTTAGATATTTCTCGGGCTTTAGCTCCACCAAAATACTTCTTGCACAGGTCATGATTTCTTGGGCACACTGTCCGTGTCTCTAGCAAGTCTTGTTTACCGTTCTCTAATATTTGCATTCCAAAAATAAGAGCCATTTCTTCAGGAGTTGATTTATATATTTCTCCTTCACGTACTAGGAATCCTCCTTGCCCATCTTCTGAGTTGTTTTACGAGTAGATCAACCTTTTCAGCCCAGCAGGTGGCTTTTCCAACTCTTCTTTAGTTATTTGGTTGTCGATGAACACTTGTATTAAATTCCAAAAATTAGTTGTTTTTAATAGATCCCGCTGTTTATCATTCAGCATTAACCTCTTCTCCTCCGTTCCAGCAAACAGATCGTGCAAGAGACCCAAGCCTACCCTAAATGCCCACTGTCTGCTCGTTTTCGTATCATGATTCTCTGCCAATGTATACTTATAAAAAATTAAATATCAACAACAGCAGGGAACATGCTAAGTTCTGAAAATGCTTCCCCAAGGATTCACTGTTATCCCCCATTACGTGTTGCAAACGTAGTGGTCCATTGCTTCCCCAAGGATTCACCATTGGAAGATCAAGAGTTTATATGGACACCACATCATGGGGGACAAAAGTTGGGGATTAGACAAGAAAAGGGATCAAATAAGTCCAAAAGCCATAAATAATTCTCAAAGTGAACTATGTCCCGGTTATTTTATTCATGTAGAGTGTAGTTTTACATTTATTAATTCAGTGGTTTTTTATGAACGGACTACTCAAAAACTACCTGCCACTTGGGATTAGCAGGAGCGCCACTTTTGGGCCCACCATTTATAAGTTTGTGGGAGCGTAGTTTTTGTGTAGCCTAACTACTCGGTTCATTAGAGAATTTTTGTTACTTTAATATCATTCTATTATATCTGATTTGCAAAATGGAAATGTTATGGACATCGAAAACTTTTTAAACTATCCAAACAAGAATAAGATGCAGTTATGGATTCGCCTATAGAAGAAAACATGATGAGAATAATCCAGAACCAGATAATAGTAGCATCATATCAAATGATGCAACAAATAGACTTGCTATAACAAGCAAAAACAAAAAGAAATGAAGAAGAGAAATAAATACAAGAGTAAATTCACACTGGAGTGGGACCTACCTCCCCAAGGTAGGGTGGGGAGGAGGGGAATTTTTGGAAAGGTTCGGGCTCGTCCAATTTGTGGAGTTTGTGTAGTTCAACCACTGTCTGTCAAGAATTTTTGTAGAACAAAATTGCATTTTTACACTTGATGGTGGAATATAATTTTTGCACACCTCTGAAGATGAAATATTACAAGTGTGCATAATGTTTTCTTAAGTCTATACCACCATAATATTTCTTAAGTCTATACCACTAGCCAGTTGATGAAACTAAAATTCTGAATACAGGTGGGCTTAACCATAGGCAGATTTCTGTCTATGGTTATACATACCTGCTTCCCCTAGTAAATCTTTGCTTAACCATAGGCAGATTTCTGTCTCCGCCCTAATTTCTTAAGCAACAAATCCTATCGAGTGGATTAAAAGAGTGGAATAATCTTTCTTCACTATGTGACATTCTATCATTTTAATAAAATATTACCTGTTTCTGGTTCTTTACGTGGTGCTCTTCCATCGAATTTTTCTTTTTTCCTCTGCTTAACAACTTCTCTCTTTCTTGTTTTCCTCTTTTGGGAGCTTTCAACTGTTGTTTCTTCGACACCTCCTCTGCCCCTTTTTCTCCCCATCAAACTGAACCAAAAACAATTATTTATTTTAGTGAAAAACCAAAAACAAAGTTAGAATTAAGATTACAGGGAGTACAGAAACCGCGGGGCGCCCGATTAGAAAAAACTAATCTAAAATATAAATAAAAATCAAATTGAACTAGAAGATTATATCAAGACCTAAAATGAGAACTCTGACGTTAACAAGCCAGGCAACCTATAGATCCAAATAAAGTATATGCTGGAATCTTGTAGGGTTTTAGATCTGGTTTCTGTGTGAGATAGACGAGGGGCGGGCGGGCGGAGAACGTAGTGTGGGTAACAAAACAATTCGCCTTTACGTCTCTGGAATTATGGGTGGAAGGGAAATAAATGAACTCTGTTAAACCAGGGGGTGGGGTATGCAGAACCTTTCTAATCCATCACCTAATTTATTGCACTTTATTTGGACACTAATTGGAAGAAAAACAAGTGCAGAAAGAATACTCACCTTATCCTTGCATCAAATGGATGCTTCTCTCAACGGCAAGACTTTCTACCTCCGAGCAAATCCGTGCAGAACAGTTGATTTACCAGTCTATAGGCTCGTCTTGAATCTCAACCGAATATACTCAATGCCGTCTAACCTTGGGGACGGAGTGCGTATACCCAAGCAAACGGCATGGGATCCAAAATTTTAAATTACTGTCGGGACCAAATTATATTGGATTAAGTGTTCATTCCTACCGAAAGGGTTGAGTTAAAAAACTTCAGTAGTAGTCTTGTTACAAGGTTTAGGGAAAACCAGAGAAACAAACTTTTTTCCTGATCACAACAGAATTGTTCTTGGATTTGATATTTGTATAATATTATTTTTCCTGACACACCCTTAAAATTTCACATGATAGTGTCATGATGATATTCTCTTATATAGCCCGTTGGTCGTTTTTGAAAAGACATCTTAGACTCTCATCTCTCTAGCGTAAGCCGTTAGATTTTGTAAAGCATGGTAATAACTAATCAGGCATTAAAGCGTGTTCTTCAACGACAATTCAATTGTTAAATTAAGGATCATTCTCCCTTTTAAATCCAAAAGCCTCATTCCAAAAACCAAAAACAGATCAGGATTCCAATTTGCTTTTAATCGATAACTGTGAGTGAAATGGTGAACCTACTAGTAATTTTCTTAAACATAAATGATCGATTCACTGCAAAAAGGGTTACCGAGATTTATTCCGTCTGAAATTTGGTTATGTCTAACAGATAAAAAAAAAAAAAAATTTGGTTATGTCTAACAAAGCTGTTAATCTAAGACCAGTGGTGCATAGACACAACAGGAAACCAAAAACCAGCAACATGGATCTAATGGCCCTCTGGATTGCCTTTAAGCATTTGGATTTATGCGAGGCAGTGTTGACCCCGCGCTCTTTCTCTATCGGTGATATCTGCGTGGTTTTCTCTCGGTGTTTAAAAATCATTCCCGAAACAACATTGAAGACGTTTTCCTTTTGCATCGGAAATAGTATATTCTAGATCCACCGAAGGGATAGATTCGATAAACACAGCTTAGCTGGGACCCACGGTGAATAAACTTGGTGGTTCTGGTTCTGGACAGATCATCCTTTTGACTAACCTAAAAAACATAGATTTGTGTGGGCCCCGCCCCCTGGAAAAATAGTGGGTCCCACTTTGATAATCCCAAGGGTAGAGGGCATTCATAAACCATTGGATTCCCCTCTGGGGAGATTTCGCGGTAGCCTCCTAAAGAAATCAACGCAGAGGTAGGGCTGGCCATGGGGCGGGTACGCCAATTCCAGTCACTGCCCCGTTCGTAAAAAAGTACCCATACCCACCCTCTGTTAATTCATACGGAAAAGAGTGACTAGGGTCCTCTTTTCGTGTTAGTATGACTGATTCTAGGTTGACCGAAAATAGTCTCGAGGATTGCACCATGAGGGAATCAAACCGTCCCAGCCCTGCCTTCTCAGCATTGGGATAGAAAAGGGAAGAAGTGGCCCCCCACCATCCCTATCACACGGCCTTCGATACTTTGTGTTCAATGTTTTTATAGCGCATTTGGATACAAATCTGCTTCTACGGAAGTCGAAGTCAGAAGTGAGAAGCAAAACTATTTTTTTCTTCAAAAAAAGATAACTTTTCGACTTCTAGAAGTCGTTTTGAAATTTGATAGCCAAAAGAAGTCGAAAAGCTACTTCCGATATGATATCCAAACGTGCTATAAGCATTTTAGTGTGAGTATGACTGATTTTGAATGCACCTGCAATATTTGTTTTTTGCACAAATAGTAAAAATTACCTATAGCGTGTTCGAATACAAATCTACTTGACTTCTGCTTCTCCTTAAGTAAAAGTTAGAAGCAAAAACATTTTGCTTCATAGAAAGTTAACTTTTCTGCTTCCGTAAGTCATTCTGAAATTGTTTAGAGATAAACCAGAAAAAGGTGAAAAAGATGCTCTATAAAAGTTTAGGAGAAAATAAAACCATCATATTATTGCATTAAAATTTGCCTGGTTTAGCACCACGGGATATATTCGTGACGGAGAGAAGATCAAATTTTTGATCCTGTTGAAGGCCGAACAAATATCACTTCAGTTTCCATAAAAAAAAGACGACCGTTTGCATGGCGGGAGGCAAACTGAGAAATAGTAAATTCTTTTTTATCCAGTTGATTAGGGACTTTTATATATGTTCAGAACCTTATAACGACATTCTCTAATTTCACTTTGTGCTTGTGGAGACATCATACCCATTCCAAATTTTTGTGGGTTTCTCCAAAGACTGACACAACCCAGGGTCCCATTTTGCCGCGGTCATGGTTTACCCTATTTTGTCCATTATTATAGGTAAAATTGGGTTACAAAATCTTCGTATTTGGATCAAATTTCTCTATTTTAGAAGAAGATCAACAATTAATAGCTATTTAAGAAACCCAACAAGGTGATAGTCAAGTAAATTAATGATGGTCCATTCTGATTAAATACTAGCTAAAAGAGTGAAAATTCTTAGTGGCACCACAAAAAGGTGGTGTCGACATTTGTGTTGCGATCGTTTGACTATAGATTACAGAATAACAGTTAGGTCAGCTAGTCCGTAAGGTCTGCTGCCCCCACTTTCTTCCCCCATAATATGACATGGATCGAAACGAAACAAAACCCTCCATCAGAGAATGAGGAACCCTTCGTGGGTGCGGTTATCTAGATACATGGACCAAACTTTGTAACACTTCAAGGGAGATTTTTGACAATCGACACTTCTAGTCCTTTGCAACACATAAGCGTGGTATTCTTTGGTGTCAAACTTCAGCGTTTTCGGAAAAATTTGGGAGTGACCACGTCGGACATATTGTACTCACTTTTGTGTCTGTCCACTCTAGAGTTTAGAGGTTAGTAGGTATGCTCTACTCTACGTTTTATAGTCTGTATACGACATGACCCTTCCTAACAGATGTGTTCTTTCATTACTCTCATCTGGATGTGTCTGGTTCCAGAAAAGTCGTTTCCTTTACCCCTCTTCAGTGCTTTTCACCCAGTCTCTGCCATGCTTTTTCTGCCATGCTTACACGTAATTTTCGGGAATCCCCAAACTCCTTCCACTCTCCTCAGTTAGGTAGCACCATCTAGGCCCTAGATTTTATCCGTTCTGATCCGAAAGGAAAAAAATGGGGGCCCCATCCTTAAGGGATTCGACCAACCCCTACATGAGCGCAGGCGGTGGAAGGGGTCGGGCGTCGGGGTGGTCGAAGCTGCTTCGGATGAGCGCCACATCGCTTTCCCTCTCCTTTCTCTGACCGGAAATGATTAATTGACCGACAATCTCTCCCGACGATTAATCCCTCAAGAGAGAGAAGTTAGGGACCCACATCACACGGCTGCTATCCCAATGTTTAGAGCGTTACCAAAAGCCGTTGGATTTCCAATCGGGACACATTGCGGGATTTAAGCGCAATAAGTGTATCACTTCCGCCATAAATGATTAATTGACCGACAATCTCTCCTGACGATTAATCCCGAAAGCCGTTTGATCTCCAATCGGGACTCATTGCGGGATTTAGGCGTAGTCGAATATAAAGGCTTGGAAGTCTTAATTGGGGAGATGAAAGGCGTATTCGAATATAGAATCCCCTTTCAGTTTCCATTTTTTCTTCGGTTATAATCGTCGTGTTGAAGTACCCCGACACAGTCTAATTGGGGAGATGAAAGACGTAGTCAAATATGGAATCCCCTTATCCTAATAATTACAACCGAACAAAAAAGAGCTGGAAACTTTCTTTGGGTACATCGAGCGAAAGCTGAAGGAGAGGTGGAAAGAAGAATCAACTAGGTGGATTGTGATGGAAGGCGAGGAGAAACAGAGGAGGAAACAGTGATTTAAAGATACTGTTATCAATTAGAGCAATTGCTGATTTTGTCTTTTCGAGTACTTAGTGTTAGCAACTTCAGTAGGACCTGTTGGATTGCAATATTGTATCATATTTTCAAATGTTATCGTTTTTGAAAATATCCCCAATCCTGTTTAGTATGTTTTTGGACTTCAAATGAAAACTGTCTTCTTTTTGAAACATTGTTTGACACACCTCGTTGTTAAACTTTAACCCTAACAAATAACAATCGAGGAGTGCTACACCAACCGCAATTGCTGCCGCGGAAATTCCCGAGAAGGGGATCGGACGGTTCAAGGGCGCCCTCCAGCATTAAGATTATTATGGGTAAAATTGGGGCCCAGCTATTTATTAATGGCAGGATTTTTATCGGGATAGAAAATCGGTGAACCTAAAATTTTATATAACAATCTAACTGTGCAAGTGACTGTTATCTTGAGTTTGCCATGCAATAGGGTTTGTGCGACCTCCATTTACATAAGTGTTTAAGGTGATAAACTCTCTATTCACCACTCCTTGGGTTGAAGCTTTTGTTGATGGAGAGGATTCTGTTCAGGTACCGCTATTACGAGTGAATAATTCGTTTCACGTATTTTGTTATGTACGATTGTATTATCGCATTGATTTTTCCATTTGAACTGCGAGACGGAATATAATTATTTCAGAGGTGAAAAAATAATTTTGCAATTTAATTACGCATTTCTCAAAGACTTTATTGGTGCGAAACTCTCAAGTTAGGACTCCATAACGGACATTTTTATTTTTGCATATTCAGCATAGTTGCATAGTAAAAACAAGGGAGGTTTGATTCTAAGGATTATTTAGTTCAAAATAAATAAAAACCAGTGAGATTTGATTATGAGGATAAAATATCAATTATAGCGTCCACAATGGTCGTGTAAAAACTAAATTTGATCCAGATTTTCAATTAATAAGTGTCAAAACTTCATGATTCTCTGCTATTGGATTTGGAATTTGAAATCAATGATTTATGGTTTTGAGAGACTTTAGGTGATATTTTGAGAGACTTTGTTATTTCTCTTTTCTTTAAGAATTAAATATCAAAATATTAAAAACAATAACCAAATAAGCTACAATTAAATTCATAAAAAATTAAGAAAAAAAATTGTTGTCTTCCAAAACCCAAAAAGTTTTCTAGAGATTCAAATAAATACTATATATTGTTTGTCTCGTGTGTGTAAGCTGAAATTCATATATGTTTTATTGTCTCAATGAATCACCCTAATTCCTTGAAAAGCATTCAGAGAGTATCTCAAAATCTCTAAATTCACAGAAAGTCGCCCAAAATCTTTTGCATAAAAAGTCTTTAAATGTCTCTACTAATCCCAAGTGACTAACCCCCTGTTAATCTAAGAGATTTTGCATTTTCCGCCTATATATGTGGTACGGAGGGAGTAGAGATGTAAATTGGGTCAGGCCAGCACGTTTATGGCATATCACAGCACGTTTAAATTCGAGCACAGCACGGCACAACACGTGACCTGGCACAGCACGGGCACAACACGTTAGCTTAGTGTGCTGTGTTGTGCAAGACAAATAGGCACATCCGCACATCACAGTACGTGGCACGTGTTAGCACGCGGCACAGCACAACACGACACGCGAAGAAAGCACGCCAAATCATGCATAAAATACAACATAATACTGTATTTCACAAAAAAGTCTTATTTTAGCTAGTTTTTGACATTTTATTTTCTTTATGTTGATTAATTTCTATAATAATGCATATGCTAACTAAAATATCTAAAATAATATTTGCTTTGGAAAACATAAAATAAATAGGCACGGCACAACACGTTATTTTTCTGGCACAGCACAGCACGCCGTTTAGGACGGCACAACACAACACGTCTGAGTGTCTGGAACATCCAGCACAACACGTAGCATGCTAAGCATGTGACTTCGTGGGATGGGCTGTGCCGGACCGTCACATTTTACACCTCTAGGAGGGAGTATGCTTTTTATTTTGATATTTGTAGTTTCCTTATTTTATGCTCTTCACTTGACAAGCCATAATTATAAGGGGTGGTGTTTATTGAAGACAATATTGGTTACTGATAGGTAACCGAGATGTTAGATAGAACTATTGCATTAAATTTTATGTATACCCAAAAACTCAAATTAGCTAACGTAGAAAAATGGCCGTGCGTGTGTAAAATGTTCGTGCATGTATTTAAGATCCCGGTGCTATTAAAATCCACGATCTAAAAATTCAGAGCAGACATTAAAAAAAAAAGGGGTTAAATAGTGTGCTATGAAGCCTATGATTCACGAATACTGATACGGGGACACTAATCTTTCCCGCTTGGGCTAAATGGGGTTCTACCAGGAAACCATAGATTTTTGAGTTTTCGCCATTGATTACTGGTCGAGCCGCTGGAATGGAATGAGATACGAATTTCTGGAGATCTTTCCTCTCCAGTCTCTACCTTCTTCTTTTTTCTTGTCAGATTTATTTCACAAAGACTTGCCATGGAAAGGAAGAAGGGGGATGCCAATTTTCACAATACGTGCATTTATTGGAATATATTTTATACTAATAATAAATGAACACATACATACAGATTACCAGTGAGAAAACTAGGGCCAACTTCCCTCAGCAAATTAACTTAATTTACTCTTTCTGTTGTCATGTTGCGCCTTAAGTTTAGTTTTATTTTATTGCTATATGCCGTGTTGCTTCTTACACTTCTTCGGGGTGATGTCCACTGTTTCGCCCCGATTCACAACATAAGTATCAGAGCCGAGGGAAACTAAGGTTTCCAAATAAAAACTCAGCCCTCGAGTTAACAAATAACAGCTACCGGCACTTAAATCTCAAACTATTTGATACTTGGAATCATATAAAAGACTCTGCCCGGGTACCCAGAATAAAATTTCACCATTTTTAAAAGTACACGCCATCTTCATAGGGTAAGAGTAGGCATCCGTACCTCTGAAACTAGGATGATTTACTATGGTATTGTGGGTAATGATATAATTTGGACACCATGATTTCCCAGCTCCATATTCTTGCATCACCCATACTTCAATTTGAGTGTTAGGAACATGTACAAGTGCACAAAGGCACAAATCCATGATTCCTATATCCAACAAGACACGGCTCTGACCCCAGTTTATTTTTGGTAATTCTAGTTCTTTGAATACCTCTAAACTGATATCCCACAACAATATTAACTGAGAGGCAAACCCTCTCATATCACATACCCAATGGAAAGCACCATTAACAAACACCTCACCTTGGGAAGGATGGATATAATAAGAGATGGTTTGAGTGATCCATAACTTTTCACGTAGCCTGAATATGTGAAATGCTGAACCATTACCTGGGGTACGAATGCCTGCACCAATAACAAGCTTGAAACAGTCGGTTTTGTAATCGTTACCAAAATTATGAATCTTGATATCGAATTGGCTGTATTCATTTAGTGCTTGTAATTCGGGAAATTTGATGTACTCTGTCGTATCGGGGTTCCAAAGACAGATGAAAAATTGAGAAGGGACTTTATGATACAACAGGCAAACCAGACCTTTGGATGAACCCAACAAAGTAACATAAGAATCTGAAAATTTGTAAGGGACATCTGATACAACAGTATACTCCGGTACACTTGTCGATTCCAATATTGTATCATGACTTGCTGAGAAAACTGTATTTTCTGCCGAAAATCCAGAAGACATTAATTTATTTAGTTCCAAAGCAAAATGAAGGAATTTCAGGTTGTTTTTCTGGATCGCATGCTTTGTATGAAATCCGGCAAAATCATTTGCATAAATAATGTCTCGCATGAATTTGCAGACACACTTGCACACAAAGGTTGTTTTTGCTGGAACCCTTACAAGAATTTCAAACCATGGGATTTGTGGAACTCTTGACATCGTTGCTGATTCTGCTGCTGATTCCGGATTTCTATTTCCAGGTTCAAGGAAGAAAAAGGTGATCGCCAAAATAAAAATCTCAATTATTGAAAGTGATCGATCAATTTTTTCTTTCGAGAGGAATTGGATTGAAGGTAGGATACACCATACCCCAATTGCCAGTATCTACCTTTAAATCTCTGTTTGTTAAAAGCATTTTGTCTTTTAAAATTTTAAATTAAAGTGACCGTTGTGGACCTTAGGTACTGTTCGTCGAAGTTAATAAAATAAAAATAAAAATAAAAGAACGGATTATGGGACCCATACCTAACGGTATGAGACGATTTAACGAAAACATTTAGAGTGGGACAACTGTTATAGTCCAAATCTGGGACAATAAATCCCGACCTTTGATCACTCCCCTCTCCAACAACTACCAATGCTAGAGACCTAGAGTCATTCCCCCCTCTCTACCATTCAAATTGTGCCACTCTGTGTCCCATGATTGGACAAATCTTTACTGTCCCGGTTGTATATAGGGTTGGCTTTGTCCTGGGTTTAGCATTTTCTAGAGAGTTTTGCTATACCCACCGAAAATTAAGCACCGAGAGGAATCGCACGGACCCAATGCATCGTTATGTGCATCGGGATAGGGAAGGGTAGAAGTGGGCCCCACCCCTCTCGCACGGTGCACTCTACGGTGGATAAATCATTCTCGTTTCTAGACGTTGGGAGACTATCTTATCTGATTGATTTGGTAAGGGTCATGAATAGAAAATTGAGACGGGCTACGATAATGTTTTTCGATGGGTAGTGATTGAATCAATGGTGTAGATGGAGCAACCTACTGTGGGATGAATTTAGAGGACGTATTCGTGGGATGTGTAGTATCTTGGTCTTGCCAAAATAGAGGATTGGAGCTGGAGGTACTGTCTAATGGCTACTTTGCTAGGGTCTACGCATTGCCTAAAACTCATTTTTCACTAATTTTAGGGCATGGTTTCACCTCTCTATTTCGAGTAAAGAATCATTTTTCTCACATGTATTCTAAGTGATTAATTGTGTTTTCACCACCATTAACTGTGATGTCCTCATGCATAGACCAAAAAAAAATGCGTGTTTGAATCCTCCCTCTGCTCCAGATCCACGCACGAGATAAATTAGGGCGTGCAATGGAGTTGAAGAAGAGTCTATAGTTTCCACTCTATTCAGACGTGGCTCGTACTTCATCCATCTAACTCGACGAGATGGAAAAAATTAGTAGAGAATTTGATGATGCCCCAGACGAAAAATGTTTATGTCCCTACTACCGCATGTTAAAAGGGTAAGACGTTCTGAAGTACAATCCAAGAGATATGATCAAAATACTGGAATATATAGCTGCTGAAAAACCATATATTTCCAAGTTCAACTTCACATGGACTTATCACCTGAAAAAGAATCTCCAGATCCCAATTTTTCTCTAATAAGTGAAAGACATGTTTTTTCTGTTCGATAGTTGGGGTCAACCACTGAAATCAGACGTCAAACGAAATTTCTACAACTTCCGGAGTGAAGATCGGGCAATGAAGGACTTCCTATTACGAAATTTACTTAGGGTCACATAATTAACATTCTTAATTTATTATTGCATTTTATATGTATTATGAAGGAAAAATTATGATTTTCACTAGTGAGGACTCGGAGTGTTTTTTTTTTTTTTTCACATCAGTGCTCAAGTCCGGAATTCCATTTCAGGTTTAGAATCGTCAATTAGAAAAATTTACTTATGTCTTGCACTTTTTTTTTTATGCCAATATCTTTTTTATCAAAACATTAGTAAGGATACTTACTGTGCTCACTCTAGGACTGTTAGCTGGTCTATACGCTGTAAACGATTAGAGTAGACAAGACAAGACAAGACGAGACCCTTCCACACTCTAAGAGACTAGGACTATAGAGTGTAGCTTGTCTATGCTTTCTAAACGATTAGACAAGCCGAGATCCTTCAAACCAAGATACTTTTATGTGTGGCGTCCAAAGAGACGTGACGGATTTTATTTTATTTTATTGAAATGATGTGTGGGTTTTATTGATATAGGTGAGGGCATATAAGAGTCATCAGAAAAGCAATAATTCTTTTCAGCCCACAAAATATCCCATGGTCAATCCCACCCGTTGACATGGCGAAACTTTTCTAGTTTTTAGATTTTCCTTCTTATCTGACAGATTTTTCGCTATTATCTTCTTTCCGGGGTTGTCTTTTTGCGGAAACTCTAGAACCGGGACAATTGTTATTTTCCAGATATGGGACAACAAATATGACCCTTTAATCATTCTCATCTTCACCCCGCTAAAAATCCCGATGCTAAAATCATTCCCCTCTCAACCTTTAAGATTGTGCCACCTCATGTCCCAGATTTGGATCTTCTGTTATAGGAGAGAAAAATCATGAAAAGAAGAGGAATGCTACACTTACCGACCATTTCTCCCGCAAAATATCCCGATCATAAAATGGACAGACGAGATTAAAGCTTCTCAACATCAGGATGGGGAGTGGGCAGTTGTGGGGCCTGTTTCCATTAGTCCCACATTGCTAATATCCCCTTAATTAACTTAAGTAATACTCCCATATTTTACTACAAGTAGTATAATATGTTGGTTTTGAGTTGAATGCCTATATAATTTTATTATTATTATTTTTTTTATTTTTTTTGTATATATACATGTATTATATATATGAAGGCAAATTTATTACTTATCATTATTCATGAATTTACATCTTTTATAAATTCATTCTATCTTAATTTAATATAATTAGATATGGTTGTCTACATCTTAACATATTGTCTCAGGATCCTGAGTCCTAACTAAGAAAAAAGGCTTTGAACGCTAATCAAAAGTGCAAGATGCATGAAAAAATGCATGATCCCTTATTTTATTTTTTGCCTTTTCTACAACTGCAACACCTTTGAACCTTTCACATATTTCTGCGAAGAGAGAGTCCGAAATCTCTGTATCAAGGATCATCTTCATTGGTTCATCTGTGGTTTCATCAGTTTTATTTCCCTTCAAAAAACACCTATCACACCCATCAATAGCCTTGCATTGGTAGTGTTTGTCTCTTATTTCTGATTCTACAACAGCTTCGTCCAACCCATTGAAACTCATCGCATTTTGGG
Source organism: Papaver atlanticum (assembly GCA_023531105.1). NCBI lineage: Eukaryota > Viridiplantae > Streptophyta > Magnoliopsida > Ranunculales > Papaveraceae > Papaver > Papaver atlanticum. The sequence continues at coordinate 464,253 of JAJJMB010010320.1, forward strand.
TGATTTAAGCACCATAGAAACCTTCTTCCATCGTCTGCATCATCAGTTTTTGCTACCCAAAACCTGCGTGTCCCATCACATTTTCTACACTTTGAATATAAGTATGAACAGTGCACGGCTAAATGAGATGATGACTTGCAAATTTGACAGCTGCAATGATGACTCTGAAACAGAAGATCTTTTTAGTGTTATATCGTTACTGTAAATATATAGTATTTTGAGTTACTCTAATGGTGGATCAACTTACTTTGCAATTAGAGCTTGATGATGAATCACCCATCGCAAGTAAAGCTTGATGATGAAACCTTGATATGTTGTTCTACACTTTAGTTCGTGAGAAAAGAATTTTTTGTGTGTTTTGTGTTGGGATGATTTCAGTTGGTACAATTTTTTCAAGATAATAGGGGGAATTATATAGAAAACCGGTTTGGCGTTTTTACCTCTCTTTTACTAGTGAGAAAAAAAAAATCTTCATCATCATGGGTGATTTTGCTTTACATTAATTTAGGGCACTCCCAAGAAATGTAGTTTCCCGTTATTTATCATAGCGCATGCGCCAATTTGCTCATACAAATAAATTATAAAATAAGGCAATTACTTTTCGATACATGGATTTTTCAAGTTGAAATTTCCATAAATTCTGGGTTTCCTCAACGTAAATTCTGCCTTTGATTACGTTAAGATCCATCATGTACAACTAAAACAACCAATATGGTGTGAGAATTCCATCATCACACGGTAAGGATTTGGACCCATAGATTGATGTCTGCTTGCCCCTGGTCTATACTGGGGTCTCTTCTCTCTAGATGACACAACAAGACCCTTCCAGGCATAGTACTTATTAGATTTCGAGGTCGTAGTCTGCCCCCTATGATCATCAGAAAATAAATTTGCTTTTCTCCCCCTTTTTTTTTTTTCTTCCGATTTCTACTTCCTAGGAGCATCTTTCGAGTGGGACCCTTGAGATGTCAACCTCAGTAGATGATGGTAGTATTTGGTTCTGGGACATGGATAATAACTACTACGTCTAGGATTTGACGGACTTTTAGAGAGAGAATCAAAGGCCTTCACGCACTTCCCCCACTCCCTTCCCCCATTAGGTGGCACAGTTCTTAACCCTTGATCCCTTGGATTGAGATTAGCAGGAGGTCCCATCATTATTGGATTTAACCAATACCTACATGACACATAAGCGGGGGAAATGAGTGGGGGTAAATAGTGGGGGATATAAAACTGAGTCACCTTCACATCTTATCCTCT